>CM019167.2:56344852-56785354 GCA_009739505.2 Apolygus lucorum
GTATTCCGCGTCAAACGAAAAAAGAACCAGGAAAATCGTTTGAGAACTAAGGCCTGGGCAGATTACACAAGATTATGCCCAAAAACGCACGTTTTTCGAGCCTTAACCCCCCCTTTCCACCCCTTAAAAGGCAAAATTCGAAATTCCGGCGACGTAGTGCACAACTAGATAGTTTCCGCGACGAACAAAAAAAGAACCAGGAAAATCGGTTGAGAACTAAGGCCTGTGCAGAGTACACAAGATTTTGTTACACACACACACACACCTACACACACACACACCTACACACACACACACACACACACAGACATACACCTATGGTTTTTTTCGCGGATTTGGATTCAGAATGGTCTAAAACGGATTACTGTGTGGTTATTTTTTTTTCTGTTGAGTGTTGTCCAACTTCACCCCAGATCGATCGCATAAGGACGCCCAAGTCTTACTGTGGGACGTCCTAAAAAGCCTGCCAAGTGGGTGTGGCACATTGTTTCCTCGTATCCATAACCCGATTGTATAGATGATCCGATGCACAGTAGTTAATCTCAAAACATCAGTCACTACCCTTCAACTACCCTCATAGGAGACCATCCACACGTCAACCCGCACAATCTCTGAATATTGTTGGAAAATGTTGAAGTTATGGCTGTTTCGAAGATTTCACGTTTGCACATGCGTACAAAATACTTTCAATTTGGGGGCCATGATTTTCATAGGGGACCATCTCCACCCCAACTTTCCTGAAAATTTCATCGAAATCGGGTGAGAAATGTATAAGTTATGACTGTAACAAGGAAATACACGTTTGCTCATGCCCAGTAGCTTATATCAGTCTAGGGGCGATGATTTTCATAGGGAACCCACACAATCCCTGAAACTTTCAATGATATTGGACGAGAATTGTAGAAGTTGTGGCTGTGGCAAGGATTTCATGACAAACAGACAGACACGGAACAAAAATTGTTCAGGAAGTTCTGAAACGTAAATTTCGAGTGGAAATTTTAGAGAACATTTTTTTTTTCAACCTTGAAAAGTGAAAACAAAGCTTCCGTTACCTTGGTAGACTCCGGTACTGTGTGGTAAACTAGGAAGCAAAAAGGAACACATATTAAAACATTTTTGTAACTCAAAATCTCTTTAGTTTTGACTCATTGCTGCAATTACACTGTGGATTTAGACGTTGGAGCTTGGTGTCTAAAACAAAAAGAACGGATGTTTCCAATTACTCGACGTGTTTATCGTTAGTCGCCAGGAACCTACATCAGAGAAAGTACGGCTCGCATAAATAGTCATGTGTGAAAGGGAACCCATCAATCGAGTAGGAAAGGGTCATATCCAATCAAGTGCATATAGATAAAAGTGAAAAAAGAAAGGAGTAGAAGGGGGTTGGGGGTAACAACCAATTCATATCGTGGCAGACATATTGAAAAAGTTTCAAACAGCGACAAAGGTAACATTCTGAAGAGGGGAAAACCAAGCTTTTTATTAGTGGCGAAATATATTATTGAGATATTACCTAATGTGAACATTCATCAGACCAATCACTTCAAACTATTTTAATTTTTCGAGCAAACCGAACTTACATACCTTTTTTGAGCAATGATTAATAGAATATTGTATGCATTTTATATAATTTTTAATAACTATATATTGTATAAAATCTTAAATTAAGATCTAAGTTACCCAGATGGCTTGCTTCAGCCAAGCCCCTTTCGTTATTTCTAAAATGTTTGCCGTGCTCTTTATTCTTTCTCTGAGTTACCTACTCGATGGACCACAGTACTCAAGCCCACATGATGTAGAATGGGTCAGGAAGTAATCCCCACTTATATCCGGACCGTTAATACCATTTCGAACAGAGGCCAATGAAACTTCGATAAATAATAAAATAGGAAACATTTGTTTAGTATTGCATGCATTCCAGGAGGCGTCCCATTGGATAAGGATTAGTTCAATTTCAACCGGTAAGCGATAGAACATACATTTTTATTCACCGGCACGAATCAGTTCCACTGAATGTAATTTAGTTGGTATTTTGAGTCAGAAATAGTGGACCTCCCCTCACTCCTCACCCTTAGCCACCATAAGATTCCAAGTGACATACGAGTTTTGAATTTGAACAGCATTAAAATCCATGATCCACGATACCCATCATGCAGATTCGAGTCTACTCGTTACCTCTCACCACATTTTTCCCTGGTGGTGGGAAGAATAGTTCATGAAAATCTAGAGGTATTTTGATTATGTTCCCTGAATTACAAAGCTTGGGTTCCTTCAGTGAGCCCGAAATATTGAAAAATCGTGTACTATTGAATATAATCTCTCTACTCGACCCCTCCCCATACGAATGTCGATACTCTGGTGACGTAATGTAGGTATAACTGGGAAGTTGTTAGAGTCAAACAATAAAAGCAACTAGAAAATCGGCGGAGAATTGAGGAGTAGGTAGCGCGCTCAGGGTATAGTCAGAATGAGCCTTATTTTAAGTAAATAACACCCCCTTCCGCCCCATTGAACACAAATTTCAAAATTCCGGCGACGTAGTGCAAAACTAGATAGATTTCCGCGTACAACTAAAAAAGTCCGTTCATGCAGAATGAATTAATGAGCGAATTTAAAAAAGAAATCTTTCAGTTGAAGGTATGGTTAAGAAAAGGAACACAGGTGTTGCAATTTCGTTAGAACGTTTTTTTACACGATTCTTGGTTCTTTCGATTTTCAGCATACCATACCAACCATATTGACGTTCTACTCGTCTCCCCGAACTCAGAGTACCCACACGGCTATTTTTGTCTTTTTAAGATTTTCAGTATGCCATACCAACATACTGTATGCTTTGAAGATGTCAGGAGTCCATATTCACGTTCTACTCGTCTCCACAAACTACCCACACGGCTATCGTTGGTTTTTTTTTCGATTTTCAGTATACCATGTCAACATACTGTATGCACTGGGTATGCTTCGAAGATGTTAGGAGTCCATATCCACGTTCTACTCGTATCCACGAACGCATGTAGAGTACCCACACGGCTACTTCATTTCAGGGTACAACAAATATACGCACGTTTTCATTACATATATAAATATATATGTACTTTTTGATTTTGGACAATTTTCATTTTTCGGAAACGTACCGATATCAGAAATTTTGTGCTGAACCCGAAAATACCATACATTACTATGATTTTGAAAGTAATAACCTCACAAAACGGGAAAAAACTGTTTTTGGGGTACTATTTTTGAATTTTGGACCCCTTAGGGTTGTCCAAAATTTTTGACTAACGAACTCATCTTTTTGAGGTCATTTAAAAATTTTTGCTAAACGATTACTCCAGTTATCGTCCGGAGTGACACATATCGATACCTTAAAGCACAAAAGCGCGATGTCCAAAAACGGAGTTATCAAAAAACGCAAAAGAAGTTTTCACCAGTGCACAATTTCTAAAATAATGGCTTATTACACTGAACTCTTTAATTTCTTCAACTAATTTTCAAGCTCATTATTGTCAAGAAGGTCAATGATAGTTTTGTTGAATTTGAGTTTTTCTGAAATTTAAAAAAATAAAAAATTTGGAAGATGGATGGACAGAGTGTTCTAAAACGGATTTCAGTGAAGAAAAACTTCGAAAAAGTCAATTCTAAAAATTTTGAGGCCATTGCATGAGCTTCATTTTTCTTGAAAATTCGCTAAAAAGAACCACGCAAATCGGTAGGAGAATAAGGTCTGGGCAGGGTACCTACACAAGATTTTTGCCACATACAGACCTTTGGTTTTTTTCGAGGATTTGGATTCAGAACTCAATAATTTAATTGCTGTTCAAATGAGTATTTTTCATCATACTGACTCCCGTGAACACCAATTTATTGTGACTATATAAGCCGTGCTTTCCGATGTATTTTCAGTTTTCGTTTCTTACTAATGATGGCCCAAACCTCGGATTCAATTCTATGTTTTTATTCAAAATGTCTTTTGAAAATGCGCAGCTTTTGGAATAAACGAATAATTTGGGATAATAAAAGTATTTTGTTATAAATTTCACTTCTGTATCATTCTAAGCGTTAATTTTGTTAATCTCAGAACCCAATGAAGCTTAGATGGCGTTTTCATTCTTCTAATTCAACTTTGATACCACTGAGTTAAGGAAGTTCATCATTTCCATCCATAATTTACTCATAGTATGATATACTCATCAACTTTCTCTTTTGCGACAAAACTTCTCTGATCAAACATGTCTTTCGCCAATTGTTGAAAATTTGCTTTGTTACTCATGCTGTACAAATACATCGCCCAGCCAGGAAAACATTTATTACAATGAGAAAACCGGGCGTTGTTGCTATGACATCTCAGTCAATCCTCTTGTCCTTTGTTATTTGTTGATTTGACTGTGTTTAGTTTAATCATAGTTATATTTCATGTTGATGTTTGTAATGCACAATGATTATAATATAACATATTATGTTGGCAATAAACCATATTGATTCATTGATTGCGAACTTTCGTAGCTCAAATGACTTCAGTACATCCCGAAGGAGTATAAGCTAGAATGTACTGGAGTACTGCCTCCACACTTCCAGAGGGAGGCTCCAGGAATGAACTATTTTTACCGAAACGAATTTCCGTAGGCAACAACGCCAGGTATTTGATTGGGTCGCTCCTGGAATTCTTGACTGGCCTCCCCGCCATATGAAGCGGAAGAGGTCATCCTTTTAGAACCAGGGATCGATGGAAATGTTCAACCGAAACACGCATGACACCCTGGAATTAATTTTTCGCCACAACCATCTATCTTGTAACCGGATTAAATGTACATTAAATTTGAAAATACGATCATTTTGTGGATTTCCGATACAAGTCTTTAACAAACAAATACAAACAAATAAAGCCGACTAGGTACTTATACTAGTGGGAAAATCTATTGTCAGTTTATCTGGAACCGATCACAAACGAAATTCACTTCGTACGTTCTTCCCTATGCGCTAAGAAGGGTGTGCGCCATTTTAAAATTGTGTTCAACTTTTGAATGGTTGAACCGATTTGGAAGGAAATTTTAGTATTGTTCCCATTTCCCTCTCTGGGAAAGTTAAAGTGTAATGTTAAAGTGTAATGTTTTCTATTTGTCTTTTAGTACAGGTTACTCCCAAAAGGCTCTACAGATCGTCCTGTCGACCACGAAGATGTCAACTACTTCAGCCCGACAAGATGACGATCCAGAGATACCTGCAAATCACAAGCTCTTGGATGAGCGATTAATTTTTTGCGTTTGGATCATCCGTAATAACATTATACAGATTCAAAAGAGCTATCTTTCACGCCAACTCCGGCAGAAGTTTTAAATTCATTGTAGATTGTAGATAAATACGAGGCATGTCCTAAGTAAGAACTAAGACTCCCATGATTGCGGAGCACTTTTTTCCTATGTTGGACCCATTGCCACGTAGCTTGACTTCTCCTCTTCAAAACATGACTAGAACGAGCTCAGTATTAGGGTATTAGAGTGGGAGCGGAAATAAAAACGGCATCCAAATTCCTCCTGAAATTGAGACTTAATAATATAACTTACTCGATATATCCCACTACGAATTGTTCTGTACGCAAAATGCACGAACCTGAAACATTGATTCACATAACTGTTGTTTATTAGTCCGATAAATGAATTTGTGAGAGAGAAACTTGATCAACATTCTGATTATTCAGAAAACTTCATTAATCTCTTCCCAAATCCAACGCCGAGTACCATTATGTCTGTATACTATTTCGCATGCGAGGCGCTGATTTATATTCAATGAATAAAATAGGTACCTTGAGAAAATGAATAAAATATCTGGTTTACTTGTTAATTTGCGAAAATGTTGAATTGTTGTGTTGTAATTCTGAATGAAGGCATACTTACTACCTAAGATTATGTTGACACGTAGTTCGTGATCTGTGTTTTTTAAATTGTTTATTGTTCTACAATATATTATAATATCAGGTACATACCGTAATGAATTCATATATTTCAACTCATGTGTTCAAATCCATTTTTCACGGATTCTGAATCTTTGGGATAAGGCCTATGACACCCGAGTTTAATTCCTTCCGAAACGGTTTGTACCCTGCTTTAAAAGCTTGCTAAAAATCGGGTTTGCGGACATAACGGCTTATATCCATCCCGTTGTTTTCAATTAACACTTTTTCAATTTAAAAAATCGGTTTTCGGATTCTGCATACCTTGGTACGTGAACCATCAAATTTTGAGGGGGTGGAGTATTTTATCTTGCTCGATTCCGAAAGTTCACTATTGAAAATAATGGGTAAACCAATAAAAGAAAATGAAAATGAAATTTTTCTCCACACAACCAAAAACTATTTTTTTTGGCTCGTATCCATTGTTTTTCATCAAATGGGCTTATACCAAATTAAGAAATGGCCGTGTCTCCCTTAAAACGCATGCCGAAATACCGAAATTTGGTCTTACAACCAAAAGTTCTATGAACAAACTATTTGGAAAATTTAGGAACCCCAGACAATTTCCTTCGCCATGAAATTAGTTTTTCTCAATTTCCCATAAAAAATCCCAAGTGGATATAGGCCCGTTGGAAAGAAAACTCCTCAATTATATTTTAACTAGCTGAAAAGCCTACTAAAAGCAGGCAAAAACGATTCCTCAGACTCTCCCCGCCTCCGACTCCTCCCGCCCCCAACCCCTCCAGCCACCGACACTCCCAAGACCACTCGAACCCCTCTCGACCGGCGACGTGCATACGTACGTACGGTTGGCGTTTAAGATAGATATTGTGTACCTAACATGTTAAATTCAACCCCTTTGCTGTAACATAATTGTTCAGCGCATATATTCTAATCTATCTATCTAATATTCAAATGATTTATCAGAGTTAACAACATAAATTTGCCTTCCACAGCATTGTAAACCACGCGTGTCCTATTCCACTGGTCTATGTATTCGGAAGACTACTGACCTTTAGGCCCACCGACCCGAGAAACCACCAACTCAGCGAGTTAAACTAGTTTCCTCTTCATTAAAGTTGATCTACAATCTTATTTGTCCTTTGATGTTCAACCATATGAATCCTTTGGACTGCGGCCGTCCATCTTGTTATCCACTTCCTCCACCGGACTCTGACTCCGCAAGGAAATGCTCGGAATCCGTCCTCAAAAGAGAGGGCAACCTGTTCGATTGTCCTTTGTACAGCAATTTGACGTACAAAGACCCTGGTAATAATACCTATGCCTGTAATTGAATAAAAGACACCTGTTATATTGCATTCAAATAGAATGAAATGCAATTCTGGGTTCACCTCTTCAAACTCTTCAAAGTACTGCCTAACATTCCATACCAAGTGGTTGTCTCTTGACATTTAGCTGCATTTCAACGAGGTTAACGGCTTCTCTCAGTGAGAGTTTGCTTGTACCTATAATTGGTTTCAGCCCCTTCAGCTGTCTCCATTTCTGATTGCAAAGATACTGGAAGTATCCCAAACTGGCGGAACCAAACTGCATCAGGAGGAGGCGGATACCAAATGTCAATGTTCATCTTCTTCAGTTTTGAATCGCCCTTCGCAGCTTTTTCAGATTCTCGCAATATCTGGCTGACTTAAACGTCTCCCTTTTAGGCAGATAATCAATCAACAAAATTCCTAGCAGATCCCACAAAACATTAGTCATCATTTTTCTTGCTGACTCCAAATTTTGAAATTTTTCGAAGCTGGGAATGAGGGATGTCTCTACTGCACTGACTCCCTTTTGTTTTTTGGGGTGTAGAGAGCCTCCCAGTTTTCGTCTCCAGTAAGTAATGAAATTGACTTGAGCAGTTCATCCAGAGTGAGTAGTTCTTCTCTGCAGAGGTCCAGAAATTCACGAACAGCAGCCAGACGTTGCGCCAAGTGCTCGTCTTTCAACTCCCTTGGAACCCATCGGACGCTAACTGCTCATGGATGTGAGTTCATGAAATGTGAGTTCATGAAATCTCAGGGGTGGATATTGAGCGCATCTACCGTTGAACGATGATCTCCGTGGACTACGTTGTCAATTTTGCAGAAATTTCATCAGTGATCGTAGTTGAAAAAGTTGAGAGGTTCCCAGAAATGTGGTACTAGATTTCCACAAGATTGTATGGATGCCAACACGTCGAGCCCAAACAATGCTCGTGTTAATAATTCAACCATATTTATTGGAACTCGTACATTTTATATTTCCCTCAAGACTCTTAAGACGTTTCAAAAGATCTCCACTGGTTACTTGAGATGGATTTGGTAAGTTCTATCAACGAAAATAAGGCTAGATGTCGGGAGTGCTTATAGGTCTTACTCCTCGTAGTGTATGCTCCCCTACAATTATACTCCCTTCCCATGAACCTCGTTCTCCTTTGTTGACAAGAGCAATAAATAAGTCCTGGGGTCCCGCTGCCGTCAGAGTAATCAAGTTACACCGGTCCTGCCAACCATAGGAGAAACATTTCGGACATCTTTTATTTCTGCTGAAAGTGTAAGATACTTCCTTACTTCTCCTTCGCGTCCCAGTAGTGCTCTAGTTATTTAATTATTGAAATTCCCTCAGTGCCCGGTCCTCTATTCTTTCCCATCGCCACTGCTTCCCCAACGTTCTAAATTCAACTTGACGAAACCACTAACTGAATGAAGGCTTTCATCTCTGCCTCCAGTTTCGAAAGAATGGACTTAACAAAGTCTATTTTAAATTATGAAACTTCTCAATGGACTCTGGTTAATAAATCAAACGTTTGCAGCCAAAGACCAGCATGTTTGAATCACATTTGTAGTGATCATTAATAAATTCATTAACTTCACCACTCGTAAAAGAAATGTATCAAGTAGATACTTTGAAAAGAACCGAGCGAGAAAAAAAAAAGTTTAACCCCGCTCGAAATTTGATGGTTTCCTTTCAAGGCACGTGGAATCTAAAAATCGAATAAAAAATTTTCTGTTCTTCCGCCGTACGCCGTACTTTCCTTAGTTCTCAGACCGCTTTTGGTGAAATTTGGTTACTCCATTTGGGTTTGTGCCGCAAAGCTTTTGGTTAGTGTCCGTCACTTCTGAAAAACGCCCTAGCTCAAAAGCTCTATACATATACATTTATACATACATGTAGGTATTGTTTTTTCACCAATTCAAAGTAGAATCAAAGTTTTAGAATTGAATGAGACCGCTCAGGGCTCTGTAAGACAAATTCTTCGCTCCCAATGATGTCTTGAGTGTTGAACTTACAATGAATCAGAAACAAAGGAATGTTCACTGATATAAATTAATCTAATATTCGTTCAAATTTCAGCTGATCAAAGGCGATTATTGTTCATTTCATTGATTGAAGTTTCGTGTTGTACTCAGTTGTACTTCATTAGCAACCAATAATCAAAATTCGTAATGAAGGCACCCAAACTCTCAGATAGCGATGTTAGTGCTAGTAGGTAGTATTAATGGAAAGCCGCGTTCCATGCGAACTGGTGATCTATACAGTGAAAAAATAAACCACCTTGTAATACTATGCACCGCTTTTATTTTCTCAGTGATTCGCAATAGTTTCAGATTGTCAATGCTTCTACCGCCATTTATCTTTTGATCATTGATGCGAAGTAGGTGCAATAAGTTAGCTCAGTTTTTTTCTTTAGCGTATATGCAAGTAAAAACATTCATAATAATTATGATAGCCATAATTATTATGGCCTACACATTGGGAAAAGCTTTTGGTTTCCTTCTCAAGGCGAACGAAAAAGTCCGCGAAGTGGCTGTGGCACCTAGTTCGCTTGTATTCGTAACACGGATATTGCATAGACGATGAAGGGGCGTCAAAACCTCAATCCTCAAGTATACTCTCAAAATCGGATGAATACAAGTTGAAAGAATTTGACGTTTGCAAAAGCGCAGTGCCAACGAATGATCCGATGACCATAAAATTCATTGGGGACCATACACAGTCGCAACCATTAGATCTCTGATAATGTCATCGAAATCTAGTGGAAATTGTCAAAGTGAAGCGTTTACAGTACTACTTGACGGTACTGAGACAAGTGTTTGCATCCCTCTCGTATTATTTGCGCACGTACACCGTCGCAGAAAGCCCGTCCTCGACTGTTATGATGTCGGCCACAAATGAAGCGATCCTTGACCACTTACAGAAACCGTATTTACTGGATCCTTTGACTGAAAAAATTGATTCTATATCTAGTTCGTGGAATGTTGAGTGAAATAAAGAAGGAAATCAAATATAACAAACATAACATTGACACTCTCAAAACCCAATTAGTGGAATACAAAAAATGAAAATAATACGCTGTCCTCTAAAACGGAACTCTTTAAGCAACTAACAAAATGAGAAGATATTATAATATATAGCCTCGACGAAAAGGAGTCTGGGTGGATGGAGTTGCGCCTTTTCCTCGGGAAATTCTCCAAAGAGATGCTCGAGGTCGAAATAGACATGAACCACACCGAGAGCACCCACCGCATAGGTAGACAAAGTGGTTTTTGTCACTTTAGCGGACATGAAAACTATGAATGAAGAAGTCTTGTCATCCGCACGTAACCGTGGAAAAAGATGAACCATCTAACACTATAGGAAAAACTAATTTATAGTGGAGTTTCCGTCAAAATAAAAGGTTCTAACTTACTTGTCAATGAAAAACTAACTTCCTTGACCGAACTAGAAAAATAATTCCGCAATCTAAAAAGCAAGAAGAAGAACCAAGAATCCTACCCCTCAAAAAAAAAGAGGGAATAAAGAAGAAGGAGGAGGGTGGCTTCCCAGCATAGCAATCAGCCCCAAAATCCATGTCGATGCCAGATAATAATGAGTCACATAAAAACCAACTCAAAAATGATCAAAAAACAAACAAACAAATTTGAAGTCTGCTAATGGAACATTAAGCGGTAAACTTGCCTCAACCAATGAAGAAATACTGGGACTTTTGGAGAAATGAGTGGTAGTCATCACGGGCTACTAATTTGCCACCACCTACGCAGCCACCAGAAAGCCGCCTCAAGCGTAGTGCGGTGCTTGACCCCTCGCATTACAAACATCCATCTTCTACATCATCACGTATAATGTGATCTCGATATATTTTGTTTTATAAATGATATTCATCTTGCCAAATCTCACTATTTTCATAGGCAATTTTTCAAAATTTAAAAAAGTTAATTTTTGGGCAGATGCGCTAATATTTATTGTATTGTGCTATTTTGTGAGTAATTTTAGTTCTTTGTAACAGTCATTTTATGACTTACACCTTCAAATAAATCAATTGAATTGAAGTTGTATCCGTAACAATGATATTGTATAGATGATGGAGGACGTTAAATCATCAATCCTTGTGTCTCAAGCGCAGTGCTTACGAATGAGCTGATCACTATGAAATTCATTGGGGACCATACATAGTCGCAACCACACGAGCTCTGAAAATGCCGTAAAAATCTAGTAGAAATTGTCGAAGTTTTGCGTTTTTGTAGTGTCTGAAAACAGCAACTCGTAATTTTCTCACCACCCGAGAAGTTATTTGTCATGAAGTCAGCCTCTTAGGCTAAGGTAAGGTAGATGGGGTATTGACAGCCGTGAGAGAAATTAACCTAAGGTCTGGAACAAATTAATACTAAAACTAACCACAAAGTGTTTATTTAGCTAGTTGTCAATGTTACTGAATCAGAATAATATATGGTGCATAAGATGTAAGTAAAAGCAAGCTGGTAAATTTTGTAGGAAATTGCCCTTCTTTGTCATCTAATTTAAATAGTTATCCAACTTACCACGTCATTTACCAAAAGAATTTTTGAACCATGGCATCGACTTTGAAAAAACGGAAATTTATGGGGAAAATAGTGAACACAAGCCACCGAGAAATTCAAACACAAAAGTTATTAAAAGGTACGAGTACGTTCAGATTCAAAAGAACTCAACTTTCGAATAACTTAGAGTTGGTCTCTCATGTCGAATGAAATCTTAATTTATTTCCAGACATTCTTGGAGTTGTTTAGTGTTGATAGCAATACAGTCAAATAACCTACATCGTTTTGACAATAACGGATGAGTCGCATCTCACGATCAGTGCTGATAGCTTCTTGGGATAAACCCGTTCGTTGAACTATATAGGCTATGCTATATACTCTTATACAGGCTATACTTACCTCATTTCGCGGTCAAATCCTTCAAACCTCAAGTCATTTTGTTTAAGGTTCCATGACATACAGTGCTTTCATGAGGATTCCTCTGCAAAGAGGTGTAATAATGTATTATACAATAGGCACTTGCAACTACTATGTCCCTTAGTCACTTCTATAAAATTGGTTTTTGAAAGATTTTTTTGGGATTTTTCTTATAAACTGCATTATGAAATTCTTCAAGGTCCAGAAACCGACTGTAATCACGTGTTCTTCCCTCGAGCCTCGGTATCTCTCCTCCATAACACTTTCGTCCCAGTGAATTTGAATACGAAAACGTATTCAATTGCTTGAAAGTAAAGTGTAAAGTACCCACGCTAGCCTTTAAAAGTAGGAGTATACAAGCTGTTACTCAAAAATATTAGTCAATCCTGAAAAAGGTTATCCAGTAAAAAGTAAACCTTGAAGATTCTCAGCCGTTCTTTTCGTACTATCATTCCGTTTTTTATAGCTGTACCTTTGTTTTATAGATTTTGGTTTATTATTTTCAATAATGAACCTTTGGAACGACCAAGAAAACAAATTTTTCAAAACCCCCTCAAAATTTGATGGTTTACGTTTCAAGGTACGTAGAATCCAAAAATCGAATAAAAATTTGGCCGTCCGTCCGCCGTACGCCGTATGCGGCACTTTTGCCACTTAGCATTGACCGATTTTGATGAAATTTGGTACGTAGGCTCCATTTGGGGTCTAGTTGTGCCCCGAAGATTTTGTTTGATGTAGGTCTCTTCTAAGGGTTCAAAACTGAATTTTGAAATTTTGAAAACGCCCTAACTCAAAAAATTTTGATATAAAGGTATTGTTTTTTCCTTCAATTTAAGATTCTATAGAATTTTTAGAATTTTTTGAGACCACGTGAAGCCCTGTAGCACAAATCGTTCGCTCCCTACGAGAATTTAAGGGTTTTACGTACGATAAATCAGAAACACGAGTGTGAATCGCAAAAGAGGCCTAATCTCCGTTCAAATTAAAGCTGACCGAAATGCGATCGATGTTTTTCTTCATGTTGGATGGTTGGTGGCTTGTAGACGAGTGATCTATATAGAAAAATAATAAACCATTGTGTAACAATTTGCAGTTTGATAAATTTTCCTTCAGTAGTTCCCTCTCATATAATAAATTTGATACAACTTAGCAATTCGTAGTATTTCAGTACGATATTTCCATAGTTTATCATAATAGTTACTCGATCGTTCTCAATGCTCCGCTGAAGTAGGGGTTTTAATTGCGAATCACAGAGAGCAAAAATATCATAAAGTAAGCTTCTACGTTGTCGGTGATGGGCTAGGTCTACATAAAAACAGCTACTTTGTACCGAAGTACTTTTCTCTGTTCCACCCAGGGCTTATTGATGGTGGCACATAGAAGAACTGTCTCATTTTTTCGCCACTCAAACTGAGAAAGGAATACGTTTGACGTCGGTTGAGGGACTTGAGGTGACCTGAAGTTAATCTCCTCCGGTGACAAGTTGATCCTGTGACAGACAAACTGTCGCAACAGCTGTCCCAGCTTAACCTTCACTCTTCCATCCCTCTGTAGGTTCTTCTGAAAGCAACCACTCTTCTCCTAAGCTATCTTTAATGACCAGGTTGAAGTTAACAAGAAAAACCTGTTTTATATCACTTCAAAATTATACTTGTGGTATCAAAACTGTGACCTTTCTCGCCGAGAGATCTCAGAGCTCAGTTGATTGATTTGTTTGTTGTCCCTCTTTGGCCTCTATATTTTTCGATTACTAGGTAGTATATGGGAACGGAGTCGAATGATTTATTTGATATACGGGTGTATCATGAATATTTATAATAACTGTTCCATCACTGTGACTCGAAGAAATGTTTTCTTGAGATATCAATTTCCCATCTCAAACTTGACGGTACGTTACTAGTGTGAGAGCACAAACCACCACCTATTTTAACATCCTTTCAGAACGGGTTCAAAACATGAGTTACGAGGGGTAACTTTGAATTTGAAGAAATTGTTTCAGCTTGGTACACTTGGAAGAAAAAACGCTGCAAATTATTACCCAATGGTTTATTATTTTTCTATATTGATCACTCGTCTGCAAAGCCACCAACCATCCAACATGAAGAAAAACATCGATCGCATTTCGGTCAGCTAAAATTTGAACGGAGATTAGGCCTCTTTTGCGATTTACACGCGCAAAACCCTTAAATTCTCGTAGGGAGCGAACGGTTTGTGCTACAGGGCTCCACGTGGTCTCAAAAAATTCTATAGAATCTAAAATTGAAGGGGAAAAAATACCTTTATATCAATATTGTTTGAGTTAGGGCGTTTTCAAAATTTCAAAATTCATTTTGGAACCCTTAGAACCAAAATCAATCAAAATCAACCGTCAACCAAAATCTTCGGGGCACTACTAGACCCCAAATGGAGCCCATATACCAAATTTCATGAAAATCGGTCAATGCTAAGTGGCAAAAGTGCCGTGTACGGCGTACGGCGGACGGCGGACGGACGGCCAAATTTTTATTCGATTTTCGGATTCTACGTACCTTGAAACGTAAACCATCAAATTTTGAGGGGGTGTTAAATTTTTTTCTTGGTCGATTCCAAAGGTTCACTATTGAAATTAATAAACCAAAATGCATTTTCATGCTTTACGTATTCAATTTTGCTCATAAACGTATTTACGTCCTAGTGGCCGTAAGCGAATCTGTCCCACATCCCGATAACGCTTCCACGCGCACAATACGCATAGAAGGAAAAATTAGCAATTCTTGGGAAAGCTTAAGAATTCCCCTCTTTTGTAGGGAAATGAGCTTAATGTCACCAAGGTACTGATATAGTTCACCTCATAGTTAACAATACACTTTCTGATTTTGAGAGACTATTATGGCTATTATATGACTATATATCGATACCTTAAAGCGCAAAGGTGCTATGTCCAAAAATGGAGTTTTGAGAAAAACGCAAAAGAAATTATCACCAGTGCACAATTCGTAAAATAATGGCTTATTACACTAAACTCTTTAATTTCCTCAATAACTTTTAAAGCTATTAAAGTCAAGAAAACTCAAAAATAGTTTTGTTGAATTTAATTTTACCCGAAATTAACAAAAATAAAAAATGTGGAAGGTGGATGGACATAATGGACATAATGGACATACCCCTTTGTGCTTTAAGGTATCGATATGACTATCAACATTGGTTGTGTGAGTTCCATCATGAGGATTTCTATAAGGCGTTTCCATTCTGGTTTATTATATTCAATAATGAACCTTCAGTAGAATCAACCAAGAAACAAAAATGTTTAACCCCCCCTCAAAATTTGTTGGTTTATGTTTCAAAGTACATAAAATCCTAAAATCGAATAAAAAATTTTCTGTATGCGGCACTTTCCTTAGTTACCATGGACCGATTTTGATGGAATTTAGTATGTAGGCTCCATTAGGGGTCTAGTTTTGCCCCGAAGATTTTGGTTGATGTAGGTCACTTCTAAGGGTTGAAAAATAAGGTTTGAAATGTTGAAAACTCCCTACCTCAAAACATTTTGATATAAAGGTATTATTTTTCCATCAATTTAAGATATTATAGAATTTTTTGAGACCACGCGGAGCCCTACAGGACAAACCGTTCGCTCCCTACGAGAATTTAAGGGTTGGACGTACGATAAATCAAAAACACGAGTGAGAATCGCAAAAGAGGCCTAATCTCCTTTCATATTTTAGCTGACCGAAATGCGATCGATGTTTTTCTTCATGTTGGTTGGTGGTACGTAGAATAGGTAGTGCGTTTTCAAGGTACGTAGAATCCAAAAATCAAATAAAAATTTGGCGGTCTGTCCGCCGTACGCGACACTTTCCTCAGTTAGCATTGACTAACTTTGATGAAATTTGGTATATGGGCTCCATTTGGGGTCTAGTTGTTCGCCGAAGCTTTTGGTTGATGTAGGTATCTTCTAAGGGTTGAAAATTGGGGTTGACATTTTGAAAACGCCCTAACTCAAAAAAGGTATTGTTTTTAAAGGTATATATACCTAAACAATGAAGGAATTGTTTTTCCATCAATTTGAGATAGTATAGAGTTTTTAGAGACCACGCGGAGCCCTGTACGACAAACCGTCCGCTCCCTACGAGGACTTAAGGGTTGGACTTATATGATAAATCAGAAACACGAGTGTGAATCGCAAAAGAGGTCTAATCTCCGTTCAAATTTTAGCTGACCGAAATGCGATCGATGTTTTTCTTCATGTTGGTTGGTGGTAACAATGGCGTTGCGGACGTCATCAGCTGTCTTCCAAAGGGAAGATCAGAATCCAAAGGGAAGAAGAAGCCATGAGGCTTCCCATTGCCTCACCGCCCTGAGTTGTGACGAGGGGAGCGATGAGAGCCCCCGAGAAACGCACGCTGCCGGCGATGAACCTTGAACCCACGATACCCGCAGAGGTAGGTCCAAAGTCCACCGCCAAAAAACGACGCCCCAACGACCGTAGCCACACTTAATGACATAGTGTTAACGATTGATTTAACGGGACATTTTCAACGTTATGTGCCACACCCACAATGCTGACGACTCTGTCATTTAGCTAATATTCCGATTTTCTAACCATATCTTTAAAAATTCGCTCATTAACTGGTATTGCATGAATGGAATTTTCCTCCTTATTTTCAGTTCCATTTCACTAGTTTATCTATGCTCACCAGTATTTATGATCCCAGCAGAAAATAACCGCAACACCGATTTCCTCCACGATAATCCCAAATCAGCCTCGCAAGATTTATTGTTGATTGTTTTTTAGATCCAAGATAATGAAATTGAAAAAAATCAGTTAGTTCACCATAAATCAATGGAAATAAGGTTTTCTCATTATAACAGAAAGTTGTACTGTGTAAACAGAGTTATGGGGTAATCATATCAAGAATTCACAACACCTACCATGAGAAAAATTCCTGACACTCTCCAGAGCCTTTGTAGCATTTTCAGCGTGTTTTGATTCCAACCGTACCAATGAAATTTTAACTGTAAATTGCATGATGGTATAGCTGTAGATTGCGCTATTGAATGATGTTAGGTGGATGGAACCTCTTGTTTTACTGCCCAAGTTATTTTTAAGTTTTTTTGATGTTAGTTAGTCATTAGGGTACAATGATTTTATTGTTAAACTACCAATATCATTTTCGGACCCGCCTCTTCCTTCACTGTATCTATTGATGGCCTACCAGAGCCACCACTGGCATCCTTTTTTGGATGTAAACGTGTTCACAAAAAGAGTAATACTTGGAGTACGGAAATAATTTTAAAACCTTGAAGCTCAACTTTCAGTGATAAGCCCATTGAAACGGATGCTCGAAAAACCGTTGGTGAATAAACAATTTTCGAGTTGTTGAACCACCTTGCGGTTCCTACGTTAACCGAAAGGAGTGTTGCCTCGAAGGAGGTGCCTATCTTTCATATTATTTTGAGTGGAGAATGAAAAGGAAGGATAACGAGAGTTATTGTACAGCTGAGGTTATTAGGGGAGGCCCTCAAAGGTGCAGAGAAGCTCCTATCGAAGCAGAGAGCTTGGTAGGCGCTTTCGTTGAAAGTAGAGCGAACCCGTAGCTGCTACAAGTAGAAGAATGGTAACCAGTTGGGAGAGAGAGAGAGAAAGAGAGAGAGAGAGAGAGAGAAAGCGGAAACTTTTGAACCTACGTCGAAAAGGATTCTACACCCCCATTATGTTACTCACTCATGAATATTCGCAGTCCCAATCGATGAGTTTCAGAGTTCGTTAATGGGAAGTACTGATTTATGGAGATTTCCTCTTTATTCGTCCCGGATATTTAGCCGGTGACATAATTTCCTTCCATTCCATAGGGCTATGTTTCCGTTCGTCTTGTATCTACATAATGTTTAGATACTGGGTCGAAAAAATTTGCATGTTTCGATGTATGTACAAGAACCGGTACATTTCTGTTGGTCATTCATCAGAATGGAGCGTATATTTTAGGAACCACCTGGAGTTCAGGCGTAGGTGAGTTGTGTTACTTGCAAATTGTATGCGAATGAATAATGAAGTTATCAGTTCGATTCGTTCAGTCGTCTGATCTAATTTCGAAGGTTTCATGCAGTCACTACTAGAAGATGAAAACGTCAATACGCCTCAGCACGAAAACTTTCAATTTAAGGGAATGCTTCTCACTTCGAGATAAGATGAAGCCGAATGAGACTACACAGAGCACTGTACAACCAGTCGTTTTTCTACCATCAGGGCTCAAAGATTGGACAACAAATTGCAGAAACACGGAAATTCAGTTTACAATAAAGGTCATATTGCGTTGAAATATCACCAGGTTTTAGGCGGTCATATTTCAATTTTCATCAAATCGAGTTTATTGCTCCTCGGAACAGTTTGTACTGACTAAAGGTTTCAACTTCAAAAAAAACCTAGTAAATCTTCCTCTGTTGTAAACTTGCATTTTCTTGTATTTACCAGAAAAGCATGTGCTACCATGTGCTTTGCAGGTGTGCACTCGGCCCACAGGTGTTACTTTCCAGGCTGGTCACCTCGACGTAGCGACGCCAGACCGACGAAATTGCTCTCCCACTTCAGTTGTGGAAACAATTATAAGGAGAAGTTGAGGACCCACTTGCATGCATTCTAGGAACTAAATCTGGCTTTTACTTTATTTTCTTTCAATCCTCAAGCGCTCTCAAAGGGAATCACCAGGGACATCTCTCTGTCTCAAAGTAAAGCATCAGGGATATATTTCATTCCTCTGGTAACCTGGTTCTGTGTAGGTAGACCAGGAATCACCCTCTCATCACCTACCTACTGCCGTAAGCTGGTTTTGAGCAGACCAAAGCCATCACCTTCAAATTTCACAAATAGCTTTATTAACCTGGTTTCTGGTTTCGTTGTGTGCAGATCAGAAGCTGACACTTCAAGTTTCGGCAAGCGGTTTTGTGCGGACCAGAGTTGCGGAATTTCACTAATTCAATCAATTTCGAGTCTAAACTAAATTTGTTCAGCAGTAAAATTTCCCAGTTCATTCAAAAGTAGGTATAATATACATTTTCTTTCAGTTCATATTTTCATATATCCGATATTCACAACATCCTGCTTTAAATTAGCAAGTAAGTGTGCACTCAAGAACATTTATCAACGCAGAAAAGCTATTCACAAGAAAAATTATTAACCGTAGAGAAATAATTTTCAGAAATCTTCTCCGTTAAAGTTAACACATTGGAGAAGTTACCTCGTAAATTTGATCACTGTTTGCGGTCGAATGTGTTCATAAGAATTTCACCAAATAGGATAGGTATGCACTCAAATTGGAGTGCAGATCCTACACCAACTCTCCAAATTTATAGAGCAACCATATTAAGAAGTGACCGTCCACCATACCTTGTTATCCTTGGTAACTAACAATTCCGATATCCTAATCCCGAACAATGAGCTCATCGCCTGCTCCATTTCCTCCAATCGCATTTCAACCGCGCAAGGACTGAAAGTTTCGGTCGGCGTGAGTGTGACTAACCGCGAGAAATAATTATTATTCTTCCAGTGTAACTGTATGTACGCAAACGGTAGCGCGTGGAATGCTAATTCGTCCGTGCGAGTTCCTCTTCAAAATCCCGTCCCCGCGTTTCATGAATAAACTCGATCACTCCCGAGTGTGCTACCGCAACTGTCCGAGAAGCCCACATATGGATTATTAGAGCAAAAACAAGTCGGCAGAGTAAACAGTAATACAACCGCTTGAACGTTGCACCTTACTGAGATAGTACAATAGTGAAACCATTCAGCCTTTTTTAGAAAAATGCAGAAATAACTTGAGTAGTTGTCTTATAATAATTATTATATTTCTTCAGAGTTGTGATAAATCTATTTCTGATTGTGTTCGCAGAATTTGAATTTGATTAATTTACTTAAATAACTAAAACTGACTTTGTTAAACTGATTTAGTTTAATTGACTTAAAATGACTTTTATTCTGAATTCACTCACGTTGAAGGAAAGGTAGGAAGATGTCTTTTAGTTTATTATTTTCAATAATGAACCTTTGGAATCGGCCAAGAACATGTTTTTTAACCCCCCCCCCCCTCCCCCATACACCGTGCTTTTCTCACTCAGCATTGACCGATTTTGATGAAATTTGGTATGTGGGCTCCATTTGGAGTCTAGTTGTACCCCGAAGCTTTTGGTTGATGTAGGTCACTTCTAAGGGTTGAAAAATAAGGTTTGAAATTTTGAAAACGCCCTAACTCGAAAAATTTTGATATAAAGGTATTGTTTCTCCATCAATTTAAGATAGTATTGAAACCGATAATAGATGTTGGTCTGGTGGTTAGGATGATCACCCGGCTCGAACAAGTCAAATAACCGTGTAGGGTTTGGGAAAAGGCGAGAAAAGTTATTGAGACGAGATTCTTAGATAGAGTGGAGACTGATGGTAGAAGGAGCTGTGGCGGAAGACAAGTAGATATGACGTAGGTGCTGACATATATGCCTCCAGTCTCAGCCGTCGAAAGTAAACACTTGACATGTCGAGGTGCGCTCATACCATAATTTTATTTGTAGAATATTTACAATAGACAGTGTTCAAGAAACGAGACAACCAAGATATAAAACGCAATACGTTTTCTAAAATTTCCCAAATCCAAAATTAAAATGTTCACTCATATTTTACGCTTTACACTCTCATTGTCAACTGTGGTTCCGTATCAGTAAATCTGAAATTGTTCCTTGATGAGTGTCCCTAGTTAATATTTGTATCCTTACAGTCCAATACCAAAGAACTTCTAAGGGATGGTGGGAGTTGGTACTTGGAAGTAGTCCCCATGGATGTTGTTCCCGGGTCAATGCTGGCCTCAGCACCCATCTGACATCAAAAAATGGTGACATGGTTTCCATCTTAGTGTCTGCTTGGTTTACGAACTAGGAGGGATGCTGATAGGAAAACATGCTCTATCTCGAGGCTCGGCGTTGGAAAATACCTGAAAATCAAGTGTATTTTAACGTATTCTAAGGCAGGTATTTTCCATTTTGTGTAAATAAGTAAAGTAAAGTAAGCAACCATTTCAGGTTGAATTTTCGTCCGACTGCCATTCTTGGCGTCGCGGACGTCATCAGCTGTCTCCCTAAGGGGAGATCAGGATTTGTTCTGATGATTTCGCTCATGGCTTCCCAAACATCACCGCCCTGGGTTGGAACGAGAGATTGCCGATCGTCTAATAGACAGAAAACTTTCTGCGACGACCAGACTCGAACGCGCGTCCCCGCTAGACGGTTCTCATCTTATCACCGCAGTCCGGTACACTGTCCACTAGACCACCGACGCCCACACCATTTTGTGTATTTAGGTTTATTATTTACAATAAAAAAACCCTTCGTAGTCGAGCAAGAAAAAAAGTAAAACCCCCTCAAAATTTGATGGCTTACATTTCAAGGTCTGTTGAGTCCAAATGTCGAATAAACCACATAGGTACGCCAAATATCCATGGACCAATTTTGATGAAATTTGGTCAAACGGCTCCATTTGGGGTCTAGTTGTGCCCAAAGCTTTTAGTTATTGCCAAACACATCTGAGGGACAAAATGTGGAGAAACACACTTTTAAAACCCCCTACCTCGAAAACTTTTCATATGCAGGTACTGGTTTTTCTTTTATTTAAAATGGTTAAAATGCTTAAAAATTCATTGACACCACCCAGAGACTTTAGTACCAACCTTTTTTTCATCAATTTAAGATAGTGTTCAATGTTTAGAAACTGATAAAATCACCCACACGATCAAATATCGTTAAATGTGCAATCATTGTGAAACTTATCAGACCCACATGACAGCATCCCAAAAACATAAACCGTTTTTTAGAAATTGGTAGAGTTTTTTGCATTAATACCTATTACTGATGCGTTTTTCAAATATGAAAAAGTCAAGCTTTATGTGTTATGAAACTTTTTTTTTTTTTCGACAGTGTACTTATTTGTTATTTTACAGGTGATTAAATATTTTAGTTTTGCAAGGATAAAAACAAGAAGAGAAATTATTTTCGAAAGGAACTGTTCAATAATCCCCACGTTAAAATTTTTGTTACTAATAACAAAAAAGAGTGGAATGAGACTGTTTCCCAACGGTTAAGCTCTTAATCCTTGTATACTGTGAGTCAAATTTCCAAAATCAGTTAGGTAAGTTCAGGCTTTGTGGATTGCGTTGATGAGTCATGCCGATGCAACAATCACGCGTACGGAGTACAAGTTACCTTACTCTCTCTTGCGTTAATTAAGTCAAACCTCCAGTAATAAATTTGAGATAGCTCTTTTGGCAAGGCGTACGGAATCCACGGCCGTTCACGGACTATGAATAGGTATTCCTCACTTGATGGGAGTAATTAACCCATTTGAGAGGCAGCCAGACTGCCAATAATTTCCTCCTCTCAGGTCCCACCCACATTGAAGCTTGACGTCTAATGAATAGGGGAGGACGCGAAACCCGAACTTCCATTATACACATCAAACCAAATTGTTGGATTAGAGACAATTTTGGGTGTACGAGTGCGTGTTCTAAATATCATAGGTAGCTTTGCAAAATATCCACCGGATACGATGGTTGCCAAATTAGATTAACTACCTTCTCAAACAACGAAATTGTAATGATCACGTACAATACATTCATCAGAATCGTGGTGTGACTTTACCGTTAGTTTGACGAACAAGCTTCCCGAATTGATACAAACCGTTGTAAAAATGAAAATTTTGCAATTCTAATATTCTTCAGAAATATCAGAATTGTAACAATTCAAGGCGACTTTAATGTGGCTTTACGGTAGTTACTACTTTATAACATTAAGTACTTACATATATTCACAGTGCCGATTTTCGGAGGCTTAACTCGTGAACTTTAGTAAGTTCTTTTGATCGTAGAATTTTATCGAATTAAGTGTATGAACTTATATGTTTGATTGATAAAAATAGATGTACGAAATAATTTTGAAGAAAACCTTTCAGCTACTTCTGTAACATGAATATCTTGAATAACCTGTTATTTTGATTTTCAATTATGCATTTTCTTTGATCAGCGGGTGATGATACTTTAGGTTTTAGTAAAGTTTGATTAATTGGAATAATATAACGCAAACGACGTGACATCAAAATTTGTAAAGTGGAGTCCATTTTTCCTTTCTAGGCTAGAATCTAATCATCATTTCCTTCTCTACATTTTCTCAATATTTTGCTTCCAAGTCAACCAAGGTAGCGGAGCAAAACCAAGCAAAATCACTTCTCAAGGTTGAAAAAAAAAGTTCTCCAAAATCGACATTTCCTTTTCGCGTTTTACGTTTTAGACCTTTTTGAACAATTTTGTTTCCGTGTCTGTCTGTCTGTGTGTCTGTGTATCTGTGTGTCTGTCATGAAATCCGTGTAACCGCCATGACTATACGAAGTTATTGTCCGATTTCGATGAAATATTCAGGGATTGTACGGGTTGGCGTGTAGACGGTCCCCTATGAAAATCATTACCCCCGGATTGATAAGAGCCGCTGCGCATGCGCAAACGTGAATTCCTTGTAACAGTCTTGTCAGTTGTCTTCCACATTTTTCTTCCGATTTCGACAACATTTTCAGCGATTAGGCGAATCAGGTTTTAGATGGTTCCCAATTAAAATCAAGGCTCCAAAATTACCAGCAGCCTCTGCGCATGCGCAAACGTAAAATCCTTGTTACAACAATAACACCAACATTTTTCATTCGAATTTAATAAAATTTTCTAGGATTGTTCAGATTTGTGTTTAGATGGTTCCCTATGAAAATCTACTCCCCCAGACTAATAGTAGTTGCTGCGCATGCGCAAACGTGAATTCCTTCTAACAATCGTAACTTCTACATTTTCCATCCGATTTCGACGAAATTTCTCAGGATTGTTCAGATTATTGTGTAGATGGTCCCCTATGAGGGTAGTGCAAGGTACCTACTTAGAGATTAATGTCTTGAGATTAACTACCACGCATCGGATCATCTATACCATCGGGTTATGGATACGAAGAAGCTATGTGCCACACCCACTTGGCATACTTTTTAAAAATATTTTTTCACCCAGTTTGTCCGTTGCTATGTGCTTAATTACAACTGCTAGTTGTCAATCTATATCCCACTCATTCGTAAATTCATAGAATAGTTTCAGAGCCCACGGGGGACTCGGTTTGCAATTATACTAGAGGGAACTGCCTACTAAAAATAGATTTCAAGTGATGAATTGTTGTAATTCCGTGGGTGGAATTCAACTTTGAAAAGTAATCCATTACAACTAAGTATTTTATGTCAAATTCAAATAATTAATTGATCATTAAAAAAATTATTACATATTTAATTATGGAATTATTTAAGGCTTTAAGTCAACATGTCTGACACTCGTCAATTGATTCACCTGGCTTTTAGTGACGTGTTAGCAGGTTACGATACTCTGACGTGATATTTTTCTTGGGTGTGAAATGGTCATCAAATTTCTTGATTTGATCGTCATTGTTGCGGCTTATCTTCCCCCCACGCTCAAAAGGCAGAGTTCTTTCGAAGAGTGACAGAATTCCTTCAATACCCCTATTCAAGAAACAGTCATACTTGACAGTACTTTCATCAATTTGCGAATAATTTAAGACAGGCATAACCTGTGAACCGACCAGACTTAGAAGTATAGTAACTTTTCGCTTGACTGGTTGTTTATCGAGACCAGAAGCTACAAGGTAAAGCGGAAATTGCCTCTTCCAATCTGACCATTTCTTGGACAGATTGGTCTCGGTATTCTATCAATTTTCAGTGACCCGAAGTTGGGTGATGGATTGTGAGTTGCCAGGTTTGAAGTGATACTCATGATACTTGAATTTCATGAGCTATTTTCGTCCGAATCCGATGAGGAAGAATTTAGATAGATAGAAATTCCGGAATCTCTCGACATAAAAACGAAAATACCGTGACGAATCGTGGGTACACACGATAGGAATCACTTGACACCATATTAAAAATAAGTAGTTAAAATAAGTTTGTTAAGACTGATGAAAAATGATTTGAGAGAACAAAGGTTATTCGAAGGAGACCACATGACGAGAAGGAGAGTAGGCACAGAATAATATGGCATTTGGGGAAAAAAACCAATGCCTTCCTGGAATCCTTAGCGTCAGCTGATTTTATTATAATATATTGTATTATCGTTATTATTATTATTTTAAAATAATATTTAATAATCTATTTTTGTAACAAGAATAAGCACTAGTGTTATGTTTTGAACGGAGGTTTGAATGTATGTACGAGTAGCATGGGGAATGGTCTATTTGTCTATACAGGAGATGGAATTTACCAATATTGACATTTTGCCATTCATTTCCCGGTTGATACGAAACGTTTTTCCTTTTAATTTGATTAGCTTGTAAACTGAATTGTTAAGGTCTCCCTCGAAGTGAAATCAATGCCTTGGTGATTAGCAAGCACCACCTCCGCACTCAGCCGCCTCCAACATCAATGTATATTTTTTATTCCCTAAAATTGTATTCCATAAACTTTGAGTAATGTTCAATATTTCACGATTTCGTATGAATAAACTTAGCACTCAAGCGAAGTGTAAAAAACAGGGGTCCAACAGCTAGCTCCTGGCAAAGATATTATTAGGGGACCAATTCATCGAAATTGGATAAACTGTGAAGGTTATGCTCATTACAAAGATTTTATTGTATGTGCTAGACTCCATTTACAGGTGTATGGTGTATCAACCTCCTCTCCCTGTTTTCAATATATTTTATTTCGGTCAGATTTGGAGGGCTTCCACCAGACTATCTGGCAATAGGAGCGACTCCAAGGTAACTGAAATTGGAAGCTGGAACAGTGACAAAGTACGGTTCACGCGTACGCCCCCTAGGACGAAACGCGGAAGAAAGAAGAGATTATGGACAAAACGCGAAAGCCCCTGAGGGGGGGAGGGGGGTGATGTCACTAGCCATTGATCCTGTGTCATAATCACCCTGTCTCTCGAATTTATCTCGTGTCCCGTGTGTATTTTCAGCTTCCCCATGGTTACTGATGACTAAGGGGCAGATTCTTAGGTGACTAAAAAAGCTGTTTTATGTGCCTGTAACATGTCACTAAAATAACAAAATATGCATTTAGAAATTCAATTTTGACATCACTCATACAAGTGATAAGAGGATAAATGCCACAGAAATGCCGAATGCTCGCGTAAAATGGCTTCTTAAAAACTCGAAATAAAGAACTGGCTTTCACTAAAATGTGAAGGCCTTGCGAATCGTTGAATTGCAGTCATTACCTACATTACAACCTTCCACCACCAAACCTCGTAGGTAACAAAAAGATATGGATTTCCCTAATTTTACACTAAAATGTCTGTAATTTTTCTGATTTTTTTAAGTATAATTAAATTCCTAACTTCAATTCGATTAATATTTTCTTATTAATATTAATATATTAAGTCTTGAATTTTATCAAGAATTTTCCATTTTTTGCAATATTTTGCGCCTTTTCAGCCTCTCTTCTAAATTAATCCAAGTATCGAATGGAGGGTTACTTATTGAATAAACTGGACTTTTTTCCAGTCATCATGATTATGCTTATTTTTCATTAAAATACAAGATAGACAAAGAAATTTTCAAATTCACGAATAAGGAAATTTGACAGTATAATTTATATACAAATGGTATTAATAAAATTTTACGAAAATGTTCCAAAAATATATTGAATTACAACATTAAATTGCAAACCAACATTAGAAATCCAATTGAAGAAGGAAAATGTGGAAAAAGTAGGAGCGGAGTCAGATTGACTCCGGCAACATGAATGAAGGGAGGTGAATGACCCCCCGAACTCCTGGGCTAATAAAACGATAAAATACATATATATTTTTCTCTTGGTTAACACTTATTTATCACTGTCACTTATTTAACACTTATTATCACTGTCATCGAGCAGAATTCCGCACAACCACACAATGTCCACAACGTTCCCTAATAGCGAATTCCGTTCCAGCAAACACAATTACTAAACGTGCCACATTTGGAGAAAATCTGTTGTGGACAGGCAAATGGTTTCAAATGTAGTAGAGTATATTACATAAATAATCATCATCGATTCCTCATGTGATATTTCATTTCCCAGCTTTATAGGAGAGCCAAACTCCGTGTTCACAAACCAAAAATAAACTTTTTATTTATTCTGTCAACTTAATAATAGTTATACAATATCCCTGTCTCTGATTTCAAAAAATCATATCCTAAAAACTATCAGATAATCCAAAAAATCGCATAGATAGATGATGTTCTGATTTCCTCAAGAGAGCACAAGTATTTAGTTTGATAGCACGAGTGGATTTTCTATTTTCATGAGATATGGATACAATGGAGATACTAATTTGTTCACGGATTTTGGATGACACTTACGGACACTCGAAAAAAGGATCGTGGTCAGCTCTATGAAATACAATCTCCTGAACGACACTATTTCACAAGTTATTTGAGGTCTTCAAAATCAAGAGAAAACTACTAAAGAAATTAAAGTGTTGGAAACCCAATCAGAGCAGGCAATGATGCATTGGAGGTTTTTGACTCAACAGTGAAGATTGCACAAGTGGTAATCTTCGTTTCAAGAAAAAACTAATACAATTTTTTCTTTTCTTTTATTTTGAGCGGTTTCTGACTTTCCTATATTAAAATTAAGTGTTACCGTACAAAGCACTTGATTTTACACATAAATACATCCACAGCTATTTTTTGGGGGGAAAAAGATGATACAAGAGAGGTCTTAAGTGACGATATTATACGTTCGTGTTTTGCAGATTTCATCACTTATGAGTTCCGGCCCCAGTGAGCAGAATGATACAGTTTTGTTGCGAACTCTGAAGAAACTAGGTACCGAGTAGTGGGGAACCACGGAAAGAGTTCGTTAAATGCACATTTGTTATTCGAGAATTCGTTTACTTGTGGAGTGGGCCGACAGGAACTATCTGTTTTCTCCTTCGACTCCCCTTACGAGGCGAAAGCGCTCCTGGATCTCATCGATTGTGACTTCTTCAACGGATCCCTTTCATCACCCAAGACCATTCTCCCAACATCCAATCCTCCGACCCACGCTTGCCAAAACCAACACAGAACCAGTCATCCAGGCTGATATTTATAAGACTACAATAATAGCGACGATCATCCAATCTTGTATCCAATCTACTTAATCGAGATCTTAATTTGATGAAACTTTAACGTTCATCTAGGTTACCCAGATTAATAGGGTACCTTGATAGATAGAGAGCATAATATGCTCTTGATGCAAACATTATTTGCATCGAGCCTATGAGTTATATCAAGGGATACTTTTCACTAACTGATTTCGGAATGACAATGTACAGATGAAAACACTAATTCAACTTCTTCAAATGCATTTCAACTTCTTATAATGCACCATAGGCAAGGAGAATCCTACTACATAGACACAAAGTTCTCAACCAATACTAATATATGAATCACTTTTTCTGTTTTTCTGTCAGGATCCAATTACAACTGAACCGATGTTTAGAAAATTTACGTTTAAACAATACGTCCGTTAAAAGGAAATCCAACATTGTGTTTGTTGGAACATTGTGTGTCGTGCGCAACTGTCCACAATGATGCTCAACTTTTAAAAGGTAGGATTGATTTGATAAGAATTTCCATGGTGCTCATAATCCTCTTGGGGATTTTGAAATAAGAACCAATTTTTAACCATGAGTTTTCAAGTAAATTTTCGGTTATCTGACACAAGCCAATACAGGCTGGACTGATTTTGATGGTAGTTTCTGTATCGTGCTCATTACCCCAATGAGTAGGAAGTACCAAATTCAGAGTCAATTGTTACCCTTCGTTTGCTCGGAAACAAACTAGACCTTTCCTGAACCGAGTCCAAGTAGCTCAGCCGAAATGCACTAATTCCGAAAATATGTAAACGGATGGATTCTTTACTGAAAGAACTTTTTATGTAATTGTAGTCCCTTTGGCCTTGGGTGTGTCCCCTATCCCGGTTATGCTTCAGAGATTAGCAAGAGCTTTTCGATCTCTAAGATACGTAGTCTCTTATATTTCAAAATACCGTCTCTAAAGCAATTTTGGGGGTCCAACGGTCCCCATTTAGTGGTTTATGTCACACAAAATTGTGCAATTGAAATTTTATTTCCCCACTGTTTTCCGCGCTTGCTTGGATTTAACAACGTTACGTACCAATATAAGGCTCGACACTTTTGCCCCAAAATGCGCACAGTCCTCAATAATCCACATTTTGGTTCAATAATAAACCATTGGAATCGACCAAGAAAAAAAATCAGTCACTTCTAAGGGGTGAAAGTTGAGGATTGAAATTTTCAAAAGTACCCTGCCTGGAAAACTCTCGAAATAAAGGTATTGTTGTTTCACCAATTTTAAATAGTTGAATTTTTAGAGACCACGCGGAGCTCTGTAGGACTTGAGGGTTGGACTTACGATAATTAAGAAACACGAGTGTGAGTCGCAAAAGAGGCCTAATCTCCGTTCACATTTTAGCTGACCAAATCGATCGTTGTTCGTTTCTTCGAGTTGTACTCAGTTTTGCGTCCTTAGCAACCAGTAATCAAATTTCATAATGAGGGCATCCACAATTCTTTATTTCCTCAAATGAGAGTGAAGCTTTTATTTCTTCTAAATAATCTTGTATGTAGTAGGTAGGTGGTGACAATGGCAAATCCATGTTCTTTGCAGACGACTGATCTATAGTATAGAAATAATAAACCTTTGTGTAATAATTTTCAGCGTTTTTGAATGGCGATATTGACTTTGATTGGCAGTTTTGCTTTACGAATATTAATTTCCCAATGGAAGGTTCCTGCCATCTGAATCAGGTTTTGCCATGAATTGCCAAAAGGGTAGACAGTATCAAGATTACCAAACAGTTGAAGTCGGGCTGGGGAATAACTATAACGTCTTTCAAAGGGCAGTATGATGACTGATGAGACGACCAACAAGTCTGAACTACTTGGATAAGCTAGTTCAGTGATCTATAACCCACTTGGATGACTTGGCAAATTGAGATATTCTAGTGTAGTATAATGAAAAACATTTTCTCTCGAATAAACACAACATTCCTCAATATTCTTAACCATGATCAAGAGAGACCCAACTTTATACCGGCTGTTTTTATTCATCGATGGGTGGTTGAATCTTAGTTCATTCGTCTCTAACAATTCCATTGAAAAGGGAATTTGACGTTGACTTTTAAAGAATATGATCCATTTATTTATGAAAGCGAATCTACTGAAATTGAATTCATCTTTTCTTCTTTTTTCCCGCATTCCTTTCGACGCAACCCTCGACAAAAGTCAAGCTCTCTGACTTGAATCCAAGATGTGATTCCCTTTGTCTTGGAATAAAAGCCATGCGAGGGGGAATGATACCATGTCAACTTAGCGTCTGCTATTCTTTAGTCTGATCCCCATTCAGGTTTTCTCTCCTTTCTTGCCTACCCCTTGCAACTTGTAACTTTCATTTCGGATTACCATCACCAATTACTGTATTCAGACGTGAAGAATAGAGCTCAGGAGCTGAGGGCAAAGGGGAATTTCCGATCCAGCTTTACGGAAGTTGTGCACTACGACGCTCTTGAAGAGAGTATCCCCTTCGGAAGGGAAACAGAATCTGTTGAGCATACCTACTAAACAAACGTACCAACATTTTGTTTTGATCTATTCGAATCAAACATGGAGAATTTATGTTTCCTTGTACTTGCAACAATATGAGAGAAAATCGAGTGGATGAGCTCTACTCCCTCCGGAACAAAGTTTGCTTGTTTGAGGGTTTTAATTATTCCACCTCGCTCAATTCGTTTTTCAATCAGGTTAACAGCACCATCAAAATCACCAGCAATGCTTCGATGGTTATTAACATGTACTTCAGGACCTCGGTGATTACGAGAGTCTTAACGGCTCCCAGAGACTCACTGTGGTTTCAAAAATTCTTAGTTAATTCCATGAAAAAAACGAGCCACATTCAAATGACCATTTAAGCCAATTCTAAGCGACGACAATGTTGTTTATCTTGTGAAATCCTGTGTTAACTCAGTATTAGGGTGGCAAAGTTTAATGGACCCCCACTTAATTTCCAAAAAAATATTGTGTGAAATTATTCGAAGAATACAAAAAATATGACATTGTTGTTCATTTGAATGTGCCCATGCCCCAACACGTTCTCTTGTCTTAATATGACATTATGGATACCCCTACTCTTTATTACAGATGTTTTCTCGTGAAATTTGACTATATGAGTACTCCCAATCTAAGGGAGTACTCTCTCTCTCTCTCTCTCGCCCTCTCTCTCTCTCTTCCTCTCTCTCTCTCTTGTTAAAATGACTCAGGAAATTAGTAAAAAGAAGGGCTGATGTTTCGCAAACCTGTAAACTATAACATTTTGACATCAGTTGTTCACGGATAATTTTTTGCGATGAATTACGTGGTAGTTAGTTTTCCGATCAGCTCCTTCCTCCCTCGAAAACCAGCCAGATACTGGGATGATACATCATACCACAATTTTTTGAGTAAAACACGGACTTATTCACGCGCTTCACCCTTAAAGATTGCCAAAAAAATCATGTGTGATATGAGTGGAAGTCTAATTTCGCATTTTTCCTCGTTTTGCTCCCATTTTATGAGCCTTTTTTACCAAAAAATAGAGCTCCATGATAAAGGAGTAATCCCAAATTAGTATTCCATGGGGAATAAAGGAAAAAAAGCGCTGCAAGTTCATCGATTTTTGTCATCTTGTATGAAAGATAGAAGTAGATCGGAAAACATTACTAAGCAGCATTGGTATCGCTCGCTAAACTTTTGTTTTGTAGATCACAATTATGTAATATTGAATGGGCTTACGTTTTTTCAGGTAATTCTGAAGCTGTAGCAAACATTTACCTAGAACAAAAAAAAAATATTATCCAGTTATCTGCCGTTCTCACACAAAGACAATTATGAACCGTATACCTAGTATGAAGTTATTCCAATTATTCAATGATTCCTTAGTTGGGAATCACAGTACTCCCCGTAGGAGGTACGAGATACTCGTATTTAGGATCACGACAATGCGAACCTTTCTTCTTCGACCGGGCTTAAACTTTCAACTGAACCATACTTATTCTTATCTCAACCCACTTAAAAGGTAAGAAGGTATGTATGTAAGTAAGTAAGTCAGTATATGCGGATTTATGTGCATCGAACATTGTGCACAGCCCAGAAAAAAACAGTAGACCATTTCAAAACTTGATCCAATCACAATAATAATATAAGAAATCCATTTTTATCCAATTGCGTCGAAAAACATAAAAGCTCGTAGCTAACAATATGTCCATACGTGTTACCATACGCCTTGGTGGAGAGAATTTTGGACTGACAATATTGCAGAGGACCTTGTGTTAACTCGTACAAGCCGAGTTTTGTGTTATCAGATCATTCATTATTGAATTTGCCGCGGGTTCACCAATTATGTGCCTCAACCAACACCCCTAGCGGTCTTGGACTAACCTATTTTGCTCTCACGTGGCGGTAACTTATAACAACTGGTACACTTTCCTGATCCGTGAAAATAGAAACAAAAACGCCTACATTCGTTTTTTTAAAGTCTAATATAAGTAAATTAGTAAATTATTCTACCATTTTGGGTAGAATATTCGTTTGACTTCTATTCCTGCCGTCAAATACTTCATCAGAATAGGTAAAGATTATTTCGCTCATGGATACTTATTGCCTGACCCCCTTAAGTGAAATCGAAAAACTATTAAGACATGCCTAAAAACATGGCATAGTTAAAGAATGGCTCGGAATAAGTTGAATCTAATTAATCTTTGTTAAAACTCATGCTGCTCGAACGGGATTTTTGAACGAAGCTCCATCTTCCCCCATTGGCTATTTATTCATTTCTTCCCGGTTAGCTAACTAACTTACCTAATAGACTGTTTAAAGACCGTCGTTGACTCTAATTCGAGATTTAAATTGATAATGATGAGATTCTCTTGACAAACTTTTGATGATTCCACGGAATTATCTCCAATATTGAGCAGAACGACATTTCGAGTTCGAGAGCTCTGCGCTGTTCCAACTTTACTCATTTCAAGGGGAGCAATTCATATTTATTCATGAGTTATTTGATTTGGATGCTGTGAGAACCGATTGATTCTCCAATTTCAAGCATTTCTCCTCTTCGCTCCGCCGATTTTGCTAAGCGTCGATCGTTCTGAACTTTGTATGTAGCGTTGATATTCACGCGATACGCTGCTAAGAATCTGAGGAATCATTGTGATCCGTACATTTGGACATGTTTGGGAACATTATTGAGATCAGTAGAAGATTATTTATGTATTTCAAGACTCGAAAAGACTCAAAACCCTGGTTTCTGGCGCTCGCATGGTGGAGACACCGCAATGATTTGCACAAAATAATATAACAATTTCAAGGTTTATTTATTGCAATCTTCGAACTTCAAGTTTTAGGATTCATAAATATAAAAAATGGAAATATTTCCGACTTATAAATGCCAGTTACCTTTGATTATATATTCTAGAGTTTCATAATTGACGGCGTTTATAAGAGAGACTGGATTTAGGATTCCGTATTGAACGGAACATGAAAAAGTGTTCTTATCAAAGAATTTGGGTGTACGGGTGTCCTATCTTCGTGAGGAGGTACCACCCAACTTGGCAAACGCTTCTATCATATCATTACCCACATCAGTAGGTATAACTATGAGTGCTGTTCAAACCGCTTGCTGATGGAACAAGTGCGACTCATACTACTGAGACATGTACCATACAATATCAAACACTTCCAGTCAAGACGCAAAGCTATCTATGAAGAAACCATCCAGTTTCTGAAACTTGATAACTTCAAACGAGAGATGCCCCTCCAAATTCACCCTCAAATGGAGGAAGAAACCTTTACTTAGTTGGTCAAATTAAAAAAAAAAAAAGAACAAAGGATGAAAAAGAAACTGAAAAAATAATCTCTTTCAGTCTTCAGTACGAATAATTATCCAACAATTAATTTTATACCTTCCTTCAAATCCTAATGCTTTTAACCTAATGAAATCAACGGGTTTTCAAAGAATTACAAGCGGATAATGACTACCTTTTCTTTCCAGAAGTTTTTTTTCCAAAGAGGCATTTTCAGTGCAGATTTTCGTACATTTTGGTTTATTATTATCAATATCGAATCTTTGAAATCGAGCAAAAAAAATTGTTCTTCAAAATTTGTTGTTTTAGATAAACAGTACTATTAAAGAAGCAACTGCAATTGCCTCAAAATTTTTAGGATGGAAAATTTTGAAAAATGTCTTCATAGACATTCGTGTTGGAACATCCAAAAACCTTTTTGAGGTTTAACGCTTTTTTATATGTGTACCTACTATATAAATATATATTATGTTCTGTGAAAGGTATGTATAGTTCTTGTATTCATACAATAAACCAATAGACGAATTTTATTCACCAACGTTTTACAATGTAATGCGTTTTTTCTGAACCTTCGACTAGGTTTAATCTATCCATGGTACGAAAGTACGGCGGACGGACGAATTTTTTAATTTGATTTTCGGATTCTACGTACTACCTTTAAAAGTGAACCATCAAATTTTGACGGGAGAAGGAGGAGGAGGTTAAAACATTTTTTTCTCCCTCAAATCCAAAGGTTCATTATTGAAAATAATTCTTCTTTTTTTTAATAATCTGTTTATTATTACAACTGTACACAATTGTACATCATGTAATTTCTCTTTAATATTAACTATTCGCAATTGAAAATAATAAACTAAAAAGAAGTTTTTACTAGTCAGGCTTCGCCATACCCAAGAAACAGTGGGCACTATTGCCCTTCAGTAGTCCTAAGAGGGGGTAAACAGCCGTCGTGCAAGAAGTTTTCAAGAAAAAGGCATCATCGCTTGGCCATGCTCTGAACTATTCTCTAGAGGTGGAAATGCAAGGTCATTCGAGCTGGAACGATTGATGGACACAACGCTGAAAGGGTTAATGACTGTAACTTTGCTGGAACATGCTGGAGGAAGGGGGCTAACCGAAGTGCAGAAACAGCTCCCCCCAAGATAACTAAAAGAAAGCAGCAACCATCTCGAAAAAAAAGTATAATATACAGATTAAGTTGCGTTTTTATCGCATTAGGCAACTTGTTCTTCACATGTTCGTACGGATTTTTATTTTTGGTTTATTATTTTCAATAATGAACCTTTGGAATCGACCAAGAAAAAAAAATTTTAACACCCCCTCAAAATTTGATGGTTTACGTTTCAAGGCACGTAGAATCCAAAAATCGAATAAAAATTTGGCCGTCCGTCCGCCGTCCGCCGTACGCCCTACACGGCACTTTTGCCACTTAGCATTGACCGATTTTCATGAAATTTGGTATGTAGGCTCCATTTGGGGTCTGGTTGTGCCCCGAAGATTTTGCTTGATGTAGGTCAGTTCTAAGGGTTCCAAAATGAATTTTGAAATTTTGAAAACGCCCTAACTCAAAAAATTTTGATATAAAGGTATTGTTTTTTCTTCAATTTAAGATTCTATAGCATTTTTAGAATTTTTTAAGACCACGCAGAGCTCTGTAGGACAAACCGTTCGCTCCCTACAAGAATTTAAAGGTTTTATGTACGATAAATCAGAAACACGAGTGTGAATCGCAAAAGAGGCCTAATCTCCGTTCAAATTTTAGCTGACCGAAATGCGATCGATGTTTTTCTTCATGTTGGATGGTTGGTGGCTTTGCAGACGAGTGTTCAATATAGAAAAATAATAAACCATTGTGTAATAATTTGCAGCGTTTTTCTCGCTCTTGTACGTGCACACTACTTTTTTTACGGTATGAAAAGCTGAATGTGAAATTTTTCGGACGGAATGTATATAAAATAATGTTGGCCTCGATTCCGAAGGATTATTATTTAACATTATAAACCAAGGCAAAGCTATGCACATAACAACATTAGTTTACAATTAATAGACACAGCAAATAATTCCCACGAGTTTCGGCAGAGGAACAATAAAAATCTAATCAATCAGGAGCCAGCAATGGTTAACCCTGGACTAAGCTCGCCTGGAGAAGCGGCCAGAGGGATTAAAGCGCCATTACTCAAGCAACGCGATTAGGAGGGATGATGGCAGTTGGATCTCTAACCGTGCCCTGAGAAAGGCTCGAGTATTTTTGAAGTTTCTTGAAACAAAATCCAGTTGCGGGAACCTTTGGACATTCACTCTAATTGATAAAGCACCATTTGGAGGAAATGGCACCGAAACAATACTGATGGACTACTTATACTTGATGAAATTGACGCGTAGTAGCTGATAAGCTTGTTTCTGGAAATAATTATACATGCAGACATCCGGGGATTTGGGCGATGAGAAATATGTAGTTAGGATGAAATGTATGTGTCAACATTTCGAAATCCTGCAAAACCGATCTTGGACATTCAATTTATACCAATACTTTGATTTTCCACATAAAATGCAACTTTTATTGGATCACATTAGGACTGTATCTGATCAACATAATGATTAACTTCGTTGGTATTCGAGCAGAAATCAACTTCTTTCTAACATCCACATTTTAATAGTAAGGTGACCAGGGACTGATGCATAAATAGAGTAGTTTGGTAGAAAATGAAACAACTCCGCAAGGTACAAAGAAACCAGAAGAAGCTCCCATTTATTCGTGGAACGTTCTGGAATAGTAACTGCAGTGTTACACTCTTAAAACCCACTCGAATCAGAACCGCTGTCACAACTTCGTTACTCTCAAACGGAATCTTTCACATTATACACTAGTACGTCGGCTCGCTTCGCTCGCTCATCCATGTGGGTGAGTGGATAAATGGACTGGAAAAAACGAGAGGAAAAATTTCGGAATTTTTAAAACTGCGTGCCCTTTATTCACGCTCGGTAATGAACGAGGAAGTAATTAGAAGGTTGCTTAGGTAAAAGAATTTTCGAAAAAATGCATCAATACCAAACATTTACAGCAAAATCTCAATCAATTTCACTGATTAGATACTGTGGCGCATTTCATCAACTTAATTTGGTCAATTTTGGATGAAATATATAAAATCAATCGGTTTCGAGCTTTAACTACAAAGAATTCCTGACGACGCGCTGGACTTTGTTGTGAAAATGACGAGGCCGAGAAACCAGGTGTTCGCCACAGCTGGGATTTTTCAAGCAATTTGTTCAAATAATTGATATTTGCCTTTTATTTCCGTTTTTTGTTCAAACAAACGATTCCGAACTCTGACAAGGGTATTTTATTGACGGGGCCGTTTGAGAGGTAAATAAACGAGAGATGGTGGATGGGTTGAAAAGCTCCGATTAAAAAAAAAAGACTATGCATCGGATGGATTTTTCCGCCTACCGTCATCTCAAACTAAGAATGCAGTCTCTCCCGGAATTTTTCATATCATCTGCATACTGAATTCCATTAAATTATTTGTATACCCATATTCGAGAGGACGCGAGATTGCGGCGGATAATAACCCGATCGTAGATCATTGTTTCCTTGTGTTTATTTAATATAGTTTCCTTCGGATTATATAAATGTTGTACTCTTCATAACTATGACATGATATACATCATTATTATATGTTTTTTTTTCACCTATTTGTTGTTTAATTTTTTTGAAATGAAAATGAATCAATGAAAAAAGAAATAGAAAACAAAAATGATTGAAATGATTGAGTATTTATGAATCAATTATAAATAAAGTGCAGTAATTCATAATATATCTATTAATTGCTTCCGAGTAGTTTTCGCTTTTCAAGGTTGAAAAAATCAGAATTTCTATTTAGGTTTAACATTTTATGGGGCTTTTTCTTTTCTGTGTGTCTTTCAGTCCGTCTGTCTCTTCACAAACCCCTGTGTCAGCCATAGTTTTTACATTTTCCATCCAATTCAATGAAATTTTCGGAAATAGTGCACGTTGATGTGTATATGGTTCCCTATGAAATTCATTGTCCTCAGATTGACAGCAGCCACCACGTATGCGCTAAATTGAAATCCTTGTAACAACCATAGCGTTTACACTACGAATACTAAATTAGGTATCGTGTGTTTGGGACCCAAGACGGTCTTTCGTCAATTTCATTGTGACCAGATCATCAGTATGATGGGCGCGTGCGTCAACGTGAAATCCTTGATTTTTTTTTTTTTTTTTTTTTTTTTTTTTCAAATTATATTTATTGCACCAAGTAATTCAACTTATTAGCAACATTTCTCGGACAATGTATATAAATAACTGAAAGGAGAGTGTGGTACATAGCACACCTCCATACTTCATGTCGGCTATTTTATGTGTCTTTTGACGCACAAGATTCACAGGAGCGCACAGCACAACACTCACTGAACAACTTCATGAAAACATCACTCCCTACTGCCACAGATCGTGAGGTTTTCGTCTTTTCAGCCGCCTGAGTAGATCATCAACATCCAGCAACTTCACAGCCTCCTCGTTGATATGACCTTGTAGCCTCTGGTGATGGGCTATTGCTTGAGTTTTGATGACTTCATTTATTGTGGGAATTTTAAGGTCCTTATGGATGTCGTCATTGGTTGAGTACCAATACGCATCAACGCATGAGCGCAGTACTTTGTTCTGAAAACGCTGTATAATGTCACGATTGCTTTGAGAGGTGCAGCCCCACAGTTGTGCACCATATGTCCAGACTGGCTTAAGGACCTGATTGTATAAGGTTAGTTTGTTCTGTATTGACAATTTTGATCGTCTACCAACCAACCAATACATTTTTCGGAGTTTGATGTCCAGTTCTGTTCTTTTATTTTTCACATGCACCCTCCAGCGGAGTTTCGTATCCAGAGTCATACCCAGATATTTTGCCTCATTAGCAAAAGGGATGACTTTGCCATTAAGATATATTGGTATATGTTTGATATGGCGGTTGGTAAAATCAACATGGACTGATTTGGCTTCATTCATCTTGATTCTCCACTTAATTGTCCAGTCATGGAGTTTCTCGATGGATCTTCTAAGTTTTAAAGTTGATTCGCGATTGTCTTCACCAATAGCAAGGACTGCAGTATCATCTGCAAATGATGCCAGGGTGTTACCCTCGTGTTCGGGTAGATCGCTAGTGTATAGGACGTACAAGAGGGGGCCAAGTACGATTCCTTGCGGGACTCCAGCATGAATCATTTTTGCTTCTGAGTATGCATCATCTTGTTTGATTCGGAAGTACCGATTTGATAGGTATGAGTGGAGTGCTGGGTCGAGACTCCTGATGTTTCCCAATAAATTCCATCGTCATTTGACATCAAATGTTGAGGGATGTGGTTAGTACTTGCAATAATACATTATTTCAATTTTTCAATCTTTCTTTTTTACAGTTTCGAGATTATCTACTATGCATCAGTCAATTTGCACTTCAATTTGAGTTTAGGAAAGATTGTTTGTTTGCAATTTTTATTTACATCAAGCCACGCATAATAAGTACAAAGCTATTCAAAATTACAACACTACTAGATCGAAATAATGGCGAACTTAGTAATTTCCTATTATAATATACAATAACAATTTCCTGTTATTAATATAATAAACAATAATACAATATTTCAATGTTTCAATCTATCTAAATATCAAGTAAATTAAGTTGTAAATTTATTCTGCAATCCGGTCTCATTTAAAATGATACAAATTTCATCCCATATTTCGCAATACTTTCTCTTCAGTAAGATATGATAATTGAATGGAATTTCTCTTATATTTTTATGAATAATTATATTTAACATATTTTTTACGAATGTTACTTTTGGATAAAGTCTAATATTCTTCCTTTGACTGGTTCGGGGTCATTGTTACTCCCTCATGAGCAGCGTACTTGGCTGGCTGATCTGCTCGTTCGTTGTGTGCGTGGGACTTGACCCAGTCGAATTGAATGTGTATCCCAGCGAACCTGCAGCTGCTGAATCTATTCACTACCTCAACAACGAGATGATTTTTGAACTTAGCGAGAGAAGAGATGGAATTTGTTTTAAGAACGTTGAGAAAGTCTGTACAAATTATGGCGGTTTGAAATAAAGATTGCGCTGGTAGAAGGAGCATAAGACCTTGAATTATTGCAATAACCTCGGACAAATAACTAATAATAATCTTTATTCGGAATCCTTTGCAGGCAAGAATGCATCGAACAGTACATAATAATAATTTCATAATAGTTCCTAATTGTCGCATAATAACACATAATAATAATAATAATTTAAATACAGTCATATCACAGGAAGAAAACATGAATTCATCACAGGAGGAGCACCCAAGCGTTCAGTTCCCCTTATGTTTATAGTAACAACAGTTATATCACAGAAAACATCAATTTATCACAGAAGGAGCACCCAAGCATTGTATTCCACAACAAAGACTTAGCGAGCACGAGTACTTTTATTAATTTTCCTCGGCTGCCTTTAAAAATAAATACATATCTAATATTACGCGAAAGACAACTACATTTAAATTACACTCAATTCATTACACATTTTTATTTCTTCATATTACTCAAGTCACTTGTATAATACTCTTCCAGGTTGTAATAAGGTGTTTCTATCAGGAAGGACTTAAGTGTGTTCTCAAACATCTTGTTAGAAAGTTCACGAATTTCGAGTGGCTGCTTGTTGAATAAGTTGATGGATGTGTTATCTTTGAGTATTAGCGAGTCTGCAGAGTGGTATAGTTATATCTTTTCTTGTTCTTGTTTGATGCGAATGAGTGCTTTCTCGGTTTGACATTGAACTTCTTTTTATATAGCAGCATGAAACAAAGATGTAGTGACTTACTACTCTCATTATTCTCATTTTTACAAACAACCCCTGTTTGATCAGTGATCCAAAAATCCCGCTTTGCATATAACTCTAATTGCTTCCTTTTGCATCTTCAGTCCGCTGTCCATTTCACTTGAGTTTCCCCAGACATGTAGACCATATGTGCACTGTGCGTGAAAAACACCGAAGTACACTTCTCTTAGGAATTCAGGAGGTATTAGCTTTGAAATCTGCCTCAATGCATAAATGGCACCATGTAATTTTTTGGTTAAAGCAGCAATTTGTGAGCTCCAACTCTGTTTCTTGCCTCTGGTAGATTATATCTTTTGACTATCCCAGAGGTTACATCCAAAACAGCTGAACCCACCAATTCCCCTGTTTTTGACCCGTCTGTGAACACTAATTTTTAGTTCAGCCACCCATGCTCGACGAATGCTATGAATTTAGCATTAAATGCATAAAACTTAAATGCATAAAATTAGCATTAAATGCATTAATTTAGCATTAATCAATTTAGCATCAATTTAGCATTAAATGCATAAAATTAAATGCATAAATTTTATTGCTATCGTCCCATCACTGCTGGGACGTCAAAACTGATGGAAATGTATCGGAGTAAACAGTATTGCATATTTGATGGAAAGTATTGGGAGGAAGTTGTTTATTTATTACAATATGACTACATCTTGTCAACATATGCAGAAAACGTGTAACTAAAAGAGGTATTACTTTATTTATCCAATTACTACTGAAAACCAATGAATGAGCACGTTCCGTAATGGCCTGTATTGGTGCACCATTGTTGGGTCACACCAGTTCAGGAAAGCTTAGGAAAGATGAGATGCTTTGTACAATATAACGGAAGACTTTGTATAACTGAAGACTTGCATAATCTTAGGGATAGATCAACTAAAGGGCTCCCTGTATTAATGGTTCTAGCAAGATGCTTCGATTCCATAAGCACAATCAACACAATCGGGTAATCATAGGGGGAGGAGTCTGGCACCACTGATTTGTTTCATGATGGCACAAAGAATATTTCATGAAAATCGAGAGGTATATTGATGATGTTTTAACAATTTCAAAGCTTGGGTTCCATTATTAAGCCTTTTTAAGAACCGAAATATTGAAGAATCGTATATTTCGTGAATATTAAACCCCACTTTCCACCACTATCCACTCTCTCACCATGTTAATCACGAGTCCCTGGTGATGTAATGTGCAACTGGGAAGATTTCTGAGTTGAACAAAAAAAAGAAACACGCAAATCGGTGTTAAATTCAGGCATGGGCATGTTACAATATTACTTCAAAGGCAGAATTCAATATTGCGGGAAAGTGGAGCACAACTAAATAAATTTCCAAGTCAAACTAAAAAAAAAATTCCATTTACGTAGCATGAATCAATGAGCAAATTTTCAAAGGAATCCTCCAGTTGAAGGTATGGTAAAGAAAAGGAACAATGGTGTTGTAATTTCTTTTGGAAAGTTTTTTTTTTTACACGATTCTTGGTTTTCTCAATTTTCAGTATAGCATACCAACATACTGTATGCACCGGGTATGCTTTGAAGATGTTAGGAGTCCATATTCATGTTCTACTCGTCTCCACAAACTCATAGAGTACCCACAAGGCTATTGTTGGTTGAAAACACGCAAATTGATTGAAAATTAAGACCTGCACAAAATTTTGTCACATACACCCATGGTTTTTTTACGGGTTTGGATTCAGAATGGTCTGAAACAGAGTTGTATTCGGGTTTATTCTCCGCTGATTGTTGTTCTCCTTCACTCATGTAATATAATATTACCGTGCCGAATATTACTGTGGAGCGTCCTAAAAACGTAAAAATGTGGGTGAAAGTATTGGTCTAGGAGGACTTTTGCTCCTTCAAAAGTTAACATTTTCTATGCCTTGGTGGACTAAGAATTCACGATTGTTAAAACGCTGCAAATTATTACACAAAGGTTTATCATTTCTCTGTGTAGATCACGCTACAATATTCAATAAGTTAATCGCCACAACTTGTGCCAAAGTTGTCAAAAAACAACCTTTTTAAAACTAGAGAGTCAGTCATTGAAAACTGATGATGCTCAAATTTTCTATAAGTCATATTATAAAACCATAGGTTGTCATATTGTTGTGCTCTTGCCTCGACTTTCTTGTCTTATTATGTTTATTGTTCATTGTTAATTATTAGTTAGGTCAGATAGTTTTTCAGTCCTGTATAAATTGTGTGCTATGATATCCACAAGAGTGAATAACTAAGGGTGAGTATTTGAGAGAACTGTTCGATTAGTTGTGCATCCTTCCAGTTCAGTCTTCGACACAAGTAGACACAGGTCGATGAGGCTTTTGAACACGTGAGCTGATCCGTGGAGGTTCAATTTAAATAGAAACAGCTTACGCCCCACGAGCTTGTCGGGTATTGACTATTAATAATTTGTTGTATCTATTACTCACAGTTTTCATGCCGACCTTCTTCGCTACACAAATCTGAGAAATATTACATATCCCGTTTTCAATTTGGTTTAATCTGGTGGGCTTAGAGTGGTTGGGGACTGTCGTTTTGATGATCTCTTAATACGTATTGTGATCGGAGCTTCGTGCCACACCAACTAGGCGGACGTTTTGGTTCCGAGTCAATCAGGGTAGCGGGAGTATTGTTTCCAATTCCAGGGGTGACAAAGAAATGTTCTTCTTTATCGTTTTAGGCCTCCAAGAACAATTCGCATTTCGATTTTGATGGTAATCTTCAGGGTTTACGTGGATTTCGGTCCGAATGATCCCCTATTCACTTTATGACTTATTTGTCCTCTTACAGGGATCTTTTTCTTTTCCTATTCTACTCTTCTATACTTCTGGGTAGACCTACGAAATTGCCATTTTTGCCTGACGATAAAAACAATCTGAGAACTGGATCATCATATGTTTGTCTTCTCTCCTGCGGCCACGTAGTTTTAATTAGTTGATAGACTAATATGTACTTATAGGAAATTAGGGCTAGTCGGTAAGTTTAGGCTAGGGCCAAGGAGTAGTAGAGTGACGATTACCAGGTTCACCCTTCCTCATATACCTTTTTATTATTATGAGACTGTAGTATGTCCAAAAACTATTGGGTAGTTGCCTTCGTATGATGGAGGATATGAGTGTGACAATAAATGTGAATCACACTACAATTAACTGTTGGTATTCCAACATAACATCTGTTGACTAGATATTTATGTCCAACAACCTACTACATCAAATATGTTTTCGCTGAGATTATTATTTTTACCTTTTTGGTGTTTACGGACATCATTTTTGAGGTCGGTCCATATTTTTGTTATTGAATACTTGATGAATTATATATTTCATAGAAGTTGTTGATCTTCACAACGCAAGTATGAAAGTAATTGAAAAACATTTTCCCGTACAACACCTGTTGATCAAAAATACCAACGGGTCTGCACAAATAATGGCATTATTGTTCATCGTGTGAATCACCCTATTTCACATAGCTCTACAGAAGAAAATGTTCTCAAAACACTGGTATGGAACTGAAAGTCTGCATTACAATAGAATATTTTTGTTAATTTATAAGCCTTAATAATTAGAAAATTCCTTTACAACAACCCAAAAAGGATATGGTTTATCAGACCCTATGTTAGTAGGCAGTGTCTGAGCCTATTTGTGACGGAAGGTTTTTTCTCGTCAACTCCCCAAAGTAGCAACTGGTTTTACTAAATTTGAAAGACTCAAAAGCAGATTATTTCATTCAAATGAGGAGTTTAATTTGTAAGATCCATATGGATTGATCAGTCGATAGAAACAAAACCGAGGTTTTGTTTCTTATTTACAGAGCTGATCCGATATGAAGAGCAACCAAGCAATTCCTACCCTTTAAAACTCGCTCCAGGGTCCCTTCTCGCTTACCTTTTGAAGCCATTAGTCAAGAATGTCGAGGGCCAGGGTCCCGCTCACCTCAGAGTGAACCGACATCGACGTGTCTGTTCCCCCTGCCACGCCAGCCCTTCAGTTGCACGAAACCGCACCATCCCCTCCCTCACCCACAACTATTTTAAGGTCTTCTTTCTCGAGTCAATTCCGGAAATCTATACAGATAATAAGTATAGCTGCCCTATTGGGTCTGTACTGATAAACATTTTCATCCTTCATTCAGATGTAGATGATACAGTTATTATTTATACATTAAAATAATCCGATATTTTTTATGTAAAACTCCACGTGTATCCACCCGCATAATCCAGAAATCGGTATTAACACCACTAGATCATCACTACTGGAGGAAGGAGCTCAAAAACAGAAAGCATCGACAATCTAAATCACCTTCTAGAATTTTACTTCCTGATTTAGATCGTTTCGAAGAGATGTAATTACATCATAAGGAAGAAAAAACAGGAGTTTCACTTGTGTCCTTTGTGTCGAATCGAACGTTCTACTAAAGAAGTTGATTGCTAAAGTGTGAGTAGGCAGAAATGGCACGGAACAGGATAGTTGAACAAATATGATTTCAATCACAGGTGCAATCATGACTGAACTTTTTTTTAATAGACCGTTCACCAACCAGCCACATTACAGCGCGAGGTTAACAACGAAGTTTATTTTGTCAGGAAGAAAATACCATCAAAACGAGAATTGTAGGTGCCTTTATAACGAAAATGGCTCTTCGTTACTCAGGAAGCCCAACTTAGAATCATAAATCCCAATTCAAAAAAGAAAAGATTGGAAAATCATTTCATCGAATGGTACATGAGCAAAAAAAATCATTCACTCCAGTTGCGAGAGCGAATACCTCATTCTAGCTAGTACTCGACACTTTGCCTAGTTCATATGGACCGATTTTGATGAATTTTGGTATATCAGCTCAATTTGGGGTTATTTTCAGTTAGTTCTAAGTGGTAAAAAGCGGGAGAAAACAATTTCAAAACGCCCTAGCTCGTAAACTTTCGATACACAGGTGTTGTTTTTCCATAATTTCAAAATAGTCAAGATTTTAAAGGATTTAATGACCCCCAACATTTCGCTTAATGAGGATAACTATTTACCAAAATAATGAATTTTCGTGAAACTTTTCCATAAATTAAAGAAAATAAAATCAATGAAATCAAATCAATCAAAAAAATCAATAAAATCAAAATAATCAAAATAATCAACAAAAATAATCAACAAAATAATCAATAAAATCATAAATTCAAAAAAATCAATAAAATCAAATCAAATCAATCAAATGAAATCAATTTTTAGAAAAAAATGATAATTCCTATACGATGATCAACAATAATTTACCAGTTAAACGCACATTTATTGTGAAGTTTATCAAAACACGTAGACACTGCAAACCTGACCTGGGTCCCCAGAAGAGTCAGAGGAAGCTTTGTTCTTTGCAGACGGGTGATCTTTACAGAAAAATAGTAAACCTTTGTGAAATAAGTTTTTACACCTTTACAGAAAAATAATAAACCTTTGTGTAATAATTTTTGCTTAGTGTAACAACTTTTTACGTCTTTACAGAAAAATAATAAACCTTTCTGTAATAATTTTTGCTTAGTGTACCAACTTTTTACGTCTTCACAGAAAAATAATAAACCTTTGTGTAATAATTAGCGGCTTTTTTCACCCTTTAGACTATCAGACATTAACCCCAGTTCTTGAGCACAACTAGACCCCAAATGGAGCCTATATACCAAATTACTGAAAATTTGATTTTATCTTCAAAGCGCGAACGATTTTTTTGATTTTACGTAAATACCTTGAAATGTAAAACAATTAAATTCTGAGAAGGCGTTAAAATTTGTTGTTTTCTCTCTTGGTTCCAAAAGCTCATCGTTGAAAATAATAAATAAAATGAGTACATTTTACATTATTTGTACATAAAATCGCACATGAGTGACATCATTTGATTTTAAATAGTTATATGATTAGTGCCTAACTCTCCTAGTGTGTAAAAATAATTGTAATGATGATGAACTTACTGAAGAGGTTATTACTGTTACTGTTTCACAATAACTAAATTAATCTTCATAAAACTTCTAAATTAACTAATTGTTAATTTAATGAACTATATATTAACTAAATTAACTATAACTAACTAAATTAAACTCCATAATATAACGATTTGATACATTTTTCAAAACAAAACAGAGATAGTTAGGTAGGACAGGACCAAATTATCTACATTTTTTTGTATATGTGATGACTGTTTTGACGCAACTAAAAACGTGTTCCATTCTCACTGAAATTTCACTCGGTATAAGAACAGGTTCGGGTACCATCTGTACCATTGAGTTATGAAGCTGTCTAGCACAGTCTGACTCGGTTACCAAGACAAACGAACGGGGCTGTGGGGCGGTACTGACTCCAGTGATGAGGGCATATGGGGAGGAACGCCCGCGGTTCGAGAGATTGATGATTCCACTACTGATGATGCCGTAGGATGATGAAATGTGGGATAGGGCGGAGAGAATGTTGTCGATTCCCTCCCATACCCCATTTGCTTTCCCGAACATCAGTCAACACCCAGAATACTTGACGAGTTGAGTAGCTAATCAAAAGCGCCAGCGAATGGTAAATGCGACAAAATGCACGAGAATTGCAGTTGTACTAAAACAACTGAATTCAATGAGGTAGAAAAATTAATTTATTCTTCCGATCCATGATTAATTATCAGGGGTAGACAGACACACCAGCACGCAACCCTATCCGGTATCCTCATGTTAAGGTCGTATTTCGAATCTCGGAATATCATGTTACCGCTCATTCAACTTTGTAGATGCAAAAACAAATATTTCTACTTGAATTTTCTCTCTCAGTCGCCGAACCATTTGTGTCTCGCAAATCAAGGATAAGCCATTCCCGTTAAAAAGGAGTTATCGTCGGTTAATTACGGACACCGCCTAATCCACATTTACTCGACTTTCAAAAGGAATTTTTTCAACAAAAAAATTTTTCAAAATAATTTTAAAAGTTTTTTTTTCGTGATTTATTATTGCAACTGAATATTAAATACATTTTATCTAGCAAAATTACATATCATCTTTACACTCCATGAGAGCCCGTTTACAGTAAAACGCAGCCCCTTCTCATAACAATATCTTCAACACTGAGCTATGATTGCACTTTTACAGCACTAAGTGTGGTTTTTTTCGCTTGAGTCGCCGGAGTTCATCTTCGCTGTCCAAAACGTAGAGCATTTCCAGGTTCTCATGATTGTGGAGGCGTTGCTCGTGCCTCCTTGAGTACCTTGCAATATGGTATACTCAGTATGGTATACTGAAAATCGAAGAAAACCACGATAGCCGTGTGGGTACTCCATGAGTTTGTGGAGACGAGTAGAACACGAATATGGACTCCTAACAACAAAGCATACCTAGTGCATGCAGTATGTTGGTATGCTATACTGAAAATCGAAAAAACCAACAATAGCCGTGTGGGTACTCTACGAGTTCGTACAGACGAGTAGATCGTGAATATGGACTCCTACCATCTTCAAAGCATACCCGGTTCATACAGTATGTTGGTATGCTATACTGAAAATCGAAAAAACCAAGAATCGTGTAAAAAAAAGAAATTGCAACATCATTGTTCCTTTTCTTAACCAGGCCTTCAACTGAAAGATTTCTTTTAAAATTCGCTCATTTATTCATGCTGCATGAATGTTTTTCTTTTCTATATGTCTTTTCTATTTAGTCGTCTAATGGTACCTTAGTTACTTCGCATAGTTCTGCTCGTTACAAGGATTTCATGACAGGCAGACAAACAGGCACGGAACCAACTTTGTTCTAGAACGCCTGAAAATACACGAGTAAAAATTTTGATTTGGAGAATTTTTTTATTTTAATCTTGAAAAGCGAAAAGAATGCTTTCGGAATGCGGACTAGGAAGCAAAATGTGTAAACCAAAGATCACAAAGCAAAAATTGTACAAATAATAATAATGATGATAATAATAATAATAATAATAATAATTCATTCAATTTTTAACTTTAAAAATCCCTCTAAAGCGAGGAATACTGGTGTGATACGAAGGTTTCAGGATCAAGGCAATAGAAAATAACAAAACGTTGACATTTTCCGGATAACTCTGAAATTTATCCCATAGTTATCTCGTTTTATGGTATGTGATTTTATGGAAATACTTCACCGAGTACCAAGAACCAATGTACCGATGTACCGAGTAGTATCAATGTTGATAATGTACGTACGATGATGAGGAGACGAATGGACGACCACCGCCGCCAGCAGCAGCAACCACAACACTCACGCCATCGTGCAGCAGATAATGAGAAAGCCGAACAAGAAATTATGAGTTTTATACCTTCCTGAGCGGGAGTTTCCTGCAGAACCCGCGTATAATAAATGAATGAGTCGTTAGTGCGAAAACCACAAGACGTCATTAGGATTGAAATGTCGAAAAAATAACCTGCGGGCCTCAAAACAGCATTTGGGAAGGAAATTTTTCGATTGTGATTATTGTGTGACAATTATTGTGAAACTCGTCAACAAGACACGTGAGTCAGTCCTGAAGGGTGATTATGAGGACGTGGCAGAATCAACAGCACCTAAAAGTGAGTGAAGGCACTCATATTCGTCCAGGAAGTCATAAATCTTCTTTGGGAGAAATTTAGACTAGCGATTTCCTTTACTACAGTTTCAGAACAATTTAGGTTCTGACGTGTTCTTTAAAAAAACGCTGCAAATTATCACACAAAGGTTTCTTATTTTTCTATGTAGATCACTCGTCTGCAAAGAACACGGCTATGTCATTGTCACCACCAACCAACATGAAGAAAAATATCGATTGCATTTCGGTCAGCAGAACTTTGAACGGAGATAAGGACTTTTTTGCGATTCACGCTCGTGTAACTGATTTATCGTAAGTCCGACCCTTAAGTTCGCGTAGGGAGCGAACGGTATGTCCTACAGGGCTCTGCGTAAAAATTCTAAAAATTTTAAATTAATGGATAAAAAATACCTTAATATCAAAATTTTTGAGAGAGTTGCCCCAACTTTCAAAATTTCAACCCTTATTTGGGTTCATTATTTTCAATAATGAACCTTTGGAATCGACCAAGAAAAAAAAAGTTTTCCGTCAGTCCGCTGTACGCCGTACGCTACACTTTCCACACTTAGCGTTGACCGATTTTGATGAAATTTGATATGTGGGCCCCCTTTTGGGTCTAGTGATGCCCGAAGATTTTGGTTGATGTTGGTCACTTCTAAAGGTTGAAATTTTGAAAACGCCCTAACTCGAAAAATTTCGATATAAAGGTATTTTTTCCATCGATTTAAAATAGTATTGAATTTTTAGAGAGAACTTAAGGCACTTACGATAAAGCAAAAACACGAGTGTGAAACTCAAAAGAGTTTTAATCCCCGTTCAAATTTTAGCTGACCGAAATGCGATATATGTTTTTCTACAAGTTGGTTGGTGGTAATAATGGCAAAGCCGCGTTCTTTGTAAACAGTGATCTATATAGAAAAATAATAAACCTTTGTGTAATAATTTGCAGCGTTTTTGTTAAATGTTAGCATGAAGAGAGGAAGAGGTTCTTGAAAGGATTAAAATACACCTCTCTCTTTTTTCTTTTTAACTTTTTTTAGTATGTTGGTGACATCCAAGATATTAAAACCTTGATTTCTCAGGTCTTCGATAATTTCTCTTTTATCACACGACGCGTGTAGACCTCTAGCCATGACCTTAATAGGCCTCTCGGCTTTGTGCTGGTAAGTGTACCATTGTTTTTGCTCTGATCGTAGATTCTCTGTGATCAATTTCCAATTGTCACTACAATCCACGTTAATTTTCCAGACGTAGTTTTTTTTATATATTTTGTTATATTTCGAATCTCGGAATATCATGTTACCGCTCATTCAACTTTGTAGATGCAAAAAAAATATTTCTACTTGAATTTTCTCTGTCAGTCGCCGAACCATTTGTGTCTTGCAAATCAAGGATAAGCCATTCCCATTAAAAAGGAGTTATCGTCGGTTAAGTTCTGACATCGCCTAATCCACATTTACTCGACTTTCAAAACGAATTTTTTCAACAAAAAAAAAATCGTTTTTCAAAATAATTTTAAAACTGATAGTTTTATTCACACTGGGAGTGGAATTTTGCATCGGAATATGTAATCACCTCATTTTGGCAAAAATTTGTATTAGGAGGTATCAGTACCTAATCGACGTTTTGTTGTGCTTTTTAGGTTTTAGTACGAATTAGCAAAGTTCTATCAGGTATCCTCTAGAATGGATTTTTGTATGGAAGCCACCAAAACCACTTATTTAGGTTTACTTACCGCTCAGACCGTCAAAAGTTTAATCGTAGTCGAAATTCATCTCCCAAGTTTGAATAACTCATAAAAGGTTATCAGGTCATCCGTTCCGACACAGTGTGAATAGTAAAGTTGATACATAATTTAAAACATTATTTTCAAGAGTTAACTGGTATAAAGTAAAATACAAACTCCGTCATTTGGATGAGAGACAAGAGATCTGAAAAAGAGATAATAAGTTAAAGATGTTGAAACGTTGGTTTGGTTAATCAAATTATAAGTTGTTTGAGGAAACAGAGAAACCTCCCCTCCAAAGAACTTCCATAATCCTACAACTCTTGTTTCCGCTTTTCACACTTTTTCCGGATTTTTTCGTCTCACGCAAGGCGTTGTATTCAAAACACGGATATCAACTGGTGATAATTCTAAAACATAATAATTATTTGAGATTCTGAAAACAATCCTCCACGTTAGCGGGGGGAGTCTGCTAACTAGCATGTTTCGTAAATCTAGCAAACGATTAAGAAGCCACGACAAACAATCATTTTAGAATGTGGCCAGTTTTATATCAAATATCTACCGGCAAATTTTTCGTGCGGAATAAAATATTACATTTATATGTCCATCCTCTTGCTCGAGTATATACTGTCCTACCCCTTGGTTGCGTCTAACAGCCCACAACTTCTACAGTCTTTAAACTATTCCCTTGGCAGTATTCATAGTAACCACTCCCCTTGTAAGTTTTATACCGCCACCACCCTAATCACCGTAGGAACTAGTAGAAGTCGTTATTGTAAGGAAAATCGTCATAGTTTTGTCAATCACAGGATTTGTGGCCCAACGCAGTAGTTGCTAAACTTTATTATTACCCTCATGGTGTTGTGCGATGAATGATTGGAACCCCTTCAAGTAGACGAATTTTAAATATATGAAGTAAAAGTGTAGTGTGTGTTCTCTAATCATAACTCAACATTATCACATCACTTTCGTTGCGCTAGAACAGCATTAGGATCGGATAATTAATAGTCACGAGCCCGACCTCACTTCGCCGCTCGCGTTCCCCAAAAGAGCTCCGTCCCCATTTAATACATCGATTCACACATCAAGTATCGATAGCCGGTCCAAATGTGTCAAGTCCATTCAATAGATCAAAACGCTGCATCATTGAATGCTGGCGTCGAGATACAGGATTGGGTTACTTCATTTGAAAGGCCAAGTACCTATTTCGATTATAATTCAATCACTCTTCGGCCTACAGATATTTTTAATTTCTCTCAATGACGAGTTTAGTCAACATTTTATTAAAGGCAGATGCTTTTCATTTTATGTACCTTCAGTTTTAGCCATACCAAGGAAAAAACGCAGCAAATTGTTGCAAAAAGGTTTATTATTTTCCTGTGTAGATCACTCGTCATTTCCACTACCTACCAATCATATTTTTGCTTCACAATCAAGATCGCATTTTGGTTAGCTAAAATTTGAACGGAGATTTGGCCTCTTTTGCGATTCACACTCGTGCTTCTGATTTATCGTAGGACCAACCCATTAATTCTGCGACCCCGGTGAATAAGTGGTCAAGTCAAATTTGCCCATTTTACAGGGGAGCATTATTGAAATTTGAACCTCCATCTAAAATCCGGATTTTAGGTGGTGGTTCAAATTTTAATAATGCTCCGCTGTAAAATGGGCAAATTTGACTTGACCACTTATTCACCAGGGTCGCAGAATTATCATAGGGAGCGAATGGTTAGTCCTAAAGATCTCTGGTTGGTTCCATTCGATTCTAAACATTTTATTTTATTATAAATTGATGAAAAAACAATACCTTTATATCGAAAGTTTTTGAGCTAGGGCGTTTTGAAGATTTCAGCCCCTATTTTTCAACCCTTAGAAGTGAATGGCATCAACCAAAAGCTTCGGGGCAGAACTAGACCCCTAATGGAGCCCATATACCAAATTTCATCAAAATCGGCCCATGGGAACTAAGGAAAAAGCCGCGTACGGCGGAAGCAAAACTTGTATTCGATTTTCGGATTCTACGAACCTTGAAACTAAACCAACAAATTTTGAAGGGGGTTTAAATTTTTTTCTTTGGTTGATTCCAAAGGTGTTATTGATTGATTATTGACTAAATAATAAACCAAAAACGGGAACTTTGACATAGACAGGTTGAAAATGGAGCGAATCAAGCTATTAAACCGTTTCCGAGCTCAAGCTCATTACACTATGAGGGTTCTTCCTTACCACTTTAAACTGCTGATTACGAGCTTTCGAAACTTTATGTAAAAAGAATGAAAACACCGCTAATTTCCTCCAACATACTCGTATGATGGCGTCAGACTTATTTTTCGTGCAATCAAGACTAGGAATCCATTTTCCCACTTCCAATCAGTTAATGAATGGTCAAAGTGAATTTGATACATTGAGCTTGTCAATAGACAATAGCTTGGCTACCCAATTTTTAAAATGTTTGAGAAAATTTATGTAATTTTATACCAATTATTATTTTTTCAGGATTGTTAAACTTTTGACGGTCTGAGTGGTAAGTGAACATGAATAAGTGGTTTTGGCGTTTTCCATGTAAAAATCCATTCTATATTATTCTAAAATTATTTTGAAACAAAATTCAAAAATTCGTTTTGAAACTCGAATAAATGTGGATTAGGTAGTTTCGGTAATTAACCGACGAAACCCCCTTTTTAACGGGAATAGCTTATCCCTGATTTGCAAGACACAAATGGTTCGACAGACTGACAAAGAAAATTCAAGTAGAATTTTTTTTTTTTTTTCTGCATCTTCAAAGTTGAATGAGCAGTGATAGGACATTCCGAGATTCGAAATATGACCTTTTACACGACGATATGGGTATTTTGTAACCACTGTGGGTATTTTCCTAACAATTTCTAAGGTCTGACAGTCTGGAGTCATACTTAGTTGTATAAAATACTTAATGATAAACCTTTGAACTTGAGATTTCCATTTAGAATTTAGAAAATGATATATTTAAATGTTCAATAAACTTTTTCGGTATACCGATGTCCATGTTTTGAACATCGATGGTTTGAGTGCGATGTTGTCATGAGATAGACATTTTACTTACGATTCAATCGATGTTTCTTCTTTTCCCCTGTTATCTCTTATCGCTTTCATCAAGCTGATATTCGTGCCCCATTTTTATAAATACGAAACGTTGTGACTAAACTATTGGTGAGATGTTATTCTCCTTTCCAAGCTCAAATTCTTTTCCGAAATTCAAATTTTTGTAACCTTTCATATTGTTGAAAGTTCGCTGTGACTTCACAATAAATTGAGGAGTCTTGGAAAAATACGCTCAAACCATTCAATGAGCAACATCATAATCAAACCGCTCTGAAATGGTATATGGACAACTTAGGAATATCACCAATATGTTCAGTGTCGAATGGACATATTGAAGATCGTGGAAGCTTAACAGGATATGTTTGGGTGGCTGAATAGAAATCAGCTGTAAGCAGAACTGGGGTTGACGCCCGAACTTCAACACCAGAAGCTGTCGAAGATGTGCCTAGAGCGGGAAGGAGAAAGAGAGGGGAGCATCTAGTCCGTCCCCTTATTTGAACTGACTAAGCACTCTAGAACTCAGGCAGTAATTATGTTTGTTTTTTTGTTTTTTTGGTGGATTTTAATTCCAGAGACGCGGACCCTTCAGGTATCTTAAGAGATCAAACTACATCAAGATCTCAAAGATTTTCTCACCTGCCAGCTTGAATAAAAGAAGAGTAGGTACTAGTATAATTTGACTTGGCTAAAGGAACGTGGCCAATAACAAGAATATAATTGAATTTCGTTTGTGTACAAGCCTAGACCGAGCCATCCATTTTGTTACATGTTACTCCTTCTTTTATAGCTGCCCAACATGATGGTGAGCTCGGGTAACGATTTTCTGTATTTCTTCAATATTGGAAGGCTCTTAGCTGCGGTAGCGTTGGTCACTTTGATTCTAAGTCCGGGAGTGTGCGGCCGGGGAGGGATTGTTGGATGTGGTTACGACGCGGGAAGGTTATGAGAGATGTGAGGAGTTCAGAAGCTTTAGCCCCAATCACAGAATCACTTTGTGCTATACCACTTCAAAACCACTCTCGCCAGCTCCATTTAAAACTTGGAGGCGAACTCACACGATGTTTTAGTTTGCCACTTCATTCAAGTGTTTCGCGTTTTAGAGTAGTTCGAACATGGAGTATTGGGTTCCAATCCCGGACCACTCATTCCTTCTGCGGGCCACGAGGAGGCCACAAGTTGATATTGTAGGAAAGAGGACACCAAACTTGCGGAAAATACTGTTGTATTCAGAACGATCAATTCTACGCGGAACACAAGAACTTTTTCTGGATGTCAACAACTCTAAAAACTAAGTAACATTTAGTAACACAACAACCTAACATCACCCTCTTCCTTCTTCTTCTCGACATGCCTCCCTTTCCTCATCGGATGGACGGAAGTAAGATCGCAGTCGGTCGACATGCACTACTATTTTCTTGCGTGCAGGAGTTAGCACTCTGACAACCACGTCCGAAATAAACTTTAAGACCTTGCAAGGGCCAATCCATGGGAGCTGGAGTTTTGGTGAGCGACCCAAATGTCGGCGAGGGTAGTGCATCCAAACCTCATCTCCAACCTGGAACCGCGGCTCCCTCGAATGCCGGTCATACCTCCGTTTCGATTCTGCTGCCACTTTCCCTAAGTTGAGGCGAGCAATGTCATGGGCTTCTTGCAATCTTATCCTCAATTCACAGGCATACTGCGTTCTACTTGTGCGTTCAGGCGCCAAACCTGTCAATATATCAGCAGGGACAATCAGCTCACGACCAAAAATCATCATTGCAGGGGAGAACCCAGTAGATTTATGCGTTGATGCTCGATATGCGAGAAGGGCAAGAGGAAGCATTTTATCCCAGTTCCGCTGGTGGTCTGCAACATATTTTGAAAGGATTTGGTACAGTGTCCGATTGAATCGCTCAACCATTCCATCGCTTTGTGGACGTAAAGGGGTTGTTCTTGTTTTGGTTATTCCTAAAATTTGCATTACTTCTTGAAAAACTTTTGATTCGAAATTGCTACCCTGGTCCGTGTGTAGCTCAAAAGGAAGCCCATATCTGGAAAACACATGTTGCAACAGCCCCTCTGCAATGGTTTCTGCCTTTTGATCAGGAACAGCAAATACCTCTGGCCACTTCGTGTAATAATCCATTACAACTACCAGGAAAATGTTACCCCGATCTGACTTGGGGAGTGGACCTACTACGTCAACGGCTAGACGCTCAAAGGGGGCGCCTACAGAGTATGTTTGGAGTGGTGCCCTTGCGTTCTTGTTCTCTTTCTGGCCCCTCCTTCCGCAAATGGCACAGGACTTGCAGAAACCACGAACATCCCTGTGCAACCCAATCCAATAGAACCTTCGATGCACCTCAGTTATAGTTCTCTTGTAGCCAAAATGACCAAGCTGGTGAACTTGTTGCAGAACAGTTTCTCTTAGATGACGTGGGACAACAACCTGCTTCACTGCATGTTTTTCATTCCCACAATGACTCTCTTTAATTCTGTAAAGTACCCCATGCACTATTTCCAGCGAATCAAAAGCAGCCCACAATGCTTTTGTATCAGCACTGAGTGGAGAAATTTGTTGCCAGTTAGGACGTGAACCTTCAAGTTTCCACTTAATGACAGGTTGAATATCTGGGTCCTTGGATTGCTCTCGCTCCCACTCAACCCCCTCTTCAAGTCGGTGTGGCGGGATACGTCTAGGGACTTGACGGATAGGTCTGTCAGTTGTCAGAAATGTCTGACGAACCCATCCCACTTCTGACACCAGTTGTAGGAAAGAGGACACCAAACTTGCGGAAAATACTGTTGTATTCAGAACGATCAATTCTACGCGGAACACAAGAACTTTTTCTGGATGTCAACAACTCTAAAAACTAAGTAACATTTAGTAACACAACAACCTAACAATATCAACAAAGATATCTTATCAGGTTGATATCTTATCCCCATGTAAAACATCAACAGCAGGACAACAAGATACAGAATACAGGACTTAAAACAACAGGATTCTGGACACAACAAAGTAAAAGTGACTTGGGCAAAATTTTTCAGAGCTTAGACAGAATTATTGCTTACTCCATTAACTTCGCTGCGATCGGAGAATGTTGTTTGCTTCATTATTTCGAATCGATTAGGAATTTCGTCTTGGAATTTAAACAGCATTGAATGGATACAACATAAAAAGGTAGATACAAAAACCTTCACGAATCTAAAATATGCAGGTAGGTGTAAAACAAAAATTCGATTGTAGAACATATTTTTTTGAATTGCCTAATGTGAAAACAATGCTTTCCGTTCTTTGTTAGACTGGGAAACAATATAAAACTATAGCTCATTACTTACCTAGACGAAGTTTTAATCAAGAGGGTAAGTTTTCAATTTCAGGTAGAAAAAGTTTGGAATTATGGGAGCTGAGGAGTTTTTTTTTTGCCTTTTGTTTTATTATTTTCAATATTGAATCTTTGGAATCGACCAAGAAAAAAAAATTGTTTACCCCCCTTCAAAATTTGTTGGTTTACGTTTCAAGGTACGTAGAATCCGAAAATCGAATAAACATTTTTCTGTTCGTCCGCCGCACGCTGTCCTCCACACGCGGCAACTTTCCTTAGTTCCTATGGACCGATTTTGATGAAATTTGGTATACGGGCTCCATTTGGTGTCTAGTTGTGCCCCGAAGCTTTTGGTTGATGTCGGTCACTTCTAAGGGTTGAAATTTTTAAAACGCCCTAGCTCAAAAAATTTCAATAAAAAGGTATTGTTTTTTCATCAATTTAAGATAGTATTGAATTTTTAGAATTTTTAGAGACCACGCGGAGCTCTTTAGGACAAACCGTTCGCTCCCTATGCGAACTTAAAGGTTGACTTACGATAAATCAGAAACACGAGTGTGAATCGCAAAAGAGGCCAAATCTCCATTCAAATTTTAGCTGACCGAAATACGATCGATGTTTTTCGTCATGTTTGTTGGTGGTAACAATGGCAAAGTCGTGTTCTTTGCAGGCGAGTGATCTATATAGAAAAATAATAAACCTTTGTGCAATAATTTGCGGCATTTTGCATAGGGAACCATCTGGACATCAACCCGCATATTCCCTGAAAATTTCATGGAAATCGGACAATAACTTCGAATAGTTATTCTCTTTACAAGAATTTCATGACAGACACGCAGACCCCCAGATACGAAACCAAAATTGTTCTGGAAGGCCTAAAACGTAATACGTAAGTGAAAATTTCGATTTTGGAGAAAAAATTCTTTTCCAACCAAAAAAAATCATTCCGCTACCTTGGAAAACTCGGACGCAAAAGGTATGGTTGACTCGAATGTTACATCTTGAATATTAAACCGTTAAAAAAAGGAATAGCTTTCAGGTTAACGCTGAGGGGAGCGTGAAAACGATGGCCTGGGTTCCTACTTCTTGAATTTGGATTGTTATCTCCCCCAACACGGCTATGCGAATCTGAGATGAGCTGGAGTAATCAAGACAGGCATTACAATGAGTATTTTGCGTCTTCCCAACCCAACCGGTCTCGTCATCTCATACCAGCCGATCCTTTACGCGAGAGGCTGATTTTTTCTCCAATCCCAACGGGCTTGCTGAAGGGTTCTGATTCAGAGTGAATGGTGAGAATCCACCGTGTATCGTTTTCATCCGTCTTGGCGCTATCTATGACGTAGTCTCTAGTGGGATCAAAAGCTAATACGGGAAACTTTCTGTTCTCCTTCATCTCCATATTTTCCATTCCAACCTTCCTTCGAACCTACTACAATCATCCATATGTATGTTGGAATAACAATCGGCTCTCCGCTAAAGAGAGAGACAATTACCATTTTGGAAGGTAATTATGCATTTTTAATTTCACATTAAGCAATAAATAAACAACTAGAATCGTACACTGGTAGTGAACTGAATATCAAATTATTTTATGGTTATTAATGATTAATTCAATTATAAACCAAAGCAGAGGTCTCTTCTATTCAATGGTACAAAGGAATATAGATTTTCTTTTAGATTTCCTATCTACGGAATGGTTATTCATAAACAATAGTAGGCTGAATGTTCGGAGATGGTTTAACAGTCTTAAGCTGTTTGGACTTATGACCCATTTCACGTGGGTATGTAAATAATTTAGGTACATTTGTGCAACAATATCAGGGAAGAAAGTCTGCCAAGTGGATGTGGCACATAGCTTCCTCGTATCTATTACCGGATTGTAAAGATGATCCGATGAATTATAGTAGTTAATCTCCAAACATCATTCTCTACGTAAAAAAAATTCTCTAAGCTTGCAGTTTCCTTACAGGGGACTCTGCACGTCAACCAGCACAATTTCTGAATGTTTTTTCCAAATCGGATGGAAAATGTAGTAGTTCCTCCAAGGAAATTCAAGTTATTCGGGTTGGGATGTTGGTGAACCCCGCTCTACTTAAACGGGTGAGGCAATAAGTAGCCGAGAGCAAAACCATCAGATCCAATTCTGACCTTCCCTTTGAAAGACAACTGGTAACGTCCACGACGACAGGAATGGCAGTTGGACGAAAATTCTACCTAAGATGGTTGTTTACTTTACTTAATTTTACTTTACTAAAATGCAATTTTTCCTAGAAAATCGTTTTTTTTTCTATATTGTAGAAAATTTAACTCTTCTTTCTATGTTATATTTATTTGTTAGCATACCTTGTTACATACTAGAGGCCATTTCATTAACTTAAGTTTGGAAAACAAAAAACTTAATGTTGAATAGTCACGGAGGAGGGTTGTTCGACCTGTTCAAGAGTTGTTCTCCTGGAAAAACTTTCTTAAAAATAACCACTAAAATTGATTCCTGAAGTATTTCTAAACTCATTTTCAAACACCCTAAAACCAAGCACGATAGAGCACGAGGAGATCCCTCAGTTTTGGGTAACAAGAACGACTTTTTTTAAATAAATATTTACAGTGTCTTATTCAAATGAGGCTACATCGGTTCATGTCTGAAAAAAAACATTTTTTAACACTTCAATCGTTACTCCAGCAAATGAAAGGGTTTCACGCTTTAGGTGATGTAACGTACCCGTGAAACCGTTGGAATTTGAGGTTCAACAAAAAGAAGTTAGTTGATAGATGACTGTATAAATATTGTGGGATGGGCTTGAGAGAAAAAAGATCCCTAAGGTAGAAGGTGCTTACTTCAAGGGGACCCTCAACGGCCTCTTGACATATATTAGTGTTCAAAAAAAAAGTAGGGAGGTAAAGGCTTCTCTACGTCAATAAAACAGTGTACGTCGCTCGTGTTTCACTGATGTCTCTAGTGGCCATCGTCTGTCTGTCTCTTTCTTTCTTACCATCGCCCGATACATCCCCTCGACTAGTACTTCTTCATAAAAAATGGTAAGAAAGTGCTCTGCTCCCTGTGAAGTGCTTCCAAGGAAACGGTCCTTGGAACCTTATCTCGTGGGTTGAGAAAAAGGATTCCGAGTGAAGTCTAAATTGCAGGAGTCAGGCTACTGACACAATGTTGTCACAAGTCTACTAAGCATTTTTTTTCCTCCATCGTAAGAGTTGTAAGATAATTCCTAATAGATAGTAAGGGTACGGGAAATTGGTGTGATACGGTTGTAGAGTAAAATTTACTTTATTTGATTGTATTAATTTGCTTTAGTTTACTTTATTTATTTGATTGTATTTATACAATCTATTTTATCATTTTGCAGATGAGCAACTTTTGGAAAATTACAGTAACTTCACATCAGATTGTTAGTGACCCAAGTTTCGGAAACAGTCAGAAATCTGATCCAGCGATTAAGATTATACACGTTAGAAGATGACGATGGTTTCAATAAATAAATACTAAATAAATATATAGTAAAAAAGTATAAAAAGGAAAAACATCAAATGTAAACGGATACAAGTTTGAATTACAAAGAAGAAGTCCAATTAGGCGGGTAAATGCTACAAATCAAAAGCTTGGGCCGAAAGGGGTTCTTTAGGGTCCTTTCGAGAGAAATTGGGTTATGATAACCCCCTGTTCGGGATGTCATGTAACCTTAATATCGTCCCTTTAAAAATAAGTGTTGAGTTTCGTCGGGAGGCAAGTTCACAAAACCCTTCCAGGGTTACCTCTGGGTTTCGAGTTACCTTGGTTCCTCGAATAGACCCTTATTGCTATGGCCGAAGGCTCCCTCTTCCGATTATATCCTATATAATAACGATAATCAATTCATTTAAATGGTACTTAAATAAATTACCTAAATCAATTCATTTCATGAATATGGATAGCCTCAAAGGTAGTTATTAGTGTACATATTCCGTTAATCACAACCTCCAGATCACCACATATGTTGCGAACCGTCGTACCTGGTTTAGTTTCGATACAGTACCGATACGAGTGTAAAATTGGCATTTATCATTACCTATCGCCGTATTTGAGCTTATTTCAATTTTATTTCATAATTACGTTTGCTAAATTTTGCCCCTACTGTTTTTTGACGATTCGCTTTTTATTGTCGTTGTCCCGATGGTACCAGATCTTTCGATTACATTTCAGAGTGGTATTCAAATGTGGGTGGAATAAATGCTTCAATCCTACAACATGAACAAGTTCGGCTCGGCATTTATATCATAAAGATTTTGGACCAGATTTTGGTGGGTTAAAATTGTAACATTTTCTCCGAAAAATTGCTGAATGATCTGATAGTTGAATTTCCACTCAGGTATAGCAGGAAACGATTGGCATTCATAAACGCTGCAAATTATTACACAAAGGTTTGCTATTTTTCTGTATAGATAACTCGTCTGCAAAGAACACAGCTTTGCCATTGTCACTACCTACCAATCATGTTTTTGCTTCACAATCAAGGTCATTTTGAATATACTTCACATTCAATTCGGAGAAATAAATGATTTGCGGAAATTCGATTACTGGTTGCTAAGGACGCAAACCTGAGTACAACTCGAAGATACGAACAGCGATCGCATTTTTTCAGCTAAAATATGAACGGAGATTCGTCCTCTTTCGAAATTCACACTCGTGTTTCTGATTTATCATTAATCCAACCCTCCCGTTCTCATGGGGAGCGAACGGTTTGTCCTAGAGGTCTCCGCGTGGTCTCTAAAAAATCTAAAAGTTCAATACTATCTTAAATTAATTATAAAACAATACCTTCATATACAATTTTTTGAGTTAGGGCGTTTTCAAAATTTCAACCCTTAGAAGTGAATGACATCAACCAAAAGCTTCGGGGCACAACTAAACCCCAAATGGAGCCCACATACTTAATTTCATCAAAATCGGTCAATGCTAACTGAGGAAAGAGCCGCGTATAGCGGACGGACGGCCAAATTTGTATTCGATTTTTGTATTCGACTTACCTTGAAACGCAAACCAACACATTTTGAGGGGGGTTAAAAAAATTTCTTGGTCGAATCCAAAGGTTCAAAATTGAAAATAATAAACCAAAATCGGTTCAGACTCATACGAGCTTTGCGCAATGCGCATAACGGTCTGAAATTCCCTATTTCTATGGGGTATTCGATTATACATTCATATAACCCAGCCAAAGCCCATCAACTATTTTCAATAAAGCACCGTTGAGTCATTTTTATTTTCGAATTTTTTAAAATAATAATAATACTTATTTGTCTAACTTCCTTTTCTAAAAAAAACACAATTAAATTTTAGTTTAAAATGAAAGTGAAAAACCAAGACGACTTGTTTAAGTTTTGTATCCAATTAGGTTATTTTTGCACGGAAACGAAGGCGGCTCGGACCAGGCGCAGGGTATGCTATAAAACGCACGACGGCTCAGTCTTGAAGGTGGGGTTGGCCTGTGCGCCGACGCGCCGTACCGTTGAAGCTGTGACATTTTTGTTACCCAGCTACTCAAGGGAAGGACATGAGTTTGATGCCTACAACTCATTCTTATTCAGAAATATAAGGAGCACAGTGCAAATGAATCCAATTATCATCGCTCCAATAGTTCAACCAGCTGAATTACAGCCCAAGCATACATTATCACGTGATTTTTCCTCCCCAAGTTTCACTCTCATTCGGTCATACCCGATCGATAATATTGCAACTTTTAAACAAAAGTTATTTAAACGCTGTATAAAACCTCCCGCGTGCAAACACATCATATAGAAGAGGGTGTGGAGAGGAGGGTGTGCGAACAACATATTCATACAACTACTATTATTGATCTTTTATTGATTCATCATTGACAATAATGAGCTTCTACGTTACTCTTCCAAGAAGGATTCCATTCATTTGATGGCGAAGAGGACATCAATTCACCAGGGCGAGTAACCAGTCTGTTATTGGGAATTCAGCAGCCCAGAGGGTTGTGCTCAATCGGGTGTATCAGAATCTTTGAATGATTTAAACCGGAAATTGTGATTGATTGGTGCCGTCCCATTGAAGGCCGCTCGACAAGGGTATTCGAGGGGGACCGCTGGGATTCGCCCGATAAGATTTCTGTCTTCTGAGGCGGGAAACTACGATTCCGAGCAAAAGTTCTTAATATTTGGGGAATAAGTATAAGATGTCTAACTGGTCTGCCATACGCTACCAGTTAATTTTATAACTGATTTGCAACAAAAAATGTCTCGTAGCAATTTTTTTTAAAACCCTTTGTTTTCGAATTATTTTAACTTTAAGCTTTTTTTCGTGTTTTTGGCCTTATGTCATTAAATCGGTCATAACTCCTTTAATTTGCTTTGTAAATTACAATTTGAGGATACCGTTGGAAAGAACATTAAATTTCATATTGAATAGATGCCTCAACTTTTTTTGAGTCAAGGTTTGAGACATGAAAACGTTCTCTGAAAAGAAAATTGTATGTAATTTCGCAAACCTCGCATTTTTTCAATCGAAAATTGAATTACGAGATCCCATATTTTTTCAAGAAGCAAGAAGTAAAAATTGCGCCAAAATTTCAGCTTTCCAATGGTACAATTAAAAAATATTTACAACCGAATTTAGGGGAGAAATTTGTGTTTGAACGCGGAAAACAACGAAATCAGCGCTCAGCCTCGAAGATCTGAGGGGTCGGACGAGATAAGTGGCGACCCACCCACTTTTTGGATTTCAACCCAAATTTTGATTTTGGAGAATTTAAAATACCATTTCTGGTTTTATGCCTTTGAAATACTCTCTAGGAGACGAAGTGTATTGGAAAGAATTTTTTTCTATAAAATAGGAGATAATATACTGTTATTTTCAAGAAATTCCTTGTAAGGTTTACTGCTGAAAATAAAAAAAGCACTTGAAGCCACGTTTTTTGTACATTTTGATGATTATCTTCTCAAATTATAGAAGTCGATCAGCTGTTTGAACTGTTTGATTGTATCCATGCACAATAATTACAAAACAAAGCCGCGAAATCGGAATTGAGGCAGATGTCGCCGAAGGGCATCAAAATGGGGAATACCGATAACCATTGTTATGTGATATTCAAGACAAATCAAATGGCCACAAAACAGGAAGAATTCAGCCTTGGAAACTAGAGGGTGTTCAAAACGGGTTTAAATGAACAGAACGTACTACAAGTTGAGCGTAATCTTATTTCGTTAGTGACGCCGAAAAAGGAACCTCTGGAAAAGGAAGACTCTCGACTGGAGAAGGAACCTCTGGAAGAGAGTTGATGTCAAGAACCTCGGTAAGTGGTTATTAGTTATACTTGAGGAGTGATCATACCTGCTAGTATTTTTCCCGCGTGTTCGCTCTCAACTTTTTCATTATTTAGTTTCGTAAATTTCGAAATCTTGCATTACTCGATTCTGTCTAGACGATAAATGCCCACACTCAACTCGCCAATGAATTCAAAATGGATTAAAGTCACATCGAAATCAAATTAAAATTAAAGTCTAATTAAAAATGAATTTCATAAAATTGCTTCAATGTACATTCTTTTGATTGGGAGTGAAAACGGCATCACAAAACAATAAAAAAACCGTTTCAAAATTCATTCTTCTTTCACTTTCATAGCAAGTTTCTGATTGGATGAGATTGGTAATAGCGTCGTGTTGTTACGTAAGTGTGGCCTCAACATGGAATATATTAACCATGTAAAAATGGATAATTCACAACTTGAAATGCAAAGAACCATTAATTTGTTTCTTCTATATTCCTGATAATTTACTCTTGGTTTATTATTTTCAATAATGAACCATTGGAATCGACCAAGAAGAGAAAATTTTTAACACCCCCTCAAAATTTGATGGTTTACGTTTCAAGGTACGTAGAATCCAAAAATCGAATAAAAATTTGGCAGTCCGTCCGCCGTACGCCGTACGCGGCACTTTTGCCACGTATTGTTTTTCCTTCAATTTAAGATTCTATAGAATTTTTAGCATTTTTTGAGGCCACCCGGAGCTCTGTAGGACAAACCGTTCGCTCACTACGAGAATTTAAAGTTTGGACGTACGAGAAATCAGAAACACGAGTGTGAATCGCAAAAGAGGCCTAATCTCCGTTCAAATTAAAGCTGACCGAAATGCGATCGATGTTTTTCTTCATGTTGGATGGTTGGTGGCTTTGCAGACGAGTGATCTATATAGAAAAATAAAAAATAATAAACCATTGTGTAATAATTTGCAGCGTTTTTGCATTTGTACTCATTTGAAAAACTGTGTATTAAATTTCTCAAAAGCACCTCCGACGATTTTTGAGATTGGAAGCATGATCATGAGTATGGCCGTGACCGGGCCATGGTATGTTACTGAAGATAACCTAACCGTAGAAATCAATTTAACTTTGTAACTCATTACTTTCGTGGAAATAGAATACGTTCAAAAATGGAAATAGAATACGTTTTGATTGAAATGGGTTCCCACAACCTCGCACAATCCGCTCGAATTACAATCATAAACTTGCCTATTAATATTTATTTTACGCATAATTATTTTTTTAATTTAATAACATTTATCATTTGTATGATTGATCTTGTCGATTCTGGCCAGTCTCCAATACGAAGCAACAATCTTCATAACCGGGTGGTTCTACTAATCGCCAGGTTTCTACCACGACAACTAAATCAGTCTCCCGTACATTCTCTCCACAGTTTCTACCGTTGCGAGATTACAGATTCATTCAGAAGGGCACGAAGGTTTGCTCGAAAGCGTTCCCAGAATAATTGGGAAGCAGTTTCCCCCGCAATGAACCTAAAGGGCGGTGACTAGATGAACTCTATAAATAAAATTAATCATAATTACTGGCTTTCCTCGTTATTCGCGGTTTCCGTGCCTGCAGTTGGACGACTCCTACTTTGATAACCACGCCATTTGACCTTTGTATTCGATGTTCAAATGTAGTTTATTCGTAAATAATTGCAAATGCCTAAAAGTTGGAACATAATAAGATTTGCAAATGTTATCATGGCAAATAAGGAGGTGGTTTGAAAATTGTTAGGCCCGATCTTTAAAATGACAAACTGAATGTATATCGAAGAAATCAGAGGTGGATTTTGTAGGTCACTGGATAGCAGGCGGCGTGATACCAAAAAAAGTATTCACAACCCAACAAAGTATGAAGGGTCTTAATTAGGGGGACTGACTGTCGTATGCCTACGTTATGTTTTGAGGCTGAATCCCAATTTAGAGTCGTTTTCCAGTTATATCCTTCAATTAGTCGAGATATGACAACATTTTACGTATTTACGTAATTGAATTAAATGGACCACTTCTTATGAAAATTCATTCCCCATATGAGTAACAACCAATGTTGCAAGTAGCACAAATGAAAAAGCCCATTCATGCAGCATGAAATAATGAGCGAATTTTCAAAGAAATCTTTCAGTTGAAGGAATGGTTAAGAAGAGGAACAACAGTGTTGCAATCTCTTTTAGAAAGTTCTTTACACGATTCTTGGTTTTCGATTTATAGTATACCATACCAACATACTGTATGCAAAGGGTATGCTTCGAGGTGTTAGGAGTCACGTTCTACTCGTCTCCAAGGGTACCCACATGGCTATTCTTGGTTTTTTTCGATTTTACTATTTTTAAATATAAATTAACATTTAAATTTATTTTTTATTTTTTTACGAACATCGATTTACTTTTGTAAACTAAAATATGAACGGAGATTAAGCCTCTTTGGCGACTCACACCCGTGTTTCTGATTTATCACAAGCCCAACCCATAAATTCTCGTAGGGAGCAAACGGTTTGTCCGGCAGAGCTCTGGATGGTCTCATTCGATTCTAAAACTTCAATAATATTTTAAATTGATGAAAAAACAACACCTTTATATCAAAAGTTTTTGAACTAGGGTGTTTTGAAAATTTCAACTCTTATTTTTCTGCCCTTAGAAGTGACTGACATCAACCAAAAGCTGGCCAAATATCCCAAATTTCATCAAAATTGGTCCTTGGTAACTTAGAAAAGTGCCGCGGATGGCGGACGGCGTACGGCAAATTGCTGGGGGGGGGGGGGTTGAAATTTTGTTCTTGGTCTATTCCAAAGGTTCATTATTGAAAATAATAATGTTTTATTGTTAAAATGATTTAAGGATTTGTGGATACGAACACAGAAACATGGCATACTGAGCAGTTCAACGTTAAGTAACAAATCTTTCACCATAAACTCGTTTTTTGCTTTTCCAAAGGTTGAAAATTCAGCCATTTTCTGAAGAGCCAAGCCAAATTAAGGAGAATTATTGAAAACAGTATTTTATTTTGGAGCCCGGTATAGCCGCGGTCGCTCTAGTCGTTCTTTGGTTTCGAGACACGAACCGACTACTGCGGGGAGTCGTGCGTTCAAATCTCGCTGCCGGGGCGTGTTTTCGTGCGTCCGGGGCTCGCCGCCCCCCTCGTCACTACGTAGGGCGGTGATAAAATGGGAAGCCATGAGCGAAATCATCAGAACAAATTCTGATCTTCCCTTTAGAAGACAGCTGATGGCCGCCAGGAATAGCAGTCGAACGAAAATCCAACCTGAAATGGTTGTTTACATTACTTTACTTCTTTATTTATTTCGGATTCAATTCAGCGTCGAAAAATGCTAAGGAATATCATGCATAGGTAGTTAGTCTCCTAAATGAAGACCCTCTTATTTTTTTGGGTTATATTTCCATACGAAGAATACGCGAAAGGATGGAAATGTATCCAATATGTACTTTAATTGTATTCCTCCAATTATTGTACAAACGGATAGCTCCATAAAAGACTTGATAAATTCAGTTATATGCTTTATATGTGCTACAGTTCAAAGGAATTACCTCAATGAGGTGAAGAGATTTTATTCTTCGAATAACTGAGAGGTACCGGAGTTCTGTCATGACCGCCCGTAAATGGGAAAATGATGCTCGGTTGGATTTTAGGCAACTGTATAGGATTCTCGCATACCCTTAGCACTCTCAAGTATTCATAAAGATGAAGTTTCATCAAACACTGCAGAAAAAGTTTTCGTCAAAACTGTTCACGGATTGATAGCTTAGTAGGCGTGTACCGTCAAAGTAACCATTACTCATGGTGACGTTGTTCAAGCTTAATTTTACTGTCAAACTTGTGACGATACCTTCACTCAAGGACGGATGACACGCCCAGAGTCAGGAAAGGGGATGGGTCGAGGTCGAGTCGTTTGTCAGTTCTTACCGTGTGACGGATCGCGACTGACGTCCTCTCAACCCTGAAGCCCCGAACTGTTTCAAGATATTCGGTAAATTTTGTTCGAATAAACCGCCCATATTCCCATGTAATTCGTGACTGATTTCTAACCTTTTCCGTAGCATCTTGAGGTTTGAGTCAAGAACAAAACGTGGTAGCAGAGCATGACTTAGTCTAACAATAGTTGGTTAATCCGATTAGTAATATCGATGGTTGTGAAATCCTGAAGCCTTCCAGTCTCTTCTGCGTGTTCACTTATAATAAAAGGTCAGGTTGACGTGGTAATCAATATAATATCTCGATCCACCTGCAGAATATTACAAGGAGTCAAGAAACTTCGAAAACCCATTGAATCAAAACTGTGAGTACTTTCCATTTAAATAAAATGGAACTACAAAAGTGCCTATAAAAGTTAGTGAAGGAAACACAAATCGCCTCCCACCTTCAGGCTCTACCGAGGTTAACTTTCGATCAGGTTGACATCATTGATAAGTGGTCCAAGTGGAAGAACGATTCCTAACTTTATCCAACTGCCACCGGTAAAATGAAATCGAAGGATGAAGAACTAAAAATAGTAACTTTATCGACTAAGTCAGGAGACGAAACCATTCTGACTTTTGCCAATTTGAAGGAGACAATGGGGATGGAACGTGTTCTCACCGACTTACATAACTCAGGTTTATAAATGATATTTGAGGTTCAGGGGAGTTAATAAAACTAATTTTCATGTACATAGGATATTCGACCTGCCGAAACTAGAACTTGCAACCATTTTTGAGGGCATTCAGAAATTACAAGTCAAATTTTTCAAAAGATTTTAACGTTTTGATTTTTGTTTATGGGGTTGGTATCATTAGATTATCAATATAGATGTCATTTTAGAATGATATCAGTAGGTATGGTTTAAAAATGTGAAAAAATAAATAAAAAAAATTAATTTAAAATTCTTCTTTCAACAAGCTTGTTCACAGATACCATTATAATAATGAGTTTCTCATTTCCATGTACTCTTTCCAAATGTTACTCATAATATGTTCACTAAACCAACTAAACTGGTGTATGTTCTATGCATTTTTCTATCAACCAACTAATATCTAATAGTAATAATTTAGAAATATGTAAATCTCAATAAAAACGACAAATAGAAGGTCAAAGACCAAGGGATTCCTGAAGGTTTCCTCAGGGCCTTGGGTTTTCCGCAAGGCCTGGATTAGAGGTAGCCTCTGACCCCTTATTAGCTCAGGGTCCAAGTAGCCTGTACTCATTTCATCCTGACCTTCTGTCTCTCGATTACCTCGAAAACTCTGCTTTCTATTCTAAAATCCTTTAGAACCGTTTACTACTGGGTGAGCTGTTTCCTTGCTCTGGAAAGAGTACATTGTCTCCTCTAAGTTTCCTTCTTCAAGGAAAGTACGCGCTCCTGGTTATTGGGGGTAAAGCTGTTCTTCTTCAGAAAGTCTTCAGTTTTTGGTTTATTATTTTCAATAATGAACCTTAGGAATCGACCAAGAAAAAAACAGTTTTAACACCTTGAAGATTCTATAGAATATTTAGAGTTTTTTGAGACCACGCGGAGCCCTGTAAGACAAACCGTTCGCTCACTAAGAGAATTTAAAGGTTTTACTTACGATAAATCAGAAACACGAGTGTGAATCGCAAAAGAGGCCTAATCTCCGTTCAAATTAAAGCTGACCGAAATGCGATCGATGTTTTTCTTCATGTTGGATGGTTGGTGGCTTTACAGACGAGTGATCTATATAGAAAAATAAAAAATAATAAACCATTGTGTAATAATTTGCAGCGTTTTTTTCCTTCATCGGGAAGTACTTGCTCCCACCAGGGTATAGTACTTTGCTCCTGCAATTAGTGGAGCTGTTCTTCCTCTTCACAGAAAGTACGAGTTCCCATTTTGCTGAATGCAGTATAGCTGGGTTCTTATTACAAGAATTTTGTGGTCCTGTATTGGTAGAGCTATTTTCTCCTTCAGGTAGGTACGCGCTATCACGTAGTGAAGCTGAGCTCAAGTTGCTACTTGGGTTACGCGCTGCTAAAAAGTAAGATGACAAGTGGTTCGTGTTTGTTCTTGTAAATGTTTTGTACATAGTTGCACATGAACTTCGGTCAGTAAAGTATTTTTATTAACATTTAGAATTTAATATATTTTTGGTTTATTATTTTCAATAATGAACCTTTAGAATCGACCAAGAAAAAAAAATTTTTAACACCCCCTCAAAATTTGATGGTTTACGTATCAAGGTACGTAGAATCCAAAAACGCTGCAAATTACTACACAATGGTTTATTATTTTCTATATAGATCACTCGTCTACGAAATCACCAACCATCCAATATGAAAAGAAGAAAAAAAAATCGAAAAAAAAATAAAAAACGTCTGCCAAGTTACCCAACTTGGAAGATTTAATTATAAAATTTCTATTCTAAAGAAATTTCTGATAAAAGTCAATCTATTATGTTATGATTAATCTCATGATTATGGTTAATATTAAATAAAATATAAAAGTACAATATATGTAATACTATAATAGATTAAAGTCTTATCCCCCCCCCCCCCCGGAGGGGGGCTACCTGATTTTTTTAGCTAAGTTGTAAATAAATAGATTATTTTACCCACCCGGGCAGTATAGCTTCCTCACTCATTGTAACATGGACGTATAGAATCAGTTGGCGAAAAAATTATGATTCAAAGAGTTATTGAAAGATGCAAAAGAGACTGTGATGAGGGGTCAATTTGGTTTCAACATTAATTGACCTGCAGACCACAACATTTGATCACACAATAAAAGAAGCAATTTACACGGGAACCTGGAAGTAAGTGTGGGCACGAGTAGTATGATATTTGTATTTTCAACGTAGAATTTTATTTAGCGGTCCACCGTCTAGGACCTAACCCACACAATCCCTGAAAATTTCATCGAAATTGGTTGAATAGTTGCGGAGTTTTGGTTGTAACAATAAATTTAAAGTTCGCGCATGCGCAGCGGCTATTGCTTGACCAATTTGATTGAAACTTATAGGGTGTCTCTTAGAAGTTAGTCCCTAACTAACCTCCAAATTTGAGCAAAATCGGTTCATTAGAAACCGAGAAACCGAGGTTCCAGGAAATTCACGTTTGCGCATGCGCACTCGCTCCTATTGGTCCGAAGGTGCTGAAATTGATAGGGGACCGTCTGGGACCTAACTCGCACAATCCCTGAAAATTTCATCAACATCGGACCACAGGTTAGTATAGTTTTGCCCGGGACAAGGATTGACCACAGACAGACCGACAGACTGACAGACAGACAGACACGGAACCAAAATTGTTCGGGAAGCTCTAAAACGCAAAAGGCAAGTGGAAATTTTGATTTTGGAGGACATTTTTTTTTTCACTTCTTTCACGAATACAAAGCTTCCCTACCTTCGGTAGTGAGGAAGCAAAAAAATCAAAATCACCAACCATCGATTGCATTTCGGTCAGCTCTGATTTGAACGGAGATTAGGCTTCTTTTGCGATTCACACTGCGAGCGAAGGGAGCGAACGGTTTGTCCTACAGAGCTCCGCGTGGTCTCAAAAAATACTAAAAATTCCTTTGAATCCTAAATTGAAGGAAAAACAATACCTTTATATCAACATTTTTTGAGTTAGAGCGTTTTCAAAATTTCAAAATTGATTTTGGAAGCCTTAGGAGTGACCTACATCAACCAAAAGCTTCGGGGCACAACTAGACCCCAAATGGAGCCTACATACCAAATTTCATCAAAATCGGTCAATGCTAAGTGGCAAAAGTGCCGCGTACGGCGTACGGCGGACGGATGGCCAAATTTTTATTCGATTTTCGGATTCTACGTACCTTGAAACGTAAACCATCAAATTTTGAGGGGGTGTTAAAATTTTTTTTTCTTGGTCGATTCCAAAGGTTCATTATTGAAAATAATAAACCAAAATCGAATAAACATTTGGCCGTCCGTCCGCTGTGCGCCGTACGCGGCACTTTTGCAACTTAGCATTGACCGATTTTGATGAAATTTGGGATGTAGGCTTCTTCTGGGGTCTAGTTGTGCCCCGAAGATTTTGGTTGATGTAGGTCACATCTAAGGGTTCCAAAATCAATTTTGAAATTTTGAAAACGCCCTAACTCAAGAAATTTTGATATAAAGGTATTGTTTTTCCTTCAATTTAAGATTCTATAGAATTTTTAGAATTTTGTGAGACCACCCAGAGCTCTGTGGGACAAACCGTTCGCTCACTATGATAATTTAAAGTTTGAACGTACGATAAATCAGAAACACGAGTGTGAATCGCAGAAGAGGCCTAATCTCCGTTCAAATTATAGCTAACCGAAATGGGATCGATGTTTTTCTTCATGTTGGATGGTTGGTGGCTTTGGAGACGAGTGATCTATATAGAAAAATAAAAAATAATAAACCATTGTGCAATAATTTGCAGCGTTTTTAGTTTATGAATAAAAGACATAACATAAACGATATCTGCCATAGACGGAGTACAAATTATGAATATTAGAATTAACTTATGTAGAGAGATTTGCAAGAATCAATTGGTTACGAATGTTTGCGGTCAACTTTTCTTTGGGTCTTCACGAATTACCAATTTATTTATGTTCGAACTAAATACATGTACACTCAATTTTGATTCTCCTGTAAATCAAAGATTAAGTGTAATTTGAAATTGAAAATTAGAAAAGAATGAGTATTTTTTTCTCGGAAGTGGATATGAATGTCTGGTACGAGTCTCTTCCCAGAGGGGCTACAGGAGGGTTTTGCAACGTCGTTGAATAAATATCAAGAAAGGTGACTGAATAACCAAAGAGGATGTATATATAAGAAGGAGGGTACAGCACACGAGTCGCTTTTCAGAGGAACACCTGTTTCCGCTTCGAATATCTCCTTCCTGAACTGTCCAATTACCATCATAATATTTATTGTTAACGGGCCACTCGGGGAAATCCGATATGTATAGGATAGTAAGAACTCTCTCGCGCCCTGCCTTGATCCTCTCATAAGTTAAGTACCTATGTAAAATAAAATTATCATGATCTTAGTACCAACGAAACAAACCTTTTCGATAGATTGCCAATGTATATGAGGGCAAACCGTGTTTATGTTTCAATTTTATCAAAATCTGAATATTCCCGATAATAAAATAGATTTCTTCTGGAAGCTCCACTATTATAAACAGAGACTAAAATACTTACTGAACCGAACTTTGTTAATTTCCAACAGGATAATGAAACGGCCCATTGTAAACATAATTATTAGAGGTTGAGAAAACCAATTCACGGGACCATTTCAGAGACGCGCACAATGGTCCGTCCTTCTAACTGACTGAGATATTATATACTATATTACCGTGTTTATAGGATACATTATTGTTGTACGTTGTTGGTTCCCAAGCACTTTTCCGGTGTATCGAAACTCAATGCTGTATACCCGTTATGTTACATATTTATGTTTTCCATATACCAAAACAAGAAATGGTGGTTAAAACAAGGCGTTGAAGTGGTCGTTTCTCTCGAGTAAATCAACGAGTTTCGGTGTTTTCAACCCTCGTGGTTATTAATTGCATCTAAATTGAGGATCTTATGCGTGTGATAAGGATTTTAATTATGTTTGCGGATGCCCAGTGGCTAATGTTTTTCAAACTACGATTGAACTGGTATTGGATAACGAAAACGTCAGTCCTCAACTCCCTTCTTAGTTTGAGCAGAAACAAACAGGTAGATATGTAGCTAGCGTGGAAAAGCATGTCAGAGGATTGGATTTTCGCGTATATGCTCAGCTAGGATACCATAATTTTGGCTGCGCTGAAATTTGTAGGACCCATCCAGGTCATAATAGGATTTGAATTTTAAAATTTTCAACCACCTCCAAATAGACAGGTGCAGAATTTAAGGAGACGAGATCTAAAGAGCTGGATCCGAGGAAACTTGAAACGATTGCTCACGAAAGGGACACGAAGAGAAGACTCTTGAAGGACAGGTCACTGAAGAAAACTTTCGGAAACTTAGAAAGAGGATAAATCATGAATGTTTTGGAAAATGTGGGGCACTAGGGCAATGGGATTGTCAGATCGCTACAACCAAACGTTGGGAATTGATTACATAGTTTATGGGAACCGGTGGATCAAAACTGATGATGGCATCCCACTAAAAATGAAAAAATAATAATGACAACTTATTCAGATAGGTTGGTAGGTAGGCAGGTAGGTACGCATTGAAGTCGCCACCGTGCCCATCTGCAGAGACAAACATACGTAAGTAGATTCCACTTCCATCTGGTTAGTATTACAACATGCGTCGATAGTGCAATTAAGAACAGGAATGAGAGTGGGTACCTATCATTGAGGTAATAAATGTGTTCCAGAACTATTATGTAGTAGGTCACTGCTGTCGTATGAAGGAGGATGAAAGAGTGACAGTAAGTGTGAATCTCAGTAAGAATATTTCCTTTGATAACAGCTAAAGACGTCTGCGTCACCAGAAATGGCATTTGGACTGGTAGGAATGGGCAGGTAGGAAATAGTGGACCAACCCCCCCCCCCCCCCTCACCATAAGTCACCTTAATATTTCTAGCGGCCTGCGAGCTTCGAATTTGAACAGCAATCTAAAATCCATTATCTTCGAAATTCGAGTTCAAAAACATCACATGGTGAAATTGAACTCCAACATTGAGTTTTGGTGCCAAATTACCTATTCAGGTAATCGAAAAGGCGCGTGGCCGGTGGAGAACACCTTCCCGGCGTAACGTTTTTCGGATAGTTACCTACTCCAGGGCAATAACATGTTCCATATTAAAATGAATGTTGAGATGGAAAATGAAAACGAATGTAGAAATTATGACTGTTGTAGGGATTTCACGTTTGATCATGCGCAGTGGCTACTAACATTCTAAGGGCAATGATTTTCACCCCGATCTATACCCGATCCGCATGATCCTTGAAATTTCATCAAAAACAGATAGAAAATGTAGAAGTGATGGCTGCTCCAAGGAAATTCGCGTTTGCGCATGCGCAGTGGCTATTATCAGTTCCTTGGCAAAGCTTCTCATAGAGGACCACCTACATGCCAATTCTCATGATCTCTGAGAATTTCCTTGAAATTGGATGGAAAATGTGGAAATGATGGCTGCTACAAGGAAATAATCGTTTGCACATGCGGAAATCATCGTTTGCGGCTATCAGACCGGGGGTAATGATTTTCATAGGGGACCATCTACACGCCAACTCGTACAATCTCTGAAAATTTCATCAAAATCGGACTAGAACATCATAGCTTAGCCCGCTGCAACATGTTTTAGATGACGAGAAGGCTATGTGCTGGACCCACTTGGTAGTCTTCCGGAATTTGCTGGTTATCGGAACCCCCCTCATAAAGCATCTCATTTTTGTGAAGCTTAGAATCGGACGTTTAGTTTGAATGTACACAAACGGTCCGTCAATCAATCAGTCGGAAAACTCGTCTTTCAATTAATTTTGAAGTTTAAAATTTTTTCAAAATTGAAATGGAGTTAATTTCAGAATTGAGTTCAATATCTTTTTTTTTAATTAAATTTTTGCTTCACATTCAAGTTTATCTTGAAGAAATGAGCGTTTCACTCTAAATAGGGAGGATGGTCCCCCAAGAATTTGTTGAGGGGCGGCAAGCGTCCGAGAATATGCCGGAGGGGACGGGAGGGTGGGTGGCTTCGTGTTGTCGGGCGGGGGGGGGGGGGGGGGATACGGAACAAACTTCCCGAAGTCAATAATAACCACGTTTTTTAAACTATTTTCACAAATTTTCAAAAAGAATCAGGCAGATTGGTGCCCGAATAAGAAAATGCTAATGGTACAAACATACAAAAAAAAAGATCGTCGTCCCATGGCACACCGAACTGTATACCTCCTTCCTTCTGCGCTGCTCCGCCGCGATTGAAGTCAGTCAAAAATTATGGGATCTCCTCAGTTGATGTATCTCTACAACCAATCATTTTTCTCAACAACTACGAAGGTGCTTTTTTCTATAAAATTTATTGTTGATTTATAAATAGAGTAATGAGTGTCTACATTGTTCCTCAGTACCGTGTTAATATTTCTATGGTACGATCAATAGGATTTATTATATGGACATATGTCTTTTTTGTATCTATGTACTTTATTCAGTCTAGAAGGTAAGTACTTTACCGCCAGAACCTCCGAAAATCTTGAAAATATGTATCCCAGTCAGTATAAAGTAGGGGATTATGATACGAACTGAAGATCAGAACAGGTAAATACTCGTAGGTATAAACATAATATAGGCAATGGACCCATTACCACTGTACACTTTGCACTACTATGTAAATATAGGGGAGAAGTGTGGACTACTCTCCACGTCTATATTGGCAATGCACTGTTTAGGGAAACAACAGCTGCAAGGTTACCTGGTCAAACTTCCGTAAACATTCAATAATACTCGCAGTTGAATCGATTGACGTGGTTCATAAGTACTCATACGAACAATACAATGCATTGAGCAATTTATGACATTGGTTCTAACAAACAATTCTGCCACTATCCCTAATCAAACGTTTACCAGTTGATTTTTTATTATCTCTCTCTAGTGATCGCAATCATTTTAGAAAAAAATACTTATGGGATCCGGATTCAATAGATGACTAGGCATTATTAAAAACGTGGCAACTGATGACACAACGGTTCATTATTTTTCTGTATAGGTAACTAGTCTGCAAAGAACTCAGCTTTGCCATTGCCTGTACCTATGTTAGTAGCATATTTTCGCGCAAGGTTCACTGTCAAGTATATTTTGAAACGGAAAGTACCTGTCAGCAAAATATCTTTATCCGAGAGTTGATAGCCCTCATATTCATTAGGAAATTTGGTTCTTGGTTGCTAGGGAAGCACAGCTGAGTGACATGAAACTCTAATCGAAGAAATAAAAAGATCGCATTTGATCAGCTGAACTTTAAAAGGAGATTTGGCATATTTCCGTCAGTGTACATTCATTTGCGATCATTCGTCTCAACTTCAAGACCACGTGGGGTTTGAAAGGATGGTCTAAAATAGCTCTGGGTGATATCATTCGTTTTTCAAAATTCAATACTATTGAGCTAGGGTGTTTTGAAAATTACAACTCCTATTTGTCAAGCCTTGGAAGTGACGGACGACAACTAAAAGCTCCGGAGCACGACGAGGCCTCAATTGGAGCCCATATTCAAAAGGTTATCAATATTGGTCCACAGTAACTAAAGAAAGTATCACGTACGGCATGCGAATGAAAAATTCGTATTCAATTTTCGGATTCTACGTACCTTGAAACGTAAACTATCAAATTTTGAGGGGTTACTATTTTTCTTGCTCAATTCCAAAGATTTATTATTTATTGAAAATAATGAACCTTTTTTTAAATATTAAAATATATTAAAATTAAATATTAAATAAACCTTTGAAATAGAGTAAGATTAAGGTATCTACTATACAGTGTAGGTACAAATAATCAGACATCAGTTGTGCTCACTCATATACCTGAGTATGTTCATGCCTGAATGTGAGAGAACTTCGTGCAGAACAACCATATGACAAAATTTATTTAAACAAGTATATCCTCGTTTCGTTCAATTTTTTCAAACATTCGTAAAATATTATTATTTTCCCAATAGAGTTGAAACACGTGAAGAACACGTTTCCCCTCAAAAACCTGGATTCGGACCTTAAATCTTGTTGTGGCAATAAGAGGGGTGATGCGTAGATGAATATTGAATACAAGCACGAAACTGATCAAAGGGATAATGGTAGAAACAAGTTGGGGAAATACTGCGCGCCGCAAAAATCTGTTACCTTTCAGATACGCTCTAATGATCTAAAAACCATTCAATTTTGGATGTTTCTATGAGAAAGCTGAAACTGGAGTGTTTCCAGTGTTATTAGGCGTTCTGTGTACGTATACTTGATTTGAGCTACGCAATCCTCAGGATCTCTCTTTTCAGGATCCTCGCTTCAAAAGATTCCTTGGTGTTTTTGAAACCCCTACTTAGAAGAGGGACCAGGTCATTCTCATTACTATAAGCTACACTGACCGCTCAATACATTCGAGCATGCGGTATCTCGCATTTAACTTTCATCGTCCATTGGATTGCAAACTTTCTTCAAAACCAGTTCGGCGGCTACTGCCAGGAAGCGTTTTGTGTTCTAAATCTATATTTTGAGAATGTGCTGTTTTTAATTACGTTTTATTATAGAGACCGTGATTTTAGTCTGCAATTACTATTCTTCATCATTGCAAACTTTTTGGAATACCGTCGGGTGTTCCAATAGGAGCGAAAATCCGTGAAATTTGTAGATCATTCATTTACAAAAACGCTGCAAATTATTAGATAATGATTTATTATTTTAATGTATAGATCACGCGTCCGCATAGAACGTGGCTTTTCAAAACGATACTACCTACAAGCAATGACATCGCTATCTGAAAGTTGAGGGTCCCTTCATTACAAAATTTGATTTTTGGTTGCTGAGAAAGCACCACTGAGTCAACACGGAACTCTATTGAAAGAAACGAACAACGATCAACGGAAATTTGAGCGGAGATTAGGCCAATTTTTCGTAAGTGAACAATATGTTGCGATTCACACTCGTGTTTCTGATTTATAGTCCAACCTTAAGTCATCATAAGGAGCGAACGGTTTGACCTACAAGCGCTGGGTAGTCTCATTCGATTCTAAAAATTCAATTCTGTTCTGAATTGGTGAAAAAACAATATCTTTATATTAAAAGTTTTCGAGCTAGAACGTTTTGAAAAAAAACCTATTTTTCACCCCTTGAAAGTGACGGACACTTACCAAAAGCTTTGCGGCACAACTAGACCCCAAATGGAGCCGATACAGATAATTTCATCAGAATCGGTCCATGGTAACTAAGGAAAGTGTTACGTACGGCGGACGGATGGACAGTTTTTTATTCTATTTTCAGATACGTGATACGTAAAACAAAAAAATTTTAGTGGGGGGGTGTTAGAATTTTTTCTTTCTCGATACCAAAGGTTCATTATTGAAAATAATAAACTAAAATTGTTGAATGAGTGAAATTTCTTTGATGCTCAAGTCCTTTCCTAACTTTTCAAAAACATCTGCGAATTCTTCGAGTAAGTCAAATCTGTAACTCCCTGTGAATCAGTGAGACCAGAAGTTGATTTCTCAGCCAAAGTTTGGATGTGAGATAGCAACATTCCATTAGCATGTGGAGTGTTCTCTGATGACTCATCTAGAGGGCTAATGTTTTGAAACCTATCATCGTCCTCCTCCATGACGGAAGTACCATATATGCTTATCCAATTGCACGGTTCTGGCTTTTACCTCGAAAAAATTCCTTTCCGAGCTGGATCAATCGAACAATGAAGCTGTTCTACGAAATCAAGACCCAGGATGCAATCCTCATGTATTTTGGCTGTAAGCACTATGTAATCACGTAGTATACCATTATCAATAACTAGCAATAGAGATGATTGTCCTTGCACAGGAATACGCTCCAGAAACTGAACGTAAATACTGAGGCATTGTAAGAGAATTTATTTAATTTTTCATGGGTTCCAGAAGTTTAATGTTTAGAATTGTTTTTCTTGCCACCGTATCTACAACTAAATCACAAGGCAGGCCCACAGCAATTCCTTTCAAGATCAACGATGTATCATTGGCTGACCAATATACGAAATGTCTCCTCCTTCTTGCCCATGTGACCTGTCTGTAAAAATCAGAGTAGGCCTCTTCACGCTGACCTCGGTACAGCGTTGGCATTTCTCATCCAAGGCTCGAGGATTGTTTTGTCGAAAGTGACCTTCTTACTACCAGATCTGACTGTATCACTTCGCAATTCCTACCATTGTCTCGTTGCTCTGACTTCCACTTTCGGAACGTAATTGATGTTTGAGACGTAGGAGGAGTTTCAGCAAGTAGTTATAACTCAGAGACTGTCAAAGCATGAGCAAACACAATGGTTTTAGCGAATTTTCAAGGAAAATGAAGCTATTGCAATGGCCTCAAAATTTTTAGAATCGACTTTTTCGAAAAATGTTCACACTGAAATCCGTTGTGGAACATTCTGAAACGATCCGTGTTTTTCCGGACATCATATGTGTAACACCTTCAACTGAATGATTTCTTTGAAAATTCGCTCATTAATTCATGCTGCATGAATGGACTTTTGTTTGGTCCTCCCATCCATTCTTCTGGGCTATGTCCTAGAATCAAAGGTTTTAGACCTCCCAATCGACATTAGCATCATAGGATTTCGGTTTGTAAAGCTTCTGTCTGTTGCCTGAAACTATTTGAAGTGGCTCTTGGCAGTGGCTAGCCGCTGTTGATGCGCACTGGCAGCTGTTCGTGGTCTATGTAGTCCACAAACTCAGGAATTTCGCTAAAACACTAGTCCATTCTTCTTGCATAACCTATCGGAGTTTCCCAAGTTTGGCTCTCCACTCAATTTGCAATAGTTCCAATAAATCAGCAAGTTTCTTATCCAAGTAGGGTTGAGGGTTGAAGTGGAGAGGTACCCAAGGCTCGAACATATTCATCGTTGGGTTCTTTCCGTTCCACCGTCATCCCCCTGCTTATCTCGAACAGGGTATTAACCATTTCTGCCACTGAATTTAAACTAAGTACGGTATCAAGAATCAAAGTGAACTCTCAAGACTAATTGCATGAAGTGTCCCTAACAATTTGTATCAAGAGGAAAAGGAAAGTCATGATCGTCAAAACGGGAAGTCGAGAACGAGAACATTTTTAATATGGTAAGTATTTTGAGAAGTGCCCCTCTTCCGAGAATGGGACGTCTCTCTGTAGTACATCGAAGATAGCCATGAGCTTCCTTGTGAAGTAGGACTGAACTAGTCATGTTATCGTCCTCCGTGGACAAAATAGACTCTTACTATGCAATATCGGCCCTTACTCGACATAGCCAATTCTTGAGTTGTAGTCTTACGACGGGTGCGAAAAGTTGGTGAGAGGTAATACCCGTAAACCAGTCTGATTAGAGGGTTGTACAAGGAGAAAATAAACGAGGAAATACATAAATCATAAATCGGGGTAAAGTCACCAGTTATTGGTCACCTCCGTTCAAAGCTTAGTTGTTCATACCACAATCGTCCCCGAGATCGTATGAAACCCACTCGCTACTCGACTAATCCAACACTGAAAGCAGAAACTCAACCTCAACCTATAATTAAAATGTTTAACGTTTTTCTGAAATGCAACAATTCTCCGATACACTCTCCGATAAAAAACACCTCTGGTTCTCTCGGATATTCGTGTTTCCAACTACTCTGTTTTAACTTCTTTGGTAAAATATGGTAACAACTGATTTCTTCCCATATGGACTTTTCACTTATAATCGAAGACCGCCTTTACATCATACTGAGCTTCATAGTTTCCCAACTTTTTCATTGCGAAAATCGACTCACTTGGGGAAATTGAGGCATTGAGAATACCAGCGAATCACAGGCGGTTTACTTTGGAAAACTGCGTTTGGAGGCTTGTCACACGCCAGTTCTTGGTTTAATGAAATAAAGTTATTTCATTCAAGAGAGTTGCTATGGAGTTTTTGTGTCGCAGTGCTCTTTTTATTGAATTAGTCAAGCGACAAGATGGTTTCAAACGACCTCAGAAATGTGTGTAGTATAAAACCCTAACTTCCGGAAGAAACTGGTTAATAATAATTGAGAATTCCAACAAATAACAAGCGGAATTTTCTTCTTCCAGTTACCATTGAAAAAAGTTCCAAGTACAATTTATTTGTTAGAAAAAAAGAAACCAGATCTCATTGTTGGAACTTTTAACTATTCGAAAGTCAAATAAAGGAATTATTTGAATGAAAAATAACCGAGTTATGTCACCAGTGAAAGTAAATTAAGATTTGACTTACAGAATCACTTAAGAAACTCACTTCAAGTTTCCGAATAAAATAGCGGGAAATCAAGAATGGGAGTAAAAGAAGACTAAATAAGACCCGAACATTTTTGGTTTATTATTTTCAATAATAAACCTTTGGAATCGACCAAGAAATAAATTTTTTAACACTCCAAATTTGTTGGTTTACGTTTCAAGGTACGTAGAATCCAAAAATCGAATAAAAATTTGGCCGTCCGTCCGCCGTACGCGGCACTTTCCATGGTAACATGGACCGATTTTGATGAAATTTGGTTTATAAGCTCCATTTGGGGTCTAGTTGTGCCCCGAAGCTTTTGGTTGATGTAGCTTGGTGTTTGGTTCTAAGGGTTGAAAAATAAAGGTTGAAATTTTGAAAACGCCCTAACTCAACAAAATTTGATATAAACGTATTGTTTTTCCATAAATTTGAGATAGTATTGCATTTTTAGAGATCACGCGGAGCTCTGTAGGACAAACCGTTCGCTCCCTACGAGAACTTAAGGGTTGGATTACGGTATATCAGAAACACGAGTGTGAATCGCAAAAGAGGCCTAATCTCAGATCAAATTTTAGCTGACCGAAATTCGATCGATGTTTTTCTTCATGTTGGTTGGTGATAACAATGGCAAAGCCGTGCTCTTTCAGACGAGTAATCTACATAGAAAAAATAAACCTTTGTGTAATAATTTGTAGCCTTTTTTCAGTCAAAATCGACAGAACTGGCGTTATAGTCCGTATTTGATGATGAGATTGGTGTGAAAATGGTCCCCTATAAAAATCATCGCCCTCAGATTGATAGTAGCCACTGAGCATGCATGATCGTGAAATTCTTGTAACAACCATAACTTTTATACATTCAATCATGTGACCACAAAATTTGGAGGGATGTGGTAGGTTCTTGGAAATTGAAGTTTTGAGATGATCTACTATGTATCGGGTCATCTATACAATCGTGCTATGGATACAAGAAAGTTATGCCACACTTTTGTTATTGAAATGAGTTTCCACAAATTCGTCGTGAGTCATTAAGTTCGTAAACGGAACCATTGAATGAATTGATCATTTTACAAAAATAGAAGGGTGAATAAAAAAGTAAATGTAGAAGTCGTAGACACCAATATTTTTTAGTTTATCTTTGGAATGAAATGTATACGGTCAGTTAACACATTATGTTAACAATAATTGTATTCTTCTAAGAAGCACAAGTGACCCTATACATTTCATTCCATCTTAAGATATTATGTTATTGGAGAATCAGCCGTAACCAGCTAGAAAAAAAGACGCTATCGAGGTGTGGACATCGTCATCTCGCTCCCTGTATTCGATTTGCTGGTTACGGCGGATTCTCTAAGGAGGTTTTTATTCTTCAACAATTTTAATTCTTTGATGTACTCACAGAGGAGCGTCTAATCGGATCCACTCAAGAAAAATACTAATAAAAAGGTTCCAAAAAGCCAATGTATCCAAGAATATTTCTTGAAGCATAAAGAAGTGAATGATCATCTTATAGTATATCACAACAGAAATGGAAAAAACTGCAGGAACCAAGGAGGCTTATTTACGATGACGATTGTGTGGTGATACAATTTCATATAAAATAATGAATGAAAGTCGGACGTTATCACTGTGGAGGGTAAATAAAATATGCCAAGGTAAAGGAAATGAGGTATGATTACCGAAGAGGGATCCGAGCCCAAAGGCCAATAGAAGGCAAAGCGAGCCTTTGCTACTGCCAGCAGTATCGGATTTTCCTCTCTTTTTCATATCAAACCCGAATTACCATAACTCAGCTTCGAATGCCCTCTAGTTCGGCCATATACACAGGTGGTGAGGCAAGAAATAGAGGTCGGAAAATCATGGATTTCTGATCATCATAGCGACTCATATACCTCCGAAATCTAGCTGGTTGAAAAGTCCTCCAAATTGGGTGGGAAGTATAGCTTCCTCACACAGAATAACATGATCATATCGAATACATCGACTGTTTCATTAGTACCATTTTAGCCCAATATTAAACACAATGTTTTTGTTGACAATGTTAAACATCGATGTGGTTGAAAAGTCGTTCGTGATAACACTGATTATTTTTAACTTTTCACGTACAAAACAGCTCCAACTGTTCGGATAGTTATGAAATAAATTAGCATTATTATTAAACTGTATCTCAAAATACCGCAAAATCGGAATACAGTTTGAGTTTACAGAAATATCACGTGCGTGGGCACGCAGAATTTACAGAAATATGGGCGTGCCCACACGCTGATGTTAGTAAGTGACAAAATTCAAGGGCGACGGGTTAATTAGCAACCATGAAATCTTTCGAAATTGGACTTTGTTTAATGAAGTTATACCCGAGAAGAAGATTTACCAGTAGTAGAATTTACCAGTCAGACAGACAAACAGACACGAAAAAAGAGCCATTCAAAAACACAAAATTTGAGTGAAGATTTGAATTTTGAACTACCCAAATTTTATAGAAAAAACTTCCTTCCAAATCAATTTGATCAGGTACTAAACAACGGTTTAATATTTTACTGTATGAACCACCACTATGCAAAGATCTCTCTTTATCCTTCAATTATTACAGTCGTTATTGGAAACCATTGCTCCAGTCAGCATTCTAGTCATTGAGATCACTAATGAATAAGACGTAATTCCGCGAATTACGTCGTTTAGTTTAATCAATAATTTCAAAAATGGCAGATCTGTCAAAAACAATGATACCTTATCACAGATAATTTTGTATTTACTATTATCAGCGTAACTCAATAGACTTTCCTGCTCAAATTTGGTACGATTACTTACTTAAATGATATTTCCGCACATGATGAACGTGATAGTGAACCCCACGGGTTCATCATGTGCAGAAATATAATTTAAGTAATCGTACCAAATTTGAGCAGGAAAGTCTATTGAGTTACGCTGATAATAGTGAATACAAAATTATCTGTGATAAGGTATCATTGTTTTTGACAGATCTGCCATTTTTGAAATTATTGATTAAACTAAACGGAATTGCAGGCTCAAAACTGTTAGATTTCTTACACTTGAAATAACGTAAGGTTACAGTTAGGCAGAAAAAACCTTTTTCAGAACGACAATTCCCTTTTATACGAGATTTTTGCGTATGAGCCATCATACCACAATTTCTCAACGAAGGTTACTAGCTTTAGGTACTACCTACCTACTCAGTACCTACTTCACAATCAAGTTCATTTTGGGAAAATAAACGCTTAACACTCAGTTCGAAAACAGGAAGTTGTGGGTGCCTTTACTGGGAAATTTGAATACTGGTTGCTAAGGACGCAAAACTGAGCCAATCGAAGAAACGAACAACGATCACATTTTGGTCAGCTAATATTTCAACGAATATTAGGCTTTTTTTGCGATTCACGCTCGTGATTCTGATTTATCGTAAGCTCAACCCTTAAGTTCTCGTAGGGAACAAACGCTTTGTCCTGCAGAGCTCTGGATGGTCTCAATCAATTCTAAAAACTGAATTCTATTTTAAATTGGTGAAAAACTTTATTTTGAGGGTTTTCAAGCTAGGGCACTTTTAAAAATTACAAAACCTCTTTTCCACCCCTTAGAAGTTACTGACATCAATCAAAAGCTTCGCAGCACAACTATACCTACCCAAAATGGAGCCCAAATACCAAATTTCATCAAAATCGGTACATGGGAACCAGGAAAAGTACCGCGTACTGTGGACGGGCGGATTTTTTTAATTCGATTTTCGGATTCTGCAGCGAATTATGAGGGAGGGTTTTCTTGCTCGATTCCAATGGTTCATTGTTGAGAATAATGAACCAAAAGATGACAGGCCTGAGAAAAATCTATGGTTCCCAACTGAGTAAATAAGAAACGTACGTCGGACGGATGGAACATTTTCACTTGATTCCCATCTATTTCGAACCTCAGAACAGCAAATCCAGAACAACAAAAAAGAAGTCAAAATATGTACACAATATCAGTACTGGAAAGATTGGAAAGACGTTTCTTTTGATGGCGGATTGAAGACTTACTTATAACAAATAGCAAACACTATATTATTCACATAATATTGAATAGACTCAAGGATCATTCTTCATTCATCTCAAGTTACGTATAAATTACTATGCTAAGCTGGTTCTTTTAAAATAGTGGGCTGTAACCAAGAGTATCTTTGCTAATGATCTCCCCTCTCCAAACTTTCTTAATAAGCCTTTTCGAGGTAAAAAAAAAATTCTACGCAGATAACTACCCTTAATTTTAGGCATTTATTTTAACCTTTAACGTATTCAGGCGCCAAATTGTGTTTAGAGCCCTCTTATTGTTATTTAAAATGAAATCCATGAAAATGAAAATGAAATCCAAATATGTCCAAGAAGGAGTCGGATTCAACGTAAAATTGCTTGACAAAATAACCCATTTGTGGAAACTTTATCCACGAACTATCTACTGCTGGGCCCAATTTCTATTCTATCTATCTATATTTTTTAACTATTAGAAATCATTACGCACTTTTCAGTTTCTATCAAGAAGAATCAATATTTATTTCCATTCGCAACAGGTCTTGAAATTATCACCTGTTGCCAAATGATTAATGTTTTGTAGTTGGCAACTAACTAGAAAAATGAAATAAAACGCGATTCCGCGACACTCCGCGGGGGCCTCAAGCTGATGAAACATCAAGGTTCTTCTTAGTCTTCCATTGGATACAAATGTTCCTACGTGTTCTTCCTCTCCGTACCCCTTTCTCTGCTCTTCGTTCCCGTTGTGCTCCTCTCAGGACGCTCGACAAGTTCCTCATCTTCCAAAGCTCATCTAAATAATTTTGACCATTTCTCCAAATCTCAATTAGTTGCCATTTTGTTAATAATTTAATTGGTTTCTCTTTGTTTATAAATGTTATCTGCATATAGTTTTTTCTTGATAATTTAGGATATTTCATTTCTTTGATAATAGTCAATTTTTCTTTGATTTCCATGCGTTTTCTCGTCTTCTGTATAAATCTCAAATAATACGTCGGTATTATTGAAAGTTTCTGAAGGGATGAGTATAAATGTTTGTGTCTGTTTTCTTATTGAATTTTTTTTTTGAGGAGTAATCATTGCGTGATGGGGTGAGTGGTGATTGGGAACTTGTGTGGAGGAATCTGTAACTGGTTCGATGATGTCTAGTGTCAATTGTTCTTCAATTTTGTTCGAAATTGTCTTTCCTAGTCGATAAGGTAGTTTGGAACTTTCTTTCCACTCCAATTTTTTTTTTTCTGGTTGGGAAGCATCCCCCACCGAATACGTAGGGAAACTCATCTTATGCTTCGAATCTGATTTCTCTCGGAATCGGCCACTGACTGTGAAGTCCCCATCAAATTTAAGTTTATCTAATTTTGGTAACTTAGTTTGATTACCTGAGGCTGCTGAACATTAGAAACAGTGGAGGCTGCATACTCTTCGATGAAGTGGTTCAGCTCCACCACCTTCATGTGTGCACAGTACTCCATCTTAATGAAATCTTCATCCTCAGGTTCAGGCTGATTTGTTCTCGCACTCCGCGATGTCCGAGGAGACTCTAACGATCTACTCAGGAATTCTATTGATGCTTCCATCTTCCCTAGTAGCAGTTTTGCTTCTACGACTGTGAAGCAATCGAGACTAATACTCTCATTTACGGTATCTATCAGTGCGCGTACTTTTTGACTGAAAAACTCCCGTGAACTGAACATTGTGAAATGTTCCACGCTCTGCTACCAATTGTGGAAACTTTATCCACGAACTATCTACTGCTGGGCCCTATTTCTATTCTATCTATCTATATTTTTTAACTATTAGAAATTATTACGCACTTTTCAGTTTCTAGCAAGAAGAATCAATATTTATTTCCATTCGCAACAGGTCTTGAAATTATCACCTGCTGCCAAATGATTAATGTTTTGTAGTTGGCAACTAACTAGAAAAATGAAATAAAACGCGGTTCCGCGACACCATTACTCGAATTTTTCAAAGTACTTGAGTAAATGTGCAAAAATATCTATCAAATCACGATCATTCGACCACAACATTCGCCGTATCCGAGACGAGCATCAATTTTTGTCATGTCTGTGCTCGTGATTCGCCAAACACTGTGCAAACCCACTACTAATTATTTTGTCGAATACTGGATGTGTGAGCGAATCAACCAATTCATCTTCTTTGGGGACTACTGCCAATACTCGCCAAGGGTTCACACAGATGTTTGTTTGGTGTAACCAGATTAGGATTTGCTGATGTACACAAATGCATGTTTTTGTAAGATGTACAATTTTGTGGAATTCACCACCTCAAACATGATTATTTATGGTCATTCATGGTGTCGTAAGTGTTACCTTAGTAGATTCCAACATAAAATACTGGGCATGCTTGAAAACATTGAACGAAACTCACAGCTTCGCTAACGTCATGTTGTTCCTATCTTAGTTATAAAATGTAACTATTTATCAATCAAGCAAATTTCAAAATATTAAGAGTTTCGTTAAATGGCTATTTTCGCAAGATCTACACTAGATTTTCAAAAGAATCAATCTTAATCGTCGTCACCTGAACAGATAAATACGAGGTCCGACGAGCTGATATGAACCTTATTTGCTCTGTCGAGAAACAAACAAATTTTTGTTGAGGGGTCTAAAAGAGAAATGCGAACACCTCAAAGTGGGCAGGTCCAGGTTTGGGATCGTGGGCGCAAATCCGTCGCGGGGATCAAACCGAGGAATCATTGAATAGTTAAGTAGCAACGGGTTTGGGATCATGACAGATACGTTTATTGAGATGTAGGTACATACCTGGATAATGTCACATAGAACATTTGAATGAAATAAAATAATAATGAAAATTCGAATGAAAAAAGTAATGATAAATTTAGTGCGCTCGAAAATCTCAAAATCTCATTGTATTATCAGAACTTAGTTTCCGTGTAAAACATATTGTTTAGTAATGCATGCATTCCAGGGGACGTCCCAATGGATAAGTATTAGATCAGTTTAACCAGTTGGTAAGCGATAAAACTGTTTCACTTGATGTAATTTATTTATTACTTTAGGCAAGAAAAGTCTTACTGTGGGACGTCCTAAAAACTGCCCTTTCTTCACGCTCGATAATGTCAACTCGCTTTCCACTTGAACTTCTTGAAGTAAGGATGTTAGAACATGTATGTTGGTGTAAAAGTATTACTACATCCATTGAAAATATTGCTCCGGACAGAAAAAAAGTCTGCCAACTGGGTGTGGCACATAGCTTCCTCGTATTCATAACCCGATTGTATAGATGATCCGATCCATAGTAGTTTATCACAAAACATCAATCTCCAAGTACATTCATAAGTACATCATAGGGGACCATCTAAACGCCAATTTGAACAATCCTAGAAAATTTCATCAAATTCGGATGAAAAATGTGATTCTTATGGGTGTAACAAGGATTTTACGTTTGCGCATGCGCATAGGCTACTATCAATATTAAGGCCTTGATTTTCATTGGGGACCATTAACAATCTTATCCGCACATTCCCTGAAAATTTCATCGAAATCGGATAGAAAATGAGGAAGTTATGGCTGTTACAAGGAATTCACGTTCGCGCATGCGCTGCGGCTACTATCAGTCCGGGGGCGATGATTTTCACAGGGGACCATCTACACGCTAACCCGCAAATTCCCCGAAAATTTCATCAAAATCGGATGAGAAATGTAGAAGTGATGGCTGTGGCAAGGGTTTCATGACAGATAGACAGACACGGAACCAAAAATGTTCAGAAAGGTCTGAAACGTAAAAAGCGAGCGGAGATTTTGATTTTGGAGAACTTTTTTTCAACCTTGAAAAGTGAAAACAATGCTTCTGCTACCTTGGTAGACTCGGAAGCAAAACTCCAGCGAACGGCGGTGAATGGATAATAACTGAGATCATAAGGCTGAGACTATCGAAATCGCAGTGAACCTTTCAACTCCTTATGAAACACAGGCAAAGTTCAAGTTCCGTCGGAAACCCGCTCTCTTTCCGCGATCCCAAATCCGTGGTGTTGGCGATCCCAAACCCGTGACAGCCTCAAAGTGCACTTACATGTTTCCCAATTTCCTTCATACCTCGACGATGTATTGCCGACCGTCGATCGACCCGTCAGTGGTAATTACGTGTGTAATTTGACGGAATCGAGGGTAATTTGTACAAAGCGGTAATATCTAAAGGCCACTTCACCAACAATAAGATGGGGCTAATGATATCCTAGTGGTATTTGAATGTAGCGTTGGGGCGGTTCTTCTGGGAATCAAATAATGGAGCTGGGGACTGTTGATAAAGATAAATTCGGAGATTAATAGCTCTTAATGGACGGTCCGCTCTCATAGGAAACCACATGGCCTTGCATACTCTATCCTATCTCTCTTTTCCTCGCTTTTTCTCACCCTTCCAACCCCCTCGCCCACATTCTTTTTCGCCTGTATCTTTCTCGCTCACGCTCGCGATTTCTACCCCGAACCTATCTTGATCCATGTATTTAGTAAAACCCTAATTTATTGCCGTTTTATCGCCACTGTTTATTTTTACTGATGTCAAATTTTTCGAATAATGATGAGTGGAATACCGAATACCTGATCGTGCAGTTATGAGTAAATGAGCGAATTTCGAAGAAAAATAACCTTTCCACCAAATAAAATAACCACCAAATAAAATAACCTTTCGTTTATTATTTTCAATAGTGAATCTTTTGAATCGACCAAGAAAAAAAATTTTCAACACCCCCTCAAAATTTGTTGGTTTACGTTTCAAGGTACGTAGAATCCGAAAATTGGAATAAAAAATTGTCTGTCAGTCCGCCGTCCGCCGTACGCGGAACTTTCCTCACTTAGCATTGACCGATTTTGATGAAATTCGGTATGTCTCCATTTGGGGTCTAGTTGTGCCCGGAAAATTTTGGTTCATGTGGGTCACTTCTAAGGGTTAAAAAAATAATGGTTGAAATTTTGAAAACGCCCTAACTCAAAAAAGTTTGATATAAAGGTATTGTTTTTCCATCAATTCAAGATAGTATAGAATTTTTTGAGACCACGCAGAGTCCTGTAGGATAAACCGTTTGTTTCCTACGAGAATTTAAGTGTTGGATGTAGGATAAATCAGAAACACGAGTGTGAGTCGCAAAAGAGGCCTAATCTCCGTTTAAATTTTAGCTGACCGAAATGCAATCGATGTTTTTCTTTATGTTGGTTGGTGGTAACAGTGGCAAATCCGTGTTCATCGCAAACGAGTGATCTATATAGAAAAATAATAAACCTCTGTGTATAATTTTCAGCGTTTTAGTCATGATGTTAATTATACTCAAAATGATGACTTGCACTGGAAACCAAATAAGACATTTTTTTTAAATCAATGTACCTAGTACTCCCATTTTTTACAATATTACACCCCTTAGCAATCCTTGTCGAATTCTGGGATCAGCTTTTGGTTTATTATTTGCAATAATAAACCTTTGGAATCGACCAAGAAAAAAAAAGTTTTCTATTAAAAATTAATATTAAAAAAAATTAATATTAAAAAAATAAACCTTTGTGTAATAATTTGCAGCGTTTATGTGAAGTTATTGACATTTTTGCAAAATTTTGGATCATTTAGTAAGGTAACTCTAGTTTTGGAAAATGAGTTACATAGCTCCAGTTTCTCACGATTTTTTTCGCTTCGGACTCGATGCTAAGTTTTTCGCTCTATCTGGAATAGGTAGACCAAAAAACAACAACTTCCGGTACTCATCTTTTGAGTTCGAATAAAATTTATCATTGCCAATAAATGTTATTTTTTATTGCGAAATCGTCTATCAACAGATTTTATATTGATCAACCGGTGATGATTCACTCATCAACATTCTCCGCTTTTTTCTCCTTCTAAAAAATTGAAAACTTACGGGTAGGTGGTGGGTATGAGGAATAAGATGACGATGAAATTGAGGAAATACAAATTTTAAGACTTCAGGTATCTTCTTGAAAACTATAGGTAAATTGGATTATAAATTTTCATCATTTCAAAAATTTTTGCTCGTAAGTTCTCAAAATGTTACCTCAAATTTCTTTGAGTATTTGCGAAAAATGTCTCTGTTAAAATTATGTCCTGTAGAAAATGGTTCCTTGTAATAAAATCAGAGAATCATATGAATTTGAAGATTTAAAGAAGAGGTGATGTTTCCGTCAAATTTTCCATTCGACACGTAAGAAGATGATATTTTTTAGTTATTTAATTGGTTACAAGTGTTCCAAATATAGTTTTTACGACCTCTATTACGAGTTGTTAGTCGAAACAATATTCGACAATTTAATATTACTTCTAGTACCGTTGATTTCAGAGTATCTCGTAAGATCAATTACAATGTTTATCCAAGGAAAGGTTTTTAACCAATTAATTTGCGAAGAAGTTTAATAGTTTCATTACGTTGGGGAATCACTTGTTCTTTCTCACACATACAGGCCACTTAGACAAACTTCAGAAATACTTTTTTTCCAAGGTAGTTATTTTTGTTCCTCAACCATGTTATTTTTCATTTTCTATTGTTTCATAGTCAACCGTTTTAAAGCGAATTGGTCATTTCAATTATCATTCAAGTTTACAGTTAAAAAATTCCACTTGCTTATGCTGTATTTCTTTGGAAGATTGTCATAGTAAAGTTTTCTACCCATTCTGTTAAAGTTGTTCCCCGTGCTCATTCCGTGGTAGCGGGAAAAGTTGATCAAACATGGCAAGATAGTAAAGCCTATCCAATCTACTATCTACCATGCTTCAACGAATGGTAATTAAGAACGTACAAATTTTTAATAATCATTTATTCATTGCGTAAAAATTATTATTATAGTTGCGATGTTTGGTTCTCGTATTAAAGACTAATGAAGTTTTGTGAACTAGAATACGAGCTTCTTTATTATTATTATTATTATCATTATTATTATTATTATTAATAATTTATTTTTCATAAAAAAATATAACCACAATTTTAATTAAAATTCGTATATATATATTTTTTTTAATGTGAATTTTTTTGGGGAATATTGAATACATTTTGAAATAATTTGACTTACCTTGTAAGATCGTGAAGAGGATAATCAGTGTATAGTGTTGTGAAGCCATAGCATACGGAGTTTGGAGGGACCACTAGCTGCTATGCTGAGCCATAGCGTACTCCAGTATACTGAGAGCGGGTTAAGAGGGGTGAGAGACGGGCACCCCAATACACCCTCCCGCGCAGGCGCCCTCCTCCTCAGCATCCCGCAATCTGTTAACTGGTACAATGTCAACAAGTCCCCATAGATATGATGGGTCCCATCATTAGCAGCTGCGGAGCCTTTTCAAGGTAGGTCATCTAAAAGGGTTTGTTCTGTACACGGGAATTATTGTCCGCGGCGCGATATCAAAGACAGAAGAAAAAGGGTGGGGGCGAGCTTCGACTCGGCCAGCCTTCCCCCCCCCCCCCCCTTCATTCATTCACCCAATAAAGAGATTGTTATCACTGTAAACGTCATAAAGGTAACCTGACAAACCTGCTTACTTATTTAATTAGTCCTCTTCTTTACTAGAACCCTGGATTCTGTGTAAGAATTGGTGGTTATGAATTCCAAGGAATTACGTTTGTAATCAACAACAACGAGAGGGTATTTCTCAATAACTTATACCTCGATATACGAGTGAACCTTACGTGTGATTCTGTAATTCTTCCTAGACAACTATTGAGCCCCGCTCAGACATGCAACAAATGCGTGTACAAAGAAAGCGTCGTTTTCCGTTAAAACCTTACTTTGGCAAGGGTAGAGTTATTACATTTTTGTGCGAAAAATTATACCTATTGCCTTGTTCAATTAGCCCTACATAACATGAAAACAAGCGTAAAAAAGTTGCCAATGTGGGTGCGGCACATAGCTCCCCCGTATCCATAATCCAATTGTATAGATTATCCGATGCACGGTAGTAGCTAATCTGAAAACAGTTACCTCTAAGTAACTCTAAGTTAACTCTAAGTACCTTGTAATACCCCCATAAGGGACCATCTTCACGCTAACCAGCGCATGAACATTTCAACAAATTCGGATGAAAAATACAGAAATTATGGCTGTTACAAGGATTTTAGATTTTCGCATCCGCAGAGACTACTATCAATGCAGCGAGATCATTTTCATAGGGAATCTATCTACACGCCAACCCGCACAATCCCTAAAAATGTCAGCGTAAACGGACGTCTTATAGTTATGCCCGTTACAACTATTTCATGACGATTCACACACACACACACACAAACCTAGACAGCTACGAAACCAAAACTGTTCAGGAAGTTCTAAAACGTAAATCGCAAGTGGAAATTTTGATTTTGGAGAATTTTTTAACCTTGAGAAGGAGAACAATGCATTTATTACTTTGGCAGACTCGGAAGCAAAATTACCTATTTGAATTTATATATTCATAGCTGAGTTACGTGTATCAATTACTGAATTCATTTGCTTTTATAGGACAGGCGAAACTAAATGAAAGCTTGTAAAAAACTTAAATTTCAGGAACACTTTGAAATTTTACCAATCTTCCTCAATAAATCAGGCATATTGTAAAATTACCCAGAAACTGTGCAATTCAATCAGTTCCACTGGTGCACTCAACTCTACTATTGATATTTGATAGAGTTATTGCGTCTAGAATGTGAAAAGACGTGGCCTGCTTCAAGTAAATACTCCTGTTGAAGTCCATTCCAAACTACCTAGAAAACTCATTCGCTGGTTGCTAGACCTCACCATCGTTTGATTATTACTAACACTGATTAGATACCAAAATTGAATTTATAAGGGATATACAAGACAACCCACACCAACCTTGAACATCTCAGTGAAATCGGAAGAGATTGGTGGGAATTATGAGAACGACGAGGAATTTTTTAAAGATTGCGGATTTGAGGGCAGAGAAATCATCAAGGGACTTTTTGATCCCATCCCAAAGTATTACAAGTGGATGTGGCACGTAGCTTCCTCGTATCCATAACACGATTATGATCTGCTGCATAGTAGATAATGAAAACTTCAATCTAAGCACCTACCACTACCCTTCAAACTTGGTGATCAGATGACGATGACATTTAAAGGAAACCATCCACAGTCTCAGTCATACAATTCCTGAAAATCCCATCGATATTGAATGAGAACTTTTGAAGTTACGATTATTGGGGGTTTCAACTTGGCGCACGCGCAAACACTACCAATGATCCTATCAAAATGAATTTGATGGGAGACCATCTACACATCAACTAGCACAACTCCTGCATCAAATTCTGACAGAAAAATGTAAAAGTTATGGTTGTTACAAGAGTTTAATGTTTTGCGCATGCGCGGAGACTAGGTACCAGTCGTTCAATCACAATGAATTTTATAGGAAACCATCCAGAGTATGATCAGCACAATCCCTGAAAATGTCATCGAATTCGGATGGAAAATGTAGAAGTTACGGCTGCCACAAGAGTTATAGGTACGTTCGTGCATACGCAGAGACTGCTATCAATCCGAGATCCTTAATACATATAATAAGACACCATCTACTTCCCAACCTTCACATTTCCCTGAAATTCCATCAATATCGGACAATAATTGTTTCCCCCGTAACAAGGATTTACTTTACACACGAAATCAAAATTGATCAGAAATAGGTATCGCTGAATGTCATCGAAATTTGGAAGTAATGCCGTGCTACCACGACTTTACGTATGACTTTATTATTGGGCCATCATGAAAGTATTTTCTGTTTAGAAATGTAATTACGATTGATATTGAAGATGTGGAAAATCACATTAATACATAACGTTTCATTAACTAACTAATCATTTGTGCCAACTTGATAAGATACTACTTGTGTAGGAAACCGACAATGAGATTAGTTTGCAGATAAAAAGATAGATAAATAACGAAGACAACGGCGGCCAACGACGTCACATTACATCCTATCTACTATAGGTATACTACCTAGGTAAGTATCTTTACACTGAAACCGTATATTTATACACATGATCCGGTAACACGCAATCTGCGTGGTGGAATCCAAACAAGAGCGTCTTGTTAACTTTGATTTCGATAAATTCAATCAAAATTAGTGCGTTATTGGTAAGTGAAGCAGATAGGTACTTAAATATCCTTACTTGTTATAAGAAATGAGAGAAGATGTGAAAAAACTAGTGATCAAATGAATGACTTTGCATTTGAGTTTCTTGCGAACGAAAGGCCATTATTTTGACTGAAAACCTTCAAATTGCCCTTCGCGGAAGAAAACCGAATCCCATATAAAAGCTCTGAACTATTCGTATAAAAGAAATTTAGTTCAACTCTGTAACAGTAGTTACTCGTACGAACGTTGATGTAGACAGTGAATATTCAATACGTAAGTCAGGTACCTTAAGTTCACGTGAGGAGTCCTCAGGCCCTTTCTTTATCTCGGTGAGTACACAAATTCAAATTTCCACGAAAAGGTACCTACCTTATTTTTAAAAAATAAATGTTACTAAGAATGTTATCATAGGTAGTGAATAATTGTAATAACTTTCTTCAACTTGGTAAGCTCTCGAATTCGTTCACTTTTTGTTTCCCCACGTAGTTTCACACCTTCCGTTTCAACAATGATCTAAACATTGGAACAAAACTAAAGAATAAAACACACAAAAACCAAAAAACGGTACCGGAAAAGAAAGTCTATTGAGCGGGCTGCGGGCAGAACACGCGACTTGATTGAGCAGCTCGACCTCCCAGCTGTTTCTTTCGCATCTCTCCCGTGTGTATTTCTTCTTCTTCTTCGTGTTTATCTCTTGTTACACTTGGAGCCGAGGTAAAAAACAGTAACCAATTCTTAATTAAATATCCTCCGCGTTGAGTTGAAAATGGATTTCCGCCATTACAAAATCCCGTCTTTTAGAAATGGTGACCGTATGAAATTTGTCGAATTGGCAGAAATGCTGGCCCACTTAGTTGATGGCTGGCTATCACGTGTCATCTGGCTATTCTGTGTGTTTCTCTTCTATAGATGAGGAGACGAGGCCGAAAACAGTAACTTGAGTAATTCTTAATAACTGTAATTCTTATTAACTAATTCTTAATCAAATTTCCTCCATAGTGAGTGGGAAAATGAATCTCTGCCACTTCAAAACGCCGTCTTTTAAAAACGATTCAACCTGTTAGTGATTCCAAAAAACCGTTCTTATTTAGCTTTTAACTGCACGAAACTGCTTCACTCAATGTAATTTAGTAAGTATTTTCGGAAATAGAGGACTGCCTCCCCCCCACAGCATAAGCCACTTCTAGTGACATGCTAGCCACGAATTTGAACAGCATTTTCAAATCCATGATCTACCCCCTCTTCCTCCTCCAACGGTGCCAGTCAGGATTTGTCCCATGGTGCCACAAAGAATATTCATGAAATTAACGGATTCCTTCACCCCAGATTAATCGCATAAGGTCGCCCAAATCTTCAAAATCTTAGATTTTTTTAACTTTTAATTTTAATTTTTTTTTTTTTTTTTAATTACATCTTAGATGTGGGAAGTCCTAAACATCGTGTATGTGGTTTATTTAAATTTAGTAGGGTCGGTCACGTAGCGTCTCCTTTCTAAATTGAGTGGAGCAGATTCAAAAGTTTTTTTTATTCACTTAAATAATCATATAATGGTGTACATAGAACAAAATAAAACTGTCAGAAAAATATTGCCCGTCTAAAGGCTGAAAGCCCGAAGCGACGGGTCAAAAGCAGCTACTCACGACACCATAAATTCAAGATAAAACTTTAAGAAAAAAACGCTGCAAATTATTACACAACGGTTTATTATTTTTATATAGATCACTCGTCTACAAAATCACCAACCATCCAATATGAAGAAGAAAAAAAAGAAAAAAAAAATCAAAAATTTTTTTTTTAAATCAAAAAAAAATTAAAATCACCAACCATCGATCGCATTTTGGTCAGCTAAAATTTGAACGGAGATTAGGCCTCTTTTGCGATTCACACTCGTGTTTTGATTTATATATTGTAATGACCCACATATCATCAATTATTAGTTCTTAAATAAAGAAGCTACCGGGAGGATCCCTGAGTGAGTCATCACCCACTAGGGAGAGACGAGGTACGGGTGATACGCCAACATGACGTCACCTTTCCACCTCTCTCTCTCCCGAGCTAACAAAATGAGTATATAAGCTCACTCAGGGATGCTCCCTTATGCCAATCTAGTCAAGTCTATCGCCTTCGTCATTTCGCTCTCAAACCTTCTCCTCGAATAAGGATCTCCTCGAAGTACTAGGCTCATTAGGTAAATATCCCGTCATCTTCTCGGTAGGTTTCTCTGAAACGCCGGGGCTGACGGGCTAGCCGCCTTCCTCAGTGCTTAGCACCTCGGTGTGGTTATGAACCGCCGATGCGACAGCACTGCATGTTAGGATAGGGAACTTTCTCTCTTCGTTGAGTAGGGGTTAAAGAAGAATCAAACGCCGCAGCGAGAAGGTCAGCTCCTTCACTCGCCGACACGCAAACACAACATATATATATATTTCAATATAAACCCTTAAATTTTCGTAGTGAGCGAACGGTTTGTCCTACAGAACTCCGCGTGGTCTCAAAAAATTTTAAAAATTCCATAGAATCTTAAATTGAAGGAAAAACAATACCTTTATATAGAAATTTTTTGAGTTAGGGCGTTTTCAAAATTTCAAAATTGATTTTGGAACCCTTAGGAGTGACCTACATCAACCAAAAGCTTCGGGGCACAACTAGACCCCAAATGGAGCCTACATACCAAATTTCATCAAAATCGGTCAATGCTAAGTGGCAGAAGTGCCGCGTACGGCGGACGGACGGCCAAATTTGTATTCGATTTTTGGATTCTACGTACCTTGAAACGTAAACCATCAAATTTTGAGGGGGTGTTAAAATTTTTTTTCTTGGTCGATTCCAAAGGTTCATTATTGAAAATAATAAACCAAAAATAGAAACTACAAATGCAAAATAAAGCAATCGCAAATCTTTTTTTTTTTTTTCACAATAGGCAATGAGAATGAAAAAAGATAAACGAGAGAACACTAAAAAACATAAATACTTTTCATAATCAAGTTAGATTTTACCAGATTCAGAGAAATTAAATAGGAAAAATGGGACTTGATGGCGTCCCATTTCCAAATACTTTATGATAATGACAATGGTGATACGCCATAGTGGACAATAATTTCTAACAAGGAGAAGAAATGTTGAGCTCAATTACTAGAAAACAACTCTGAAAAGGCCAGAAATTATTTGAAGAATCCGTTGCGAAAAGTTGAGCGTTTCTCATCTGATACACCCTTATGCGTTTTCACTGTTGGAATACGAATAGGTATTTCTTTTCGAAAGTGCAAATATGAATGTATGTATTCGTATACGCAGGTGTAAATCGGAATATTAATATTCACAGGTGTTGGTAAATAAACGCTGTCCAAACTTCTCGTCGACTGAATACATAAACACGGCGTTTTAGGAAAACACGTACTACGCGCCTCGTAATGTATTTCGCGCTTTTGCAATACGACATTGTGGCGAAATCGGTTCCCGCAATTACAAAAAACCTGTCACTTGGAGAATCTATTGTAGTTTCCTGAAGGAATTCTAGCGTATGAGTATGATTTATAATATCGTCACTTACATGGGCACACGGCCTATCACCAATTTTGACGAAAATTGCGAAAATAAACTGTGAATTGTCTAATTCAAAATATAATATGAGGCTTATCTACTATGATTAGAGCCATGTGGAGCTCAATAGTGTGTCCGTCTTGAAAAATTCTAAAAAAACAAAAAAACAAAAAAAAAAAACAAGGAGATCCTTATTTTTGCAAAAATTGGTGATAAGCGGTGATTTTTTGTTTAAGTGACGATATACCGGTATAAACATAACGTTCACTCAACGTATTTTTCAATTTTCCCAACTATTTAAAAAAGACAAAAAACCTGCAAGGCACTTCGGTAGGTACATTATTTTTCTGTATAGATCACTCGTCTAGAAAGAACACGGCTTTTCCTCTCATTCAAATTTTTTTAAATTACCAGCAATAACAGCAGCAAATATGAAGATATCACCCGCAACCCTTGATATTGGTGATGTTGCTCTACGTCAACTGATTGAGGTTGGGGTCTACTGAAATAAACCTTCTTTTGCCGAGCTCTCAGTAAATTTATTACCTTCTTCACTGCTTTCGGTAATAAATCTACCGAAAGCTCGGCAACGGAGGAGTTTATTTCAAAAGACCCCATTCTCAATCATTTGACGTAGAGCAATAACGGTGTCATCGAGAGCTGCGGGTGCCTTCGTCACGAAGTTTGGTTCTTGGTTGCTAAGGTAACGAAGGTGGAACTCAATTGAAACAAACCAATAGTATGGATCACATTTCCGTTATGGAACAATCGTTTGCGATTCACACTCGTGTTTCTGATTACCAGTCGACCAAGCCTCAAGTCTGTGTGGCAATTCTCGATAATTTGTAATCTCCGCCACTTGATTGGTAATTGGGAAACAACATTATCACAAAAGATTCTCAAACTCCTTTCGCTAAATCTGTATGAACGGTTGGTAACACATAGCTCTGCGTGGTCTAATTCGATTGTAATAGGTAATTCTATTTCATTTTAGATTAATAAATAAACAATATTTTTATATTGGAAGTTAGAAAGTCACCAGCGGCGTTTTGAAAGTGTCAACCCCTATTTTTCACCACTTAGAAGTGACTGACATCAACCAAAAGCTTTGCGGCACAACTAGACCCCAAATGGAGCCCATATACCAAATTTCATCAAAATCGGTCCATGGTAACTGAGAAAAGTGCAGCGTACGGCTTACTCAATAAAGTAAAGTAAACAACCATTTCAAGTTGGATTTTCGTCCGACGGCCATTCCTGGCGTCGCGGACCTCATCAGCTGTCTTCCAAAGGGAGGATCAGAATTTGTTCTGATGATTTCGCTCATGGCTCCCCACTGCCTCGCCGCCCTGGGTTGTGACGAGGGGGGCGATGAGAGCCCCGGACGCCGAAAAACGCACACTGCCGGAGATGAGCCTTGAACCCACGACCCCCGCAGAAGTTGGTCCAAAGTCCACCGCCAAACAACGACGCCCCAACGACCGTAGCCACACCGGACCCCCAGAATTCTATGTAAGTAGTGTATAAGTACTATAAGCGGTGGAAAGAAATGTGGTGGTACCTATTATTCACAATAGCATTTGGTAACCTCTCGAATAACAAGCGATTTGGTTTGATGTTAACTATGAATGTATCGCGAATTAACAACATGATTCTGGGACGTACCCCATAGTAGTGATTTAAAACTACCAATGCAGTAGGTACTAGTACTATACAGTAGTTATTTTACAAACGAAACGAAAAAGTTGGGTACCTATCGAAAAGCAGAAACTTCTTTCAGCTAAAGCAAAGTTATCTCTAGGTTATTTTGCTTCCGAGACTACCAAGATAACGGAAGTATCGTTTTCACTTTTCAAGGTGTAAAAGTGTGTACTCGAAAACAAAATTTCCACTCGCTTTTCACGTTCTAGACGATTTTGTTCCATGTCTATCTGTCAAGAAAACCTTGAAACGGGCAAAACTATTCGAATTTGTTGTCTGATTTCGGTTAAATTTTCAGGGATTGTGTGGTTTGGGGTGATCCATATGAAAACCATCGCGTCCGGATCGATAGTAGCCGCTGCCCTTGCGCAAAGGTTGTTTCCTTGTAACAGCCATAACTTCTACAATTTCTATCCGATTTTAAAGAAATTCTCAGGGATTTTGTGGAATTGGCTTTTAGACAGTCCCCCATTAAAATCATCGCTCCCGGATGATAGTAGCCGCTGCTCATGCGCAAACGTAAAAACCTCATAAACGCCATAACTTTTACATTTTCCACCCGATTTTGACGACATTTTCTGATGGCTCTCCGAACATCCTACTGGAGGGATCAAATTTTTTTTTTAATTTTATTTGAAGTAAGAACTTCTATTTTTTCGAGTTGTATTGAAAGGTACTTCAAGTTTGGAAACGTAGCCACCCTGAGATTCCAAAATCGGAAAATCCATCTTGCACCACGGTCTTAGGAAATTGATTTTGGCATAACTCGATTTGAACTTTTGGCAAATCAATGTTTGAGTAAAGATTGAACTGGTCGTGAGAGAAGCCAAACCAATCTGAACATCATAGCAAATTATTTCTCCTGGTTAAAAAATCTGGTCAGGAGGTATCAGAAGCCCGTTTTCTTCATTGTAGTCATCTCCAACAATCACCATCTCGTCTGCAGGACGAGCGTTTAAACCACATCTACAGCATTAGTTCATGTATCCTCTGCTAGGGATAGTAAAGTATTTTCGTAGTATTTTCGTATTTTTTTAGTAAAGTATTTTCGTATTTTTCCCTTGAATCGCCTGCATCGCATTATCTCAAGCTTTACCAAAATAGGTAACTAAGCTTATCTCATATGATTCAGAGGAAAAACGCTTTATTATCCCTAGCGAAGGATACATGAACTAATGCTGTAGGTTTGGTTTAGACAGAACGGTCTGAAGGTACCATCATGACCGAGAAAAAATGAATAAAAATGAAATAAGGAAAAAATGTACCCAAAACCAACAAAATTTGTTAGTAACAAATTACCAACTGAGTAATTAAAGTAATTTTAACGTAGTTGACAGATTATATGTTACTAGCTGAAAAGCCTACTAAAAGCAGGCAAAGACTATTCCTCCGACTCTCCTCCCGCCACCAACTCCCTCCGACTCCTCCCGCCCCCAACCCCTCCGACTCCTCTCGCCTCCGACTCCTCCCCCCCAACCCCTCCGACTCCTCTCGCCCCCGACCCTTCCCGCCCCCAACCCCTCCGACTCCTCTCCCCTCCGACTCCTCCCGCCCCCAACCCCTCCGACTCCTCTCGCCTCCGACTCCGCCCGCCCCCAACCCCTCCGACTCCTCTCGCCTCCGACTCCTCCCGCCCCCAACCCCTCCAGCCTACAACTCTCCCTCTGCCACGACCCCTCCGTGCATACGTACGTACGTACGGTTGGCGTTTTATATAATTAGACTAGCTGAAAAGCCTACTAAAAGCAGGCAAAGACTATTCCTCCGACTCCTCCCGCCCCCAACCCCTCCAGCCTACAACTCTCCCTCTGCCACGACCCCTCCGTGCATACGTACGTACGTACGGTTGGCGTTTTATATAATTAGATTATGACAGTTTACGCATCAACGGTTTTCTAAATTATGCTATCATGTACACTTACCAGTTGGTGGGTTGCTAGAGGTAGAGTCCAGTAAGTCTCATGTGTGTGCCAGCATGTAATCTCTTCTTACTTGAAATGAAGCCTGTGAAGAGAAATGAAAGAGTATTCATTTAGTGTGTTTGGTACCAGTGGCACCAGATCAGCCTTTAGGTAAAGATTCGCAAAGTCATTACTAGTATGCTGCTGTATCACCAGAACTTTATTATTACTTGAGGTAAAACTATCCTACTAAACATATTGTTTAGTAATGCATGCATTCCAGGGGACGTCCCATTGGATAAGCATTAGATCAGTTTAACCAGTTGTTAAGTGATAAAACTGTTTCACTCGATGTAATTTATTTATTACTTTAGGCAAGAAATACTGACCCCCCCCCCCCCCCCCCCACCATTATCCACCTTAACATTTCTAGCGGCATGGGAGCCTCGAATCTGAAGAGCATTTTAAAATCCATGATCTACGATACCCAACATGCGAATTCGAGTTCGCACTCACCCCCTCCCCTTGCGAATTTTGGTACTCTGGTAAAATCATGTACAACTCGGAAGTTATTTGAGTCAAACAAAAAAAGAAACACGCAAATCGGTTGGAAATTGAGGCATGGGCAGAGTTTACAAGATTACGCACACAAACGCACGTTTTTTAAGCATTAACCCCCCCTTTCCCCCTCTTAAAAAGCAAAATCCGAAATTCCGGCGCCGTAGTGCACAACTAGATAGTATTTCGCGTCAAACGAAAAAAGAACCACGAAAATCGTTTGAGAACTAAGGCCTGGGCAGAGTACACAAGATAATGCCCGAAAACGCACGTTTTTCGAGCATTAACCCCCCCTTTCCACCCCTTAAAAGGCAAAATTCGAAATTCCGGCGACGTAGTGCACAACTAGATAGTTTTCCGCGACGAACAAAAAAAGAACCAGGAAAATCGGTTGAGAACTAAGGCCTGTGCAGCGTACACAAGATTTTGTTACACACACACACACATACACACACACATACACACACACACACACACATACACACACACATACACACACACATACACACACACACACACACACACAGACATACACCTATGGTTTTTTTCGCCGATTTGGATTCAGAATGGTCTAAAACGGATTACTGTGTGGTTATTTTTTTTCTGTTGAGTGTTGTCCAACTTCACCCCAGATCGATCGCATAAAGACGCCCTAGTCTTACTGTGGGACGTCCTAAAAACGTCTGCCAAGAGGGTGTGGCACATAGCTTCCTCGTATCCATGACCGATGCATAGTTAATCTCAAAACATCAATCTCCAAGTAGGTACCTTGCACTACCCTTTACATTAGGAGTCTACATTGTTGGAAAATGTAGAAGTTATGGCTGTTACAAGGATTTCACGTTTGCACATGCGCACAAAATGCATTCATTTGGGGGCCATGATTTTCATAGGGGATCATCTACACGCCAACCCGCACAATCCCTGAAAATTTCATCAAAATTAGATGGGAAATACACGTTTGCGCATGCGCAGTGGCTATTATCAGTCTGGGAACGAAGATTTTCATAGGGGACTATTTGCAACCCAATTCGCATAATCCCTGAAAAGTTCATCGAAATCAGATGGAAAATGTGGAAGTTATGGCTGTTAGAAGGAATTCGCGTTTGCACATGCGCAGTCCGGGGTGATGATTTTCATAGGGGACCATCTACACGCCATCCCGCACAATCTCTGACTATTTCATCGAAATCGGATGAAAAACGTAGAAGTTATGGCTAAAACGCGTGTGGAAATTTAGAATTTGGGGAACATTTTTTTTTTCAATCTTGAAAAGTGAAAACAAAGCTTCCGCTACCTTGGTAGACTCGGAAGCAATAAACGTCGAAGGGTAAATAAATTTACTTATATTTGCCGGTATGGCAACAAGAGAAATGCCTTTTGTAGTCACGGTTTTCTGGGGTTTCATCAAAGTGCTTCGTCAGACGGTGATAATATCAAGATACAAAGATACTATATACAATACAAAGATATTATGTTTGTGCATATAGCTACCTACAACCTATATTCCGTACCTTCTGTAATCTACCATCAGCTCCTCTGATTCTTCTCAACCATACGAGTGTCCTATACAAGAAAGCATTTCTCGCAAGGTTTTTAGTGAGCCTTCTCATCCTATTGCATCAGTACTACACATTATCCCTCAACAGCAACAGGACTGAAAAAATCGATAGAATTTGGTGGCCCGATTATGTATCCTGGTCGTCCCACTTTCGAGTCAATATTACACTCAATGTATGGACGGTAGGTACTATGTCATTGTGAAACTGTTCTAGTTCTCGGAAGAATAATACCACCGTTAATTTGCTGTAAGACTTACGTTCAGGACAAGGACCTCGTCTCAGATTGATACACTTTGCGGAGTAGCCGTCGTCCAGTTACACTATAATCGCACTGGGAGATTCGCGAAATCAGGAAAAACACACTCGGAAAATCAGCAATGCAAAACTACTACAACTCTTGGTAAAATGTGTCGACGATGTTGCCGCGTTGAACAAGAACTATTTTACGCGCCTTCGGCCTTGTTCGTGGACAGCCAAAGCCTCCCGATAACGTCTAGTTATTCCCTAACTTGGATCATGATGTGTTAATAATTAAATAATTTTCTTTCTTTCTTTATTATGAACTGAAGAATAACATTGCAAATATTACATGGTCGTAATAATTCAGTAATAGCCGTGCTACTATTAGATATTTCTTCTCAGTCTTCTCACAGGCATAAGGATAAGTAGGTCGGCAACTCCCATAGATAAGGAATGCAGGTACCTACCTAATTATTCAAAATCAAAAGCAAATAATGCCACCTCACGCAATTTATTAATGAAGTCAGAAATGTCTTGTATATAATTATAAAATTGCAAGTATTATTTCAAACCCAACTGCTGGTTTGAGAACAATGCAGTAGGAACCTACCTACCTACCTTTCCGATACAAATTCGTTCACTGATACCTCCAAGTAGGTATTAGCGATCCTAATCAATTTAAAATCACCATCAGCCTACTAATTTAAAACCTACTATCAAAATAAAAAAATCCTCATCCTAAGTACCATAACGTAATGACAATTTTAATTTTTGAATTAAGTGATACGTTAAACCTTGTCAATAGTGTGATTATTCAGTCCTTTTGTCGATCCTTGTCGTCCTCTTCGAGCCCAATTAAATTATTTCTTAGAAGGGAATTAAAGAATTTCCGTTAGTCGTAAGATTATACTGGGAAGATACTACTTTTGAGAATTTGGTTAGGTATTCCGTAGTATTTTCTGTAACCGTAGCTCCTGAACCTGGGTGGGTAACTTTTGTTGGCTCGTTATTTGCCGATCACCTGTAATAACCAATCCTTGAATGTTCCGTGTTTTTTCAAAGTTGAAATAAAGGAGAAAACTTAGTCTCAAGAACAGTTGAGTACCATGGGGTTGAAATAGTGAAGAAAACTGTGATTTTTGAAAGTTTATGACTGGTTCAAAGCCTACATAGGTAATTCAAAACATGATTGAACTTTATTTTATTTTTAGACATAATTATATATTTATTTATTTATACCTTCAAATTTTTGGTACCTTGATGAGGACACATTACGAGCGCTTAAATCGATAGGATGAATCGTGAATCGATAGTCGATTCTTCGAGTCGGGGAAGTGAAAGGCCGCCATTGCCCTCACTTCCTGAGCCACCTAAGGTTGGGCCCCGCTCCGGTCAACTACGCAGCGCTCGTTATTCCTACATCTTGTCGCAGCATTAAGTTATTATGTCATTCTTTGATTGATATAATTATTATACTGATGAATTACCAACCTATTGGTTACCCTTGGTTATACCGAACTACCGTCAAAGAGATAAAATAAGAACCTGTTTGACAAAAAAAGGAACGTGATACGTTGAAGATCTCAGATACCTACCTAAGTTCAAAACGGAGATGTCAAAGTAAAAACTCAAACCTAGTTTTGAGAACTATTCTGATCTATTTTATTTCTCAGTAGGTGTTGAGTTAGAAATATGAAGCCAACAATTATTTAGGTAGGTAACTCTCGATTCCGAAAACTCACCTTGAACTCAGTTATGTTCTTTTGTTGTCTTTCAAGTAGTGTTACTTCAATATTTCGTTATATGTTTATGTATTACGTTTTATGATACTTACTTACATTTGATACTCACCTCAAAGTCATACTTTCCTCGTTTTGTTTTATATAAAGTAGGTAACGATGTACAGATGTACCTGCTTACCTTTGGTGCCCTTGAGTTACCGTGGTGGTCCGATTTCATTTTGGTTTCTTGAAAGGGTCGAAGATGTTTGAAAATAGTTGAAAAACGTTGATTTAGGAAAGATTGATGAAAAACGTTGATTCAGGAAAGATTGATGGAAACGTTGATGATTTAGGAAAGATTGGTCCGTAAGTAATGTCCCCTGTAAGTTTTCAATAAGTCATTGACGGTCCAAACCTGTATATTGAAATCAAGGTTATTATAATTAAAACGGCTACATTACAGTACAGAACCTGCATAAGCCTCATCAAACGTTTCACGCATGTTGAAGTAGGTAAGATGGCCTACCAAATATAAGCGATATCGAACAGTTCGGAGACGAGAGGGTAGTCTACCAAGTGGGTGTAGCACATAGCTTTCTCAAAATCCATAACGTGTTTGGGTAGGTAATGGGATAGGAGGTCGTCAGAACTCCGAAGAACCCAACAAATAGTAGGGACATCGAGCAGTTAGGAGACGAGAGGGTATTCTACCAAGTGGGTGTAGCACATAGCTTTCTCAAAATCCATAACGTGTTTGGGTTGGTAATGGGATAGGAGGTCGTCAGAACTCCGAAGAACCCAACAAATAGTAGGGACATCGAGCAGTTAGGAGATGAGAGGGTATTATACCAAGTGGGTGTAGCACATAGCTTCCTCAAAATCCATTACGTGTTTGGGTTGGTAATGGGATAGGAGGTCGTCAGAACTCCGAAGAACCCAACAAATAGTAGGGACATCGAGCAGTTAGGAGACGAGAGGGTATTCTACCAAGTGGGTGTAGCACATAGCTTCCTCAAAATCCATAACATGTTTGGGTTGGTAATGGGATAGGAGGTCGTCAGAACTGCTTTTTACTATCGATCCGGAGGTGATGATTTTCATAGGGGCCCATCTACAGGCCAACCCACTCAATCCCTGAAAAATTCATTCAAGTTGGACTGTAACTGCTTGAAATTTCACCCGTTACAAGGATTTGCGGACAAGAATAGACTGAATGGCAGATTGAACGGCCGGTTTTAATAATAATTCCCCTGCTACCTTAGTTGACTCCATAAATAGTGATAACTGATGTCGCGCTCACATTGCGATTACGAGGAAAGTATTTTTGAGGTTTTTTTTTCATTCTTAACCAAGGGGTTGATTGTACGAGTATAATTGTAACGATTCTTGTTTTGTGCCACACCCACAAAGCTGACTACTCTCTCATATACCTATTTAATGTTTCGATTTTCATAACCATAGCTGAAAGATTTCCATGAAAATTTGCTCATTAACTCATGAGAGCGATTCACTAGGAAAGAGCAGGGTTTCCAGCAGTCTTCGTCCAAGAGAATTGGGAGGAGGCACAGGAAAACTCGGATTGCGTCGAAGCACGAAATCATTGAATATACAGCCAGCCAGTTTCAGATTTGTTATTATTTTTTGAATTATTAGTTATTTTAACGTTTGTTATTTGTTCAGACAATGAATGTACTTACTACGTATAGGTATAGTGAATGTTACGTAGTAAATATGACTACACGAAATCATAGTCCAATTTTGATGAAATTTCGATTAAATTTGCGGTCATTCTTGGGATTCTCGCCAAAATTTGTGCCTATTTCATTTTTTTACTGTCCCCGTAAAAGCAACACTCTTATTAATGGGGTTGAGCCCACAATCATTTATTCAAATTCGAATTTTAAGAAAAGAAAATTAACCTACTTATCAGTGCTGGGTTCCACAGATTTAGAGTAACGAAAGCTCTTGAGCTCCAAAAACTTAGCTACACTCTTATTTCGTATAGTACCTACATGCTCTTAAGGGAGTCTCAGTCAGTCGCCGTCCGTTCTTAGTATTTCGCGAAATTGAAGGGCAAAAACTTGAAAATTGTACCTAAATTTGAAATTTTAAAGAGTTTTAGAAATTCGTTAGTGCACGGCCCTTGGAAATTGAATAACTGAAAGATTACCACTGGAGTCATCAAGATCGAGCAATAATTGCCAAAGAAAAATGGGAAAAACTGCTGAATAAACGGGTTTTTCCCAAGTTTTTCCCTTATTTCTCTGGCAATTATTGTTCAATTATGATGATTCCAGCGGCAATCTTTCAGTTTTTCAATTCCCAAGGCCCTTGCACTAATGAATGTTTAAAATCCTTTAAAATTTCCAATTTAAGAACAAGTTTTCAAGTGTTTGACCCTTCGATTTGGCCAAATACTGACCCGGAACGAGGAACGAACGTCGACCGACTGAGACCCCCTCAATTACTAACGGCCGTAAAATCTTACTTAAATTGGTGAAAACGTTGAGAATGAATGAGTTTCCTGGTGAGACGAAGAAGAGAGTGGTACTCATTCAAACACAATTTCATAGTTCAATTCCACAGTTCATTATGAATCCTCATACGAAATGTTAGTATTTCAACAAACCATCTTTTGATCAGATACATGTTAAACTGTCTACAATATCAAATATGATTGTGTTCTGCATATCACCTACTGACGTCGCATATCTGTGTTCTGCATATCACCTATTCACGTCGCATGTACAATTATCAAGATCATTATGTGGGTTTTGATATAAGTATGGGTTCATACTCACATGATCTGGTCACTAACACAAATGCATCGATAGTACTATAAACAACAGGAGTAAGTAATTAAGTAAACAACCTTCTCATGTTGAATTTTTGTCCAATAGGTTTCGCGGACGTCTTCAGCTGTCTTCTAAGGAAATATTCGTACGAGGATTAACACTTATTGTCACTTTCATACCCTCCTTCATACGACAGCAGTGACGTATACTACCTAATAGTTTAGGAATACATTATTTATTACCTCAATGTTTTGTATTGCACTCTCTACGCATGTTGTAATACTAATGTAGGCCTGCTACTTGTGGCGATTGTGTCGATGACCACAGAGGTAGCGTCCCGGCTTACTCGTGGTGATTGTGACGATTGTGGCGACACACCAGTTGTAAGCGGGATTTACGTTCGACAGGGTTAAGGTTTCGTTCCGCGGCGTAGTTGGTAGCAGCACGAGGTTGTGACGCCACGTGCCGATCCCAAGTTCACCGAATGACACAAAACCTAACGTGGCGAGCTCAGGTGGGAAGGGGAAGACAAACAAATATCGAAACAATAGTTAATTTTACAAGGGTAGCGTGTGGTATTTACCTGTGACGAGGCGGTGAAGCGGCCAGTCGGATTCCTCGGGATGATGCAATCTGAAATGTTAGCCTTAAGGGCGTCCTACTGAGAAAATGGCGTCCGCCAAATGCGACGCTGCCGAAGGGGCCTACGAAGGCGTCTGAGGGACGCCTCGGAAAAGATGGCGGAGTGTGACGCGTCACCAAGCTCCGGTTTTCACACTGAGGAACCAGGTAAAATGAGAAAAGATATTCAAATGCAGATTTACAACAATAAAAGGTAAGTTTATTAAATATGCAAATGGTTTTCTGACTAGGCACATCGAAGGGTGTGTCGAAAAGAAGCCTGACGGGCGCAACAACACAAGTAAGTATGGCACAAGATTCAATGTTCAATAGGATAGATTTTCAGATAATATTTCAAATGTACAAATTAATAACTCCAATTTGACTTTGTGTTTCAGGTTTCCAGAGTATATCAGTTCAACGTTCCAGGTTTTCAACAAAGGTGAGTATGGTAAGTATAGGTTAACTTTGTGTTGCAGGTACGGATTTAGCATTAAGTTACAACTTTCAATATTACGACTTTTGTCCAATTGTTTCAGAATTACTTCTACGCACTGTCCTAACTGCATTGGCCAATGGTTAGAAGGTAAGTTATAGTTTTCACTCACACGTGTCAGGGCCCTGAGGTATCCTTCCAGGTGTGATGTGGCGGTTGTGGTGGTTGTGGCGACGGACGTCCAGGGAATCCAAGGGTTCTTCCTCCAGATCAATTCGGCGCGAGACGGCAATTTCGATGGTCAGGGATCTTACGAAAAAGCGTTATGAAAGTATTTAGGGGGCGGTTTGACTCTAGCAGGCTCAAGTTCACGGGCAGCAGGGCTCACGGTGACTCTTACTGAATATCTAAGGGGGTCTGCCTGTGGAGGGGGCTGCTCGTTGGTTTTGTTCTGGATGGTCCCCCTCCGCTCCCTCGACGGACGAGCGCCTGCCAGGTGGAGACCTCTGATTGGCTCCCCCCGCCGAGGGAGGGACGCTCTGGCTGGAGACGGCGTCTTCATGTTGAGGGGGGGGTGACGTCACCTTCCGAGCTGACCACGGATCCGAATCTGACAATCATCGCCGCGGGTGGCTATGACAAATTCGGATCGGAAGGGAGTTAACGAATTAACCCAGTCTCTTCACTGGAAAGGTTCCCCAGTGAGTGGAGACTCACATCCCCCTTCCCTCCGGGAGCCAGCGTTGTCAAAGACGACGCTGGGTATTCCCAGAGGAGCCAAGGGACGCGCCTTCCTTATGGCCAGCTCGTAGGCGTGGCGACGACACCCGCGACAGTTGGCTGGGTCGCGCTGTGCCCGATGGTCCTCGGGGCACTCCGGCAGCGGTCGTCCCTGGCGGTGGAAATTCTTGAGACGTTGCCAGAACTCCTTACATCCCGGGCACCGGAAGACGAAGAGCTGTGGTACCTTCTTGGTGCAGACGGGACATTGACGCTTTCGGCTTATTCGCAGCACGATCCTCGGGTGAGCCGGAGGCGGTATCGTTTTGGCTGGTTCTGCTTCGTCTTCGCTGGATGTCGCGGGAGAGCGCCCGGGTGTCGGTGGTACGTCCCGGGTGGGGGACTCTTCATAGGAGCTAACTCTCCCACGAGCGCGCCGGGGTGGTCGAGGCGTCGTTGGCGGCGAGTGCAAGGGTGTCAAGGCCACGTACGGGTTGAGCTGCGGACTCCTGACTTCGACGGCCTGAGGCGATGGTGACGGGGCGGGGGACGAAGCGGGGGGCGGAGCCGGGGAGCGAGCCAACTTCTCCTCAGCCTCCGCAGACCTCGCCGCAGGTGCCTCTGCAGATAGCTGGTTGGTTGCCTCAGGTGTAGCGGTCTTCGCCGCAGGTGGCTCCACTACCACCTGTGCGTTGGCTGCCTTGGACTCCGCCACGGCTGCGTCCCGTTGCTGGATCAGTTGTTGTCGATCCAGCAGCCACTTGGTTTGGCGGTCCAACAACGCATCCCGCTCCTGCACGATCCTCTGGTAGATGGGAATCCACCTGTGTATCTGGAGGATCGTGAGGAGCGCCGAATTCCCGGAAGTGTGGCGGCTGGTCGGAGTGTCGCCACACATCGTGAATCGCACGAAGTTTGAGAGCGTCTCTAGCACGTCGTAAGGGTCGTCGGGTGGCGCGGGCGTGCTCACGTGTCCCGGCGACTGGTCTCGAAGGCCGGCGACAAACCTTTCTGTTCGCCTCCTCATTAACTCCACCATGGGGTCCGGCGACTGGGGACCCCCGTCCACTATCCACTCATCTAGCGGTTCTTGTGCCATCCTACAACAGACAAATAAACGCCCTACTGTAACATCCTGCCTAGGAAAAGTGACTCAGGAATTGATCTCATTGTACTTCACACAAATAATTCTGGCCTTGTTAGGAAGGTAGCAGAAGTAACGGTTCGGCTTGGTCTGAAGGACCTAAGTGAAGTTTGTCGGTCTGAAGGACCCAATTGAAATTGGTTGGTCTGAGGGACCCAAGCTGAACTTGTTGGTCTGAAGGACCATGTGTCGAGGTCGTGGTCAGTCTTTCCTAGTAGTCAGTCAGTTTGTCTTTCGGCCTAAGTGGAGTTGCTTATAATTTACGGAAGGGTCACGCTGGCGGAACGAATATGGAGTGGTTCCGATTGGCGCCTCTCCTCTGGGTCTTTTCGGAGGTAGACCTTCAGGTGTCGACGGCTCTTCAGCTTTGCGTACCACTGGTTCCTGGTGAGGGCTGTTGCTGTGGCGGTCGTGCTTGCTGTGGCGATCGTGCTCGCTGTGGCGATCCTGTTCGCTGTGGCGATCGTGTTCGCTGCGGCGATCGTGTTCGCTGTGGCGATCGTGTTCGCTGTGGCGATCCTGTTCGCTGTGGCGATCGTGTTCGCTGTGGCGATCGTGTTCGCTGTGGCGATCGTGTTCGCTGTGGCGAGTGTCCTCGGGGTGGTTGACCGGGTGTTGTGAGTTTCCCGCTGAATTCTCGGCTGATTTTCCCAAAGGGTAGCTGACGCTTTTATCTTCTTCACTGATCGAGGAGCGATCTGAGTGTCGATCCGCGTCCTCGAGGTGAGTCGGTTGTGGCGAAGCAGTCCCCTGGTTTGATTGTTCCGAAAACGGTGTAGTGGGAGCGTTCTCGTGAGATCCGGTCGGCACATCGCCACATTCCATCATGGCCGGGTTTGGAGGCGGCCATCGCAACTCCTCATCGGAGTCTTCCATTGTTTCTTCCTGTGTCCCCGTTTCCGGTTCGTGGCTGTTCCTTATTGTGTCTATGTCCGGAGTTTGATTGGATTTAGTATGGTCCAGGAAAGTATCATCCGGTACACCCAGCACAAAGGCCGGTTTGAGGCGGTTAATGTGTACTACCTGACGTTTTATGTCGGGTGAGTCCCTGATTTCATAGGTAACATTCGAGTGTTTTTTCAGCACCGTCCACGGTCCACTCCATGGACTCCAGAATTTTTTTACGACACCTGGGGGCGGCTGCATGTCTTTCAGGTACACCATATCCCCTGCCTCAAAAGAGCGCAGAGAGCGGCGGGCGTTGATGGCTTCCGTCCGTTTCTTCCAGGCTTCGTGTAGGCATTGTGTCGTGGCGTCACGGGCCATTCGGAGATTCTTCAACAAGGAGGACTCAGGTAAAGGTGTTCGAAGTCCTTGAAAGGTGTCGTTCGGGAGGCGTATTTCTCTCCCAAAGGTAAGAAAATTTGGAGTAAATCCAGTACTCTTATGTGGGCTGGATCGGTACGCTGCGAGTGCTACGGGCAACATGGTTTCCCAGTCCTTAGTTTTTTTGGTAATTTTCGCCAAAATGTTGGTCAAGGTTCGGTGGAAACGCTCGCACACCCCATTTCCTTCTGGGTGGTACGCGGTCGTGAAGATCTGCCGTATTCCCCATTGGGCACAAAGTTCGCGTGTCGATCCGGCGGTGAAGGCGGTTCCGCGGTCCGAAACAAGTCTCTCGGGTACACCGTGTCTTGGTATAAATTCCTTCGCTAAAATTTGCGCGACAGTAGAGGCGGTACAATTGGTGGTAACGTATGCTTCAGCATATTTGGTAAAATGGTCGATCACGGTAAGGAGATATTTGGACTTTCCATTTGTCACGATGGGCCCCACGAAATCGATGCCGACGATGTGTCCGGGTCTCTCGGGGAGGAGCGGCTTCTGAATCGGGCTTTTCAGATTCGTCGGGGTGTTGCGACGTAAACACGTTTCACAACGTTGCACCTGTTCTTTGACGTCTCTCGATAGTCCGGGCCAGTTTCCGAGTCGCCTCACCACCTTTTCCGTCACGTCGACTCCGGGGTGTCCTGCCCACTCATTCTTGTGGCATCTGTCAATCAACCATTCACGAAGTGAACTGGGGATGAGGGGCACCCATTCGTGTCTACCATCGTGTCGCACTCTCATTTCCCACACTCCGTTGGTTTTACGCAATCCCTCCTTCCCGCGACTCAAAACCATCGATTGGACCCAATCATCAAGATCTTGTGCTGCGATCATTAGTTCGCGCGGGAAATCGAGATTCACCACGGCTATGTCCATTCGACTCAATCCGTCCGCATGCTTCATCTGAGTTCCGGGTCTGTATCGGGGAACGAAGTCGTATTCAGCGAGCCTTAGAACCCACCTCCCGATTCGTGATGTCGGGTCGCGGAGGTGCATCGCGGCCGTGAGTGCCATGTGGTCCGTTTGAAGTTCAAAGGTCTGACCCAAGAGGTATTCTTGAAAATGGCGGACCGCCCACACAACAGCGAGTAACTCTCTCTCCGTGACGGAATACCTGGTTTCGGCCGGATTTAGTTTTCGACTCGCATATGCTACGGGCCTCTCTTCCCCTTCGAAGTTCTGCGAAAGGACAGCCCCCAAAGCGGAGCTGGAAGCGTCGGTGGCCAACACAAAGGGTTTATTCAGGTCAGGAAAGGCGAGTACGGGTTCCTCGGTCAACTTGACCTTGAGTTCGTCGAACGCTTGTTGTTGTTTACTTGTCCACTCGAAGGGTCGGTTCTTCTGGAGGAGGTCGGTCAAGGGCACCGAGAGCTCCGAGTATCGAGGTATGAACCTCCGGTAAAACCCAGCCAGCCCCAAAAACGACTGCAGTTTCAACGCCGAGGTAGGTACGGGAAATTCCTTAATGGCCTTGACCTTCTCGGGCTCGGTAAGGATTCCTTCGGGCGTGATGCGGTGACCTAGAAAGCGAACTTCGTTTTTCAAAAACTCGCACTTCGACAAGTTCACTTGAAGACGGGCCTCGGTTAATCGATCAAAAACTTGAGTCAATTTCTGGAGGTGTTCCTCTCGAGTGGCGGAAAATACTATGATGTCATCCAGGTAAACGAGACAATGATCTCCGAGGATTCCATCGAGGGCATCATTCATGACTCGCTGAAATGTAGCGGGCGCATTCTTCAGTCCAAACGGCATCTTTTCGTAATGAAAATGACGTCCTAATACGGAAAAGGCCGTTTTCTCCCTTGACTCGGGGTGAACTGGTATCTGGTGATAACCCGATATTAAGTCGATGGTTGTGAACCATTTACACTGACCTAACATCGCAAGGGTCTCCTGTAAACGGGGAAGAGGATAAGCGTCTCCTTTGGTGATTTTATTGAGCTGTCGGAAATCCGTGCAAAATCGCCAAAGCTGCTTTTCTCCCGGCGGCGTTTTCTTTTTGACGAGTAGTACAGGCGCACACCATGGGCTAGTAGACGGGCTAATTACCCCATTTGACAGCATGTCCTTGATTTGAGTTTCAACGACGTCGCGGAGGGCGTGAGGAACCGGGTAGGGTTTTTGTTGTGTAACGGTGGGTTGAGTCGTAACTATCTCGTGGGATACATTCAATCGACATCCCTCCCCCGTAGGTGGCTTAAATAAGTCCCGAAATTTACACAACAATTCCCTAGTTGGTTCCGCGTCCGGAGTTGTAAGATGTCGTAGTTTCTCTTGCAAGGTCACGTCGAACTCGGGTAACGGGGTTTCCCATTGGCCGGTCGGTAGCTCCCCCCACTCCTCTTCTTCTAGACCGTCTGGCGTGGCGCTGAGACATACTTCTTTTTCATAGTTTTGATTCGGGGGAATAATAGAACAAATTTCGGCGCAGGCCTTTTCTTCTCTAAGGGATACGTGGGAACTCGTTTCATTAGGGGTATCGACTATATCGGGACATGGTTCAACACATGGGTCGATTTTGGCGAACTGGGTCGGGCTGTGCCGATCCATTGTGTCGAACTGTGTCGCGTTGTGCCGATCCACCGTGTCGAACGGTGTCGCGTTGTGACGATCCTCTGTGGCGAACTGTGTCGCACTGTGTCGATCCACTGTGTCGAACTGTGTCGCACTGTGTCGATCCACCGTGTCGAACTGTGTCGCACTGTGTCGATCCCAGCGATCGACATAAGTCCGATGGTAGTTGTGGAGCATCCGATCGAGGCATTTTTCGAGGGAGGTTTTCTCATCAGAGTTCGGTGCGGGGTCCGTGCTGTCGCTTGCGTCGTCAACTTCCCGGAATTCGGTCGGCGTAGTAGGGGTTGCACAACGTCGTGAAATCGGTGTGCTGAAACGCACTTTCGGAGGAAGTGGAAGGTTTTGGGCCTGCTATAATTTTTGGAAGCAGAGCGCAATGCAGTTTGAATAAAAAGGAAAATTTAAAGAGGTAGACGACACACTTGATTTTAGAGAACGAACGAGAGAGAGATTTATATTTCTAAAATGGCCGTTACAAAAGTTTTTATCAATGAATACTTGATCAGGAAGGTAAGTGAACATAGTTCTTAGTTGTCGAATAAGCCGTACGAGCGCTGCCGTCACATCGCTGAAGTTCCAACACCCCCACTTGACGCAGTGCCTGATGTAGAAATGCCCATCATGGTTCTGCACCATCCGTGTTTGGCTCCAGGAAGAGGCTTTGTCAAAATGTCAGCCACCATTAGGTCAGTCGATTCCTTCGTGACGCTTATTTTTCCATTTTTCACAGTGTCGCGAACGAAATGGTGGTGGACGTCTATGTGTTTGGTGCGGTTGTGGTGGAGCGAGTTCTTGGTAAGGTCCACTGCTCCCTTGTTATCGCACTTAATGTCGATTTTATCCTCAGGTCCCAGCGCACGTAGTTCCTCTAACATCATTCGTAGCCAGAGAGCCTCTTGGGTAGCATGGGAGATCGACATGTATTCGGCTTCGGTGGTTGATCTAGCAACAGTCTGCTGTTTCTTGCTAGACCAGCTCACAGCTCCATTTGATAGTAGAAAGACATAGCCGCTCACAGATTTCCGATCCATAGGGTCGTCTGCATAATCAGAATCTGCAAAGCCTTGAATAGGTCCTTGTGGTGTAAAAATTAGCTGAGCATTTGCTGTACCTCTGAGGTACCTGAAGACCCTCTTGACGCATGACCAATGAACAGCATTGTGGTTGGCATTGAATTTGCTCAAGGCCCCCACTGCAAACGAAATATCTGGTCTTGTACAGATGGCCGCATACATCAAAGATCCAATGGCCATTTGATAAGGAAAATTTTGCTCATCATGATCTTCACTCTTCAATAGCTTTATTCCGAATTCCATAGGAGTACCAATTGGGTTGCAGTCGTGCATTCCAAATCTTTTCAGAATCTTTCCAATGTACTCAGATTGATCTATGCTGATAGCTCCATTTGACGTGTCTTGGACTATTTGCATCCCTAGACAGTAATTAGCGGAACCAAGATCCTTCATTTCTAGCTTGTTCATCAGCTTTGATTTTATTCCATTTCTGACATTTACATCATTGCAGAAAGTTAAAGCATCGTCAACATATAATGCTAAAATGAATATGACATCATTTTTCATGTAATAGTATACGCAAGGATCAAATTTAGCTTTGGTAAGTCCAATCTCAGACATTACCTTTTCGAACTTGTCATACCATAATCTGCTAGCTTGTTTCAAGCCATAAACTGATTTGCGAAGTCGACATACTTTATCAAATTCAGTTTTTATCTTTCCATCAACAATAATTTCAGGGTGGTACATGTAAATTTCTTCTGACAGTTCAGGTTGCAAAAAAGCTGTAACTGCATCCATTTGCTCGACATTCCATGAATTTGATGTTGCAAGTGCCAGTAGACATCTCAGAGTAGTGATCCTGACAACGGGAGAAAATGTCTCATCATAGTCGATGCCATAAATTTGCGAGCACCCTTTGACTACAAGGCGAGCTTTATACCTGATTTTATTTGAATTACCATGACGTTTTCTGCGAAATACCCATTTACATTTTATTACGTTGCGATCAGCAGGGAATTCCACCAGTTCCCATGATTGATTTTTCAGAAGCGAATTATATTCTTCCATTATAGCATGCTTCCACTGCTCACAATCCTTCTGGGAGAGTGCTTCATCAAGGGTTTGGGGTTCGCCAGATGATTCAACAGACATAGCAGCACACATGATGTAGTCCTTTGTCCAACCAGGGCATTTTCTCACTCTAGGAGGTAGGATTTTTTCTTCTACAGGTTCCGATCGAGTCTCAGCATCATCAGAGTTCGTCATAGAAGTTTCTTCAGTTCGTGAAGAAGTTGAGGAGGACTCGTCAAGGTTTCCATCAGGATTCACTGAAGTTTCAACAGCGCCTGAATTGGTTCCTGACGCAGAATCATTTGAATCTACTGAGTCACCTAGAGATTCTTCAGTGTCATTATTTTTATTTTTTATGACATTTTCTGAAGTCACTCTGAATGATTCTTCAAGTACATCAGTAAGAACTCCATCTGATGGCCTCACATCAGCCACTCCATTGAAAGATGCCTCGTCAAAAATTACATCTCTTGATTTTTCAATCTTCCCTGTTGATGTATCAATCAGTCTATAAGCTTTAGAATCATCACAATATCCTGTGAAAGTGTACTCTTTTGATTTGGGGTCCCACTTGCCTCGTTTGCACTTTGGAACTAACACATATGCAGTACATCCAAAAACTGCAAGGTGTTTCAAGTCAGGTTTGACACCTGTCCACGCTTCTTGAGGAGTCAAATTATTCACAGCTACTGTAGGACTTCTATTTTTCAGATAACAGGCGGTATTGATCGCCTCTGCCCAATATGACGTAGGTAATTTGGCGTCAATGATCATAGATCTTGCCTTGTCCACTAATGTACGATTTACCCTCTCAGAAACTCCATTCTGTTGTGGGCAATATTCAACTGACGTTTGATGTTGAATACCAGACATCTTACAGTATTCTGAAAATTCAGAATTCACAAATTCTTTACCATTGTCGGATCTTATAGCTTTAATTTTAAGTCCAGTTTCAGTCTCGACTCTCGTTTTAAATTCTTTAAATTTACAGAAGGCTTCATTTTTATTTTTGATGAAGTAGACAAAAGTTCTGCGAGTCCTATCATCAGTGAAGGTAATAAAGTAGCGCTTGCCCCCAATAGATTCTGTTTTGAAGGGTCCACATAGGTCAGTGTGGATCAATTCCAATTTATCGTTGGCTCGTTTGGATTTACCAGATGGAAAAGGTTTTCGAACGTGTTTACCAAAAACACAACCTTTGCACACCTTATTTTGATCAGGTGGTGCATCATACATCAAACCAGATGCCATTCCATCCCTCAGTCTTGTCATGCCACCGATGCTAAGATGACCTAATCTTCTGTGCCATAAGTCAAAATCATTACCTTTCTTGACTATGTTGACTTGACTATATTGACTATCTTGAACACAGCATAGCTTAAACAATTCACCATTGGACGATTTGGCGACAGCCATAACTTCACCTGACTCTCGGTTTATGATTTCACAACAATTTTCATTTTCAAAAACCGTTCTAAGTCCCTTTTCACCAAGCTGTTTGCATGAAATGAGATTGTACTTCAGACCAGGTACGTATCTTACATCTTTGATAGGCGTTCGTTTTGAAGTACCATATATGTCTAATGTCACATAGGTATCGCCAATCGCTGATATAGGTAACTTATCACCATTAGCTGTCACAATGGTCGAGTGATTATTCAATTCTCTAACATTAAGAAGCCAGTCCTTACGACCTGTGACATGTAACGTAGCACCAGAGTCAATATACCATTCGTTCAGGTCTAACTGTCCAGTTGTTAAAATCGTGTGTTCTGTTATAAGTCCTTTCTCTTCATTTCTGTTCGATTTGGCGGAGTTATCAAATTTCTGGTTTGGTTTACTCTTCTTAGGAAAGCGACATTTATTTGCAAAGTGTCCTAAGCGATTGCAATTGTAACATTTAACAGTCGATTTTTGAAATTTGTTTGAGTGAGATGGCTTAGAGATCAAAGCAGATTCGGAAATATTTTCGTATTTTGCAGATTCAGCAAGTAGTCTTTCTTTAACCAAGTCAGAAGTTAAAGTGGCACCACAATTTTCAAGAGCCATGATTAGTGGTTTATAATGATCAGGTAGACTAACGAAAATAAGAGCTGCTAAAACACCATCTTTCATCTCATGATCGATAGACTTCAACTGTTGAGCGTAGTTGACCTTTTTATTTACATAATCGGACATGTTCTTGCATTCACTATAACGAGTATTTACCAGTTGCTCAATTAAAGCAGCAACTCGAGAAAAACCAGTAGGTTCATAAAGAGTTTTCAGTTTGTCCCAAACTTCTTTACCAGATTTGAGAGTTCTGATATCCGCAAAAATGTGAGTTTTAACACCAGAAACAATTGATGCCATCGATCGTTTATTCAACTTGGGATCAGACTTCGTGCCTTCAACGTAGTCCCACAAGTCAATGTTCACCAAATGTATTTCCATGGCGAATTTCCAATCGATATAATTGCAACTGCCGTCTAATTTCTCAAAGGAATGTGGTACACATGAGTTTGTCACTAAGGAAATGTTGGTAGGTACAGCAGGATCCTGGGCTGGGGTCTTATTTCCGTCACCCGCCATCACCAAGTAAAATTTCTTACCAAGTAGGAAGGCTGTACGCAAAGGACGCACGATCCGCAAGGAACAACGTAAAATCCCCGACTCAACTGACTCACTTTGAAAAGTACGCACAAACTTAAAACCTCAATACTTTCACGGAAATCACTTTTCTCACTGCACAGACGTATCTAGGCCCGATAACCTGCTATAATTTTTGGAAGCAGAGCGCAATGCAGTTTGAATAAAAAGGAAAATTTAAAGAGGTAGACGACACACTTGATTTTAGAGAACGAACGAGAGAGAGATTTATATTTCTAAAATGGCCGTTACAAAAGTTTTTATCAATGAATACTTGATCAGGAAGGTAAGTGAACATAGTTCTTAGTTGTCGAATAAGCCGTACGAGCGCTGCCGTCACATCGCTGAAGTTCCAACAGGGCCGGATCCTTCGTCAAGTTTTCGTAGTGGGGTGTATCGTCGTACCGCTCAACGGGTGTATCGATAGGGACAGAAACGCCCCTGAACTGCCGATTCCAAAACTTCAGGCTTCCGACGCCATCTTGATTTGTGGCGAAATTTGCCCGCACCTCCGAAATGTCGTCCGGTTTTTCGTAATCCACGCACGATAGTTTTTGCGTGGCGGAGGCAGTTGTTGCTGCCGAAGGGGTGCTAGGGAGAGGAGCGTTGTGATCATGAATTTCATTTTGATCCACAAACGTCCCAAATTCCCGCCCCTCGGGCCGCAACACTACCCCCACGCTGTAGATTTCCTCGGGTGTGTCGACCGGCGTATATGGGCGGATGACGCCTTTAGGGGTGCGGAATTTCATTTCCGGTCCCGTTGTAAACGTGATGGGTACCCTCCGAAGTACGTCGAGCCCCAAAAGATCAAGCGTAGCGCTTCTCCTTGCGAATACTAAAAATGTGTGCTCAAATACACATTCGCCGATCCTCGTGACGACGCGTTGCTCCCCGGAGAAATGTAGGGGCATTCCATCAGCTCCCCACGCGATCGCTCGGGTTGGGAGAATTGGAATCCCCTTTACGGGTGTTGAAAGTACCGAAAGCGTAGCTCCGGTGTCCAGGGTCATCTCTCGTTCCTCCGGGCCCAGTCCCACGGTGATTTTCATAGTCCGCGACATTGGAGCTTCCACGGCGGGAACATGTGCCTCCTCGATTGGCTTCTTGTAACGGGCGACCTCCATTGAATGTGCCGGCGCCATGACAGGTTGCGACACGGGGAGGAGACGTTTCTTTTTGTAACAATCCTCCTCCAGATGTTCTTGGACGCCACAGAAGTCACAAAATATGGTCTTGTTCGGGCTGAATGGGCAACTTACGGGGAAATGTGTTTTGTCCGCGCAAAACATACACGGATATCGCGGGGTTGGTTTCTCGGCGCTTCGGCGCTCGCTGGGCTTATCTTGGCGGTGGTCCTCCTCCCTGTGTCGATTGTGACGCTGTAGGGGTTCGTCTTTTCGCGGGCATCGAGCGGCGAAATGTTCAGGACTTCCGCAGTTGTAACATCGGCGGTCGTTGGTAATGGCCGCCAAGTCCCAACGTTCGTCTGTGTCGATGGTGTCGTCTAGGGTCTCCTCCAATTCCTCCGCCTTGCTCAGCGCGTCCTGGATCGATCTGGGGCGATTTGTGATGAGCAGTGCGCTCATGTTTTTGCTGACACCACGTATGAGAGCGCTCAGGGTTTTTCTTTCTACCCAGTCGTGGCGTTCGTGACGTCGGAGTTGTCCTCCTTCTTCCATGACGGCACACCGGGCGAGGCTGCGGACTCGGTCGGCAAATTGGCGGAGCGTTTCTGTGGCGTTCCGCTTGACTGTCCACAGGAGGGCGGCGGCGTGTTGTGGATTTTCCTTCTGGAACCACTTGATCATGTCGTCACGGACGATCTCGTAGACGTTGTCTACGTCGAGCGTATCATCCCGATCGATAAGGAATTGCTTAGCGGTTCCCCGCGCTTTTGTGCGGAGTAAACGGTATCGTTGTCGCGAGGTCAAACCCGTGGTCACCATATCAAAATTCGCAAAAAACGACACAACACTTAATGCACCGGTCGCGTCTGGGTCCCACGACTCTACTTCGAGGAATACCGAGCGCGGTATGTCCTCCCTATCGGCTTCATGTGTTACGTTATTGTATCGCTGAAGGAGAATGTTCATCTCCTTCATTGTCTGAGTCATTGTTTCTACAGCTTCCGTGCCGGAGGACGATTGGGTTTCGGTCCCCCTGTCGCTAGGTGTCGGATTATTGAGGAACATGGTAGCGATTTGTACTAACTACCACCTAGGCACGAAGAAGTCTGTCGGCGTGAATCGGTCTAAGTCGAGAAAAATACAACTACGAGAAGAGACGTCTTCTCGCGTCGTTTCGTGCGGAAGGCTGCTTCTAATGTCACTTTTCCTGTATAATAAATGGATGTACAGCCTACCTATTTTTATTTTTACCTGTCTCAGTGTGTTTTATTTTCAAGGTTTGTTTCGATAGACTCTAAATTTAGAACTGAGCTCGTGTCGAACGGCCTACGAGTTTGAGTGGGTTCGTGTGAGGCTTACTCACACCGGGATCCACTCCGCTGCCACCAAATTTGTAGGCCTGCTACTTGTGGCGATTGTGTCGATGACCACAGAGGTAGCGTCCCGGCTTACTCGTGGTGATTGTGACGATTGTGGCGACACACCAGTTGTAAGCGGGATTTACGTTCGACAGGGTTAAGGTTTCGTTCCGCGGCGTAGTTGGTAGCAGCACGAGGTTGTGACGCCACGTGCCGATCCCAAGTTCACCGAATGACACAAAACCTAACGTGGCGAGCTCAGGTGGGAAGGGGAAGACAAACAAATATCGAAACAATAGTTAATTTTACAAGGGTAGCGTGTGGTATTTACCTGTGACGAGGCGGTGAAGCGGCCAGTCGGATTCCTCGGGATGATGCAATCTGAAATGTTAGCCTTAAGGGCGTCCTACTGAGAAAATGGCGTCCGCCAAATGCGACGCTGCCGAAGGGGCCTACGAAGGCGTCTGAGGGACGCCTCGGAAAAGATGGCGGAGTGTGACGCGTCACCAAGCTCCGGTTTTCACACTGAGGAACCAGGTAAAATGAGAAAAGATATTCAAATGCAGATTTACAACAATAAAAGGTAAGTTTATTAAATATGCAAATGGTTTTCTGACTAGGCACATCGAAGGGTGTGTCGAAAAGAAGCCTGACGGGCGCAACAACACAAGTAAGTATGGCACAAGATTCAATGTTCAATAGGATAGATTTTCAGATAATATTTCAAATGTACAAATTAATAACTCCAATTTGACTTTGTGTTTCAGGTTTCCAGAGTATATCAGTTCAACGTTCCAGGTTTTCAACAAAGGTGAGTATGGTAAGTATAGGTTAACTTTGTGTTGCAGGTACGGATTTAGCATTAAGTTACAACTTTCAATATTACGACTTTTGTCCAATTGTTTCAGAATTACTTCTACGCACTGTCCTAACTGCATTGGCCAATGGTTAGAAGGTAAGTTATAGTTTTCACTCACACGTGTCAGGGCCCTGAGGTATCCTTCCAGGTGTGATGTGGCGGTTGTGGTGGTTGTGGCGACGGACGTCCAGGGAATCCAAGGGTTCTTCCTCCAGATCAATTCGGCGCGAGACGGCAATTTCGATGGTCAGGGATCTTACGAAAAAGCGTTATGAAAGTATTTAGGGGGCGGTTTGACTCTAGCAGGCTCAAGTTCACGGGCAGCAGGGCTCACGGTGACTCTTACTGAATATCTAAGGGGGTCTGCCTGTGGAGGGGGCTGCTCGTTGGTTTTGTTCTGGATGGTCCCCCTCCGCTCCCTCGACGGACGAGCGCCTGCCAGGTGGAGACCTCTGATTGGCTCCCCCCGCCGAGGGAGGGACGCTCTGGCTGGAGACGGCGTCTTCATGTTGAGGGGGGGGTGACGTCACCTTCCGAGCTGACCACGGATCCGAATCTGACAATCATCGCCGCGGGTGGCTATGACAAATTCGGATCGGAAGGGAGTTAACGAATTAACCCAGTCTCTTCACTGGAAAGGTTCCCCAGTGAGTGGAGACTCACACTAACCAGATGGAAGTGGAATCCTAACTACCTAACTATCTACCCACCTATCTGAAGTTGTCATTATTACTTTTTGGTTCACTATTTCCAATAATGAACCTTTGGAATGACTTACTTGACTTATATCCTGTCACTCCAATTCAGGAGCATAGGGCCTGTGTGAAATTGCGCCATTCTTCCCTGTCTCTGGCCAAGACCTTAATCTCGCTCCAAGCTTTCCCAGCACGGCTCGCTTCTTCTTCCACGGATCTTCTCTACGTTTTCCGAGGGCGCCCCATCCTTCGAGACCCCTGCGGGTTCCAGTCCAGCGCTCGACGCTCCACGGAGTCCTCATTCTTTCTAAGGGTGTGGCCGATCCACTTCCATTTTCGCTTCCTAATCTCGGTTGCGATAGGAGATTGTTTTGTTCGTGCCCACAGTACCTCGTTCGAGATTACTTCGGGCCACCACACCCCTAAGATCCGTCACGAAAGCTTGTATCTTCCGAGAAAGAACCACAGTGACCTTCTACGTCTCACAGCCGTACAGGAGCACTGACTTGACATTTGTGTTGAATAGACGAAGTTTCGTCCCCAGGGAGATGTTCCTGTTCTTCCATACAGGGTACAGTTGAACGAAAGAACCATTTGCCTTCCTGATCCTGCTTCTAATGTCACCATCAGCGCCTCCTTGAGTGTCGACGTTGCTGCCGAGGTACTGGAATGAGTCCACACGTTCAATAGAGCCTCCATCCACCACAAGGGGATCCCTCAATGGAACATTGATCCGGATTTCCTTCGTTTTTCTGACGTTGATCTTGAGCCCGGCCTTGGAAGAAAACTCGCTCAACCTCTCCAGCTTGTGAGTCATGTCGCTGAACCTTTGTGCCAAGAGACAGACATCATCCGTGTAATCGAGGTCCTCCAGACGATCGTGCATACCCCACTGGATCCCTCTCTTCCTTCTTCCAATCGTCATCCTCATCAAGAGGTCCAAAACAACCAGGAAAATCGTTGGAGACATCACGCACCCCTGCCGACATCCCGTCTGAATGGGAATATCTGCGGTTAGTGCACCGTCGTGGATCACCCGGCACGTGAAACCATCGTACATCCTCTGGATGAGCCTAAGGATCTTCGGTGGGACTCCATACACTTGCAGAGCTCTCCACATCGCCTCCCTGCTGACAGAGTCGAAAGCCTTCTGGAAATCGATGAAGAGTGCGTACAAGGGGCTCTGCCATTCCACGCTTTGTTCCAGTATGATCCGAAGAGTGCTGATCAAATCAACACAGCTTCGGTTCCCACGGAAACCCGCCTGTTCCTTTCTCAATAGCCCCTCAATCCTGTCCTTTACCCTGCCAAGAATAATCTTTGCCAAGACCTTGCTTGCCATCGTAAGTAAGGTTATCCCCCTCCAATTATCGCAACAGGTCCTGTCGCCTTTCTTGGGAATCTTGATGATGAGGCCCTTCTTCCACTCCTCCGGTATCACCTCTTCATTCCAGGAATAGATAGAACCTTTGGAATAGACCAAGAATATAAATGTTTAACCCCCCCCCCCCCCTAAAAATTTGTTGGTTCACGTTTCAAGGTACCTACGTAGAATCCAAAAATCGAATAAAAATTTGGCCGTCCGTCGTACCTACTTTCCTTAGTTCCCATAGACCTATTTTGATGAAATTTGGCGTATAGGCTCCATTTGGGGTCTAGTTGTGCCCGAAGCTTTTGGTTGATGTCAGTCACTTCTAAGGGTTGACGTTTTGAAAACGCCTTAGCTCAAAAACTTTCGATATGGCGGTTTTCACCAATTTAAAATAGTATTGAATTTTTGGAATCGAATGAGATCAAGCAGAGCTCTGTAGGACCAACCGTTCGCGGCCTACGAGAACATAAGGGTTAGGCTTACGGTAAATCAGAAACACGAGTGTGAATCGCAAAAGAGACCCAATCTCCGTTGAAATTTTAGCTGACAAGATATGACCGTTTTCCGTTTATTACATTCAATAATGAACCTTTTTAGGACGTCCCACAGTAAGACTTGGGCGTCCTTATGCGATCGATCTGGGGTGAAGTTGGACAACACTCAACAGAAAAAAAATAACCACAAACTAATCCGTTTTAGACCATTTTGAATCCAAATCCGTGAAAAAAACCATAGGTGAATGTCTGTGTGTGTGTGTGTATGTGTGTGAGTAACAAAATCTTGTGTCGTCTGCACAGGCCTTAGTACTCAACCGATTTTCCTGGTTCTTTTTTTGTTCGACGTGGAAAATTATCTAGTTGTGCACTACGTCGCCGGAATTTCGAATTTTGCCTTTTAAGGGGGGGAAAGGGGGGGTTAATGCTCAAAAAACGTGCGTTTTTGGGCATAATCCTGTAAACTCTGCCCTGGCCTCAATTTCCAACCGATTTGTGTGTTTCTTTTTTTGTTTGACTAAAATAACTTCCGAGTTGTACATGATTTTATCAGAGTACCAAAATTCGCAAGAGGATGGGATAAGTGGGGGGATAATATTCACAAAATATCCAATTTTTCAGTATTTTGGTTCCTTTACTGCTTACTAATTGCACCCAACCTTTGAAATTGAGGAAAAATTCTCATTATACCTCCGGATTTTCATGATTTATTCTATGTGACACCATGGAACTAATAGTGGTGCCACCACGGTGCCAAGACACCATAAACCGCATATTTCATGGTTTTTTTTTTTGTGTGTTTAATCTTGAATACGGATGTGAACCTCGACGGACCGCCCACTAAAACTAATAGATGAAAGTTCAACGTTACGAAGTATTTCAGCTTTGGTGCCAGACCGGCACCATTGGATGAGGGGGGGGGGGGGGTGAACTCGAATTCGCATGTTGGGTATCGTAGATCATGGATTTTAAAATGCTCTTCAGATTCGAGGCTCCCATGCCGCTAGAAATGTCATGGTGGATAATGGTGAGGGGGGGGGGGTCACTATTTCTGGCCTAAAGTAATAAATAAATTACATCGAGTGAAACAGTTCTATCGCTTACCAACTGGTTAAACTGATCTAATGATTATCCAATGGGACGTCCCCTGGAATGCATGCATTGCTAAACAACATGTTTTGAAGTTGTCTTCAGTTTTGCGTCCTTAACAACCAGTAATCAAATTTCCTATTGCACCCACAACCTTTCATTTCTTCCAATCGAGTGTGAAGCGTTTATTTCTTCCAAATAAACTTGATTGTGAAGTATGTATGTAGTGACAATGGAAAAGCCTTGTTGTTTGCAGACGAGTGATCTGTACTAATAATAACACTTTGTGTAATATTTTTTATAATAATTTCTGTAATACTTTTGTAATTATTTGTGTAATAATTACAATAATTGTGTAGTAATTATTTGTGTAATAATTGTTTGTAATTATTTGTGTAATAATTTGCATCGTTTCCTTTTTAATGGGTTGCCATCATCAATTTTAGGTCAGTCCATATTTTTGTTGAAAAGGTTTGTATTTTATCATTTTTATATCTTTTTAATTTTAATTTTTCCCATTTTCGTGATTTTTTAATTTATTTTAATGATTAAATTTTTATTTTTGTTCATCTTTTTAAATCTTATTTAAAAACATTTTTTAAATTTTCTTTATTTATCTTGTTCATTTTTTAATTTTATTTTTTAAAAATTTGTTTGTCATTTTTTCTAGTTTTAATAGCATTTTTTTAGAAATTTAGAATATATGAATGTTTTTCAAGTTTTTTATGTTGTAGATAAGTGAATTCTCCAATTTAATTTATAAAAAGGTATATTTTTGGTAGGTATCCAGTATCATTGTTTACAGTTTTTAGTGAGCCATAAAAAATCGGTAATTAGAACGGTGAGTCCAATGTGATATTTCAAGACAGTTATAATATAACTATCACAATTTCAAAAAGTTCACTGAAACCCTTGTACAGAAACCGTTCAGTTTCAGTAATTTCTATCAGTCTATGTTCTATACAGGGTGTCTACCATTTGGATGGACCAAACTTCAAGGATCGATTCTACAACTAATTTGCAACAAAAAATGTCTCATAGCAATTTTTTCTTAACCCAATCAAAATTCTTTTTTTTCCACTTTAATGTTTTTATTCGTATATTCGATCTTGCAGCACTAAAATGGTCATAACTCCCTTAATTCTCATGCTACTTCGAATCTGAGTACACCGTTGGACAGAGCGTTAAATTTCCTATCCATTTAGTGGGAAACCCAGTTTCTTAAAGCCATTTGTAAAAATGAAAAAATAAATCAAAGTCAACATTTATAATTTTTTTTGAAAATCGACATTTTTCAGGCTAACGATTCCCCCGTAAAAAATACCGCTATCGTGGTGCACTCAACGGGAAAAACTACCCCAAGATCTCACCTTTCCAACGGTATGTCAGTTTCAAGGTCTAAGAGGAAAGTTTCTCCAAAAAAATTGAGTTTTATGCGAAAAAACGTGCTTTTTTAGGCATATTCCGCTAGAGAGTCGACCAAGTATCATTGCCTTCACTTTTCAAGGATTGCAATAAAAAGTCAACTAAATTAAATATCCACTTGTATTTTACGTTTTGGACCTTCCTGAACAATTTTGGTACCGTGTCAGTCCATCTGTCTGTCTGAAAGTCCTTGTAGATGGCAAAAGCAATATGAAGCTACTGTCCGATTTTGATGTAATTTTCGGCGGTGTTCTCCTTGTAAATCAATGTGAACGCATTAAATTTTCAAAATCAAATTCAAAAATTTTAATTTTTTTTCTTACCATTTTAATTTCTAATTTTTTATCTTAATTACCATTTTTTGGTTTATTATTTTCAATAACAAGCCTTTGGAATTGAGCAAGAAAAAAGTTAACCCCCTCTCAAAATCTTTTTATTGTTTGCCCGTAATAAGTAGCGCTATCGCGGGGCCAGTCAATGGCCAAAACTACCCCGGGATCACATCTTTTCGACGTTAAAAATCAGTTTTTCGTTTAATTAGAATAAATATCATGAAATTGACTTTTTGTAGCAGAAGAATAACTTGAAGAGTTTCATTGACAATAATACTTTTTTTTACAATACAAATCATTGTACCTACCAACGATACAATGACAGTTTTTTTTTTTTTTTTTGCTAATTGTTCTTTAATTTTATTTTAGTTCCATTTTTAAAATCAAAATGAACGGGTTTTCCGTTGAGTGGCCCACGATAGCACAACTTATTCCAGGTTAACAATAAACCTAAAAAATTACAATTAAAAAAAAAAAAATTTTTTTGAATTTGATTTTGAAAATTTAATGCTTTCACTTTGATTTTCATGGAGAACATCGCCGAAAATTACATCGAAATCGGACAGTAGCTTCATATTGCTTTTGCCATCTACAAGGACTTTCAGGCAGACAGACCGACTGTCAGATGGACAGACACGGTACCAAAATTGTTCCGGAAGGTTCAAAACGTAAAATACAAGTGGAAATTTAATTTGATGGACTTTTTATTGCAATCCTTGAAAAGTGAAGGCAATGATACTTGGTCGACTCTCTAGCGGAATATGCCTAAAGAAGCACGTTTTTTTTGCATAAAACTCAATTTTTTCAAAGAAACTTTCCTGTTAAACCTTGAAACTGACATACCGTTGGAAAGGTGAGATCTTGGGGTAGTTTTTCCCGTTGAGTGCACCACGATAGCGGTATTTTTTACGGGGGAATCGTTAGCCTGAAAAATGTCGATTTTCAAAAAAAATTATAAATGTTGACTTTGATTTATTTTTTCATTTTTACAAATGGCTTTAAGAAACTGGGTTTCCCACTAAATGGATAGGAAATTTAACGCTCTGTCCAACGGTGTACTCAGATTCGAAGTAGCATGAGAAATAAGGGAGTTATTACCATTTTAGTGCTGCAAGATCGAATATACGAATAAAAACATTAAAGTGGAAAAAATAGAATTTTGAGTGGGTTAAGAAAAAATTGCTATGAGACATTTTTTGTTGCAAATTAGTTGTAGAATCGATCCTTGAAGTTTGGTCCATCCAAATGGTAGACACCCTGTATATCAGTTTCTGTTATGCATATCAGTTTCAGTACTGTATATCAGTTTCCGCAAGGCGAACCAGTTGTTGAAGATGACGCCATGTAGTATGTGGACATGTAATGAGCTATGTCACACCTCTGACTACCCACTCATCACCTAACTGTTCAATATTATTTGTTAGGTACCTACTAGGCAGTTCGAACGGCCTCCAATCCCATTACCTGCCTAAACATGTTTTAGATGTTGAGGATGTTATATCCACTTGGTAGACTACCCTCTCATCTCCAAACTGTTCGATATCCCTCAAATTCGTTAGGTACTTGGCAGTTCTAGCGGCCCCCGATCTCATTACCTGCCCAAGCATGCTTTAGATGTCGAGGATGCTATATGCTACACCCTCTGGGTAGACTGCCTTCTTATCACCAAACTGTTTTATATTCCTCAAATTCGTTAGGTAGGTACCTACTTGCTAGTTCTACCGGCCTCCAGTCCCATTACCTACCCAAACATGTTTTGGATGTCAAGGATACTATGTACTACACCCACTTGGTGGACTACCGTCTCATTACCAAACTGTTTGATGTCCCTCAAATTTGTTAGGTAGGTACTTGCCACTTCTAACGCCCTCCAGTCCAAATACCTACCCAAACATGTTTTAGATGTCGAGGATGATAGACTACCTACCCTTTCATTACCCTAATGTTCGATATCCCTCATATTTGATAGGGTACTTTGAAGTTCTGGTGACCTCCATCCCATTACCTACCCAAACATTTTATTGATACCTACCTCCATTTCAATTTTGTCCCATGATGGGTATACTTACTTTGTCCGTAAATGAAAGGTTTCGAAGTATATTATTCTCATGGAGTTATTGTGGCCTGGGTAACTCCTACTATATTTTTTCGGAAAATTCACGGCTTTTCTTACAGGTACCTACAATTGGTTCTCACTGTAGCACTCAGGAAGTATCATTGTAAATTCCTATTCAAAAATAAAACCAAACAAACCCAGCGAAACACAGAAGAACGATCATAAATCGTTGAGGATTTTTCGAGCTGTGTAGTAGGCAGTCAGTCCTAACAAATCTCAAGGATTTCACCTCAAACGTTGTCGTGATTGCCTTTAAAAAAGTATGTAGGTAATACTTACTATAGTAAATAGTTCTTACCGAGAAAAGATTCTCACACAATACACTTACCTCCTTTTCGTTCTCCACCACCCTAGCACATCTCCTCCGAAAATAAGTTTATCAAAGGTGGCTGAAAATAATGACCTCAACGCAGTCTTCCTCTTGGATGACAACAAGCTTTCAGACTATTCGCAGAAGATTCAGACCAAGAAAATTTTAGTTGTAGCAGTGATATGGGGACTTGTATAACTCACTTAAATTACATTAGAACTATTTAATTTCATTATCATTTGACTACAACTTGTGAATGACAGGTGTAGGAGTGGCTTCCATCTTCCCACACGGTCTCATTTTTCTCAAAGTGGCACACACACATAAACTTGTGTGACAAAAAATTTGTTTCAAAACCGACACTGATAATTTACTGCATTCTAACCAGGGAGACACACGTTTTATGCTTCATGGGATTCATGGAAGAAATACAAGGAAGGCTCACATCAATGCTGCCCCTTTCTTCTCCACACTAGAGTACTGTAGTCAGCACGCTGAACTCGAGGAGTCTACCAACGACCATGAGAGCTCTTATCATCCAAGAGTCATTCATCCGTTGTACATCAGTTAATTTAACTTTTTATTTGTTTTGGTCATTCAGATAGTGTGTTCATGAGATCCATGGCCATTTGATAGTTAATAGAGAGTTTTTGGTGCCAAAATCTCACGGGCCCCGTTAGGAGGAGACTAGCGCGAGCAGCAGAGGATGCTACCCAGTTGAAGGAGGAAGGACGTTAACTTTGGACAGGGGGGGAATGGAGGCGCTCGTCACGGTGGGCCTCTAGGAACGGGTGACTGTCTGGGGGCACCCTTTCATCGTCGCCCGCTGATGTCGGGAGGCAAATCCATCATCACCCGCAAACTCCGTGCTTTGTGAAGAGGTTCCGTTAGCGGTTTCCAAAAACTCTCTAGTTAAAGCAGTGACAAGCTGAAGTTCTCTGTTCCCTACTCTATTTGAAATTGTTGTAAAGGCAGGCGTAGAGCTACTTTGAGAACTATCTCACTTGTCGCAATTGTGGTCTCATCCTGCTCTATCAGAGGTAAAAATGGGTCAATTACTTGGTATCAATCTGTAAGTTTCAAGTTAATTTTATACATTGCCAGCTAAAGATAGCACTAGTTGAGGACCTATTTGGGGCACATCATTTCACTTGTTTCATGATGAGACGCTTCGTGTAAAGGTCACGAGGGTCATGAGTGATGAGATTAGATTGTAATACATTTACGAACTGCACGAATGTAAGATCCATTTCAAGTCGGATCTCCCTCATTCGTTTTAATGTTCCTTACTGAACCCAACTCAAAGAATATTGAAAAAACGTGTCATTCAGCAATTGATAACACTGGAGAAACTTTTATCACATATCACTAACATGGATTAGGTAATAAGTTGAAGAAAACAAATTATACAAAAAAGAAGAAAAAATAAAATTATACCATTGAACAGTTTTTCGCATTTTTCTTGGTAAATTGTCGGCTGATTTTGATGGAGTGTGGGTTATTCTTTCGATTTTTGGACTCTCTAGGGGGGGTCAGCTATTGATATTTAAATTTTGAATTGGTAATATTTAACATTTATGAATTTCAAAATTCCAATACCTGATACTCAGGGAGAATCGAAAAACAAGATAATTGCTGCAAACCATCAAAGTATCAAAATCAGCTGAGAATAAAGCGGAGATCGAAAACATGGACTCCAGTGCTTTCTTAAAAATGTAATTTCCCGTTTTTTGTGAGTCGATCCTCTGAATAAAAAACTTTCAGCTCCTAAAAATGGTCTCATTCGATTCCGCATTTTAATGAATCCAACTTTGCTGCACAGCAATTAGGTAGGGAGGTACACACCTAATAGTAAAGACAAAAGGAAGTTGGAAAAAATCTTCAACACTGAATCAAGTTCTATTATTCTCAAAGCAACACTAATCACAAATAGTTTAGATGTAGTAAACACACAGAGTAAGTGGTAACATTGAATTAAATCAGTAAGGGTACAAACCTACATATTGAAAATCAAATGAACCTTAGGATTTCTCCAGTAAAACACAGAATTTCTAAATGAAAAGCAAGTTAAATCAAAGGAATTCATCTCTTTTTTCTTGAAAGGTAGCCAACACTAAGCTGTCCCAATTTCGTTGTCTGTTATATCTGATGCTCCATGGGCGGATTTAGGGTGAATTTTCCTAGCCTCACACATTCCTCTCGAATGAAGAATGAAAGATGGATTCTAAGGATAGCCGAAGTTGTTGTTTGAAACCAGCAAAATTGGAGGTTCATATCACTCCAGTTTGAAGATTTTGATTTAATTTTAAAATGGAGTTCCATTAGATTGTGACTCAGTTGAATTGTGACAATACTCTTCACGTTGACAAATATGAATTATATTAGAAATCTCCATTGCCAGGAAATAATGCCACATTTTACGAGAAGAGATCTCTCAAGGGATCCAAATCAGATCTCACACAAGTTCTCCACCATAATTGACGATCCAAGAAACTTAATCATCCCGAGGCTCAGCCAGTGACCAGTGATCAGCTGGTTTGAGCTGCGATTCACCGAGATCACTGTCTACCGAGCAACCTCCGTATAGCCACAAATTTTTTTCTTTTTTTTTTGAGGGGGGGGGGGGGGGGATTATATGGCGATTCCCAATCAGTACAAAATATTCATTGGCTGGTAATAGTGGTACCACCTGACCAACAGAGATTTCTCAAGGAATCCAATTCAGATCCTACACGACTCCTCTACCAGTGATGAAGCGGAGTCCATGGGTTTCACTTCCCACCAAAAACAATGTATAGAGGAGTCGATACCATTCTCATCCGAAATAGGTTCATACCACATATCTGTCTGTGCTCTACGGTTGATATTATAATGCCTTATAGCCTCTAAAATACTGTCATAAAATGGAAAGATTGTCTCAGACAGAAAAGCCCTTTTCCGATCTTTTTTTTTCAAAAACATCGTTCTATCCCCAGACTCGTTAACTTATAGCAATCAAGTTCGCACAGTAGGATGTACTTGTACTGTGGGGTATGGAGCGGAAATATTGAATACAAAAAAAAGAGGAAAACATTTCCTAGTGAAGGCAAAATGTCGGCGGTTTAATACTGCCAAATTGGGAACACCTAACACTAAGATACCAACTTGGAAACACTTGAAAACCACGCGATAACACCAAATAAGCGCGAGTGCGCATGACGGTAGTATAATAGGCTTGTTGGGCCTAGAATATTGGAACAGTCACATTTTTCATTTGCGCTGAACCTTCATTTGATTTCCAATATTAGACGTAAAATTCCGGTTTAGCAGCTGCTTTACCAAGACGTTCATCATAATCAGCAAGTGCTGGCTTCAGATCATCCAAAGTCATTGTAAACTTCTCCAAAGGATTGGTAGGATCCAAATTGTTTCTTACGATGTTATACTGTTTGGCTGACTCTGTAATATCAGCCACAAATTTTTGAGTGGCCATACCACAGATCCTTAGTCTGAAACAATAATAAAGTTTAAAAAAGTAAAGTAAACAACCATTTCAAATTGGATTTTTGTCCGACTGCCATTCCTGGCCTTGCGAACGTCATCAGCTGTCTTCCAAAGGGAAGATGAGAGTTTGTTCTGATGATTTCGCTCATGGCTTCCCATTGCCTCACTGCCGTGGGATGTGGCGAGGGGGGCGTTGAGAGCCCCGGACGCCGAAAAACGCACGCTGCCGGCAATGAGCCTTGAACCTACGACTCCCACAGAAGTCGGTCCAAATTCCACCGCCAAACAACGACGTCCCAACGACCGTAGCCACACCAGACCCCCCCCCCCCAAAAAAAATGACGCAAACAAATGAATACAAGTAATTGATACAAGTTACCCAACTCTCTACTACAATAATAAAGTTATAACAATGAATCTTCAATGAATATAATATACTCGTATTACATTTATCAATCAATTCATTTCAATTTTTAATAGGAAAAACTGGAATTGTAAACGCACTTCATTGTACATACACGTAAATTATTCAGATAACATTTTTTTTTTTAATGCCACTAGGGTATTTTAATTGTTGTCTGATGTCTAGTGAAAGTTAGCCTGTCAAAGGAGAAAGGTAGCCAACCACCAGTGGAGTGAAGTCGCAATGCAATATTGATTTGGCTCAGATATTACACATATGATCTCCTTATTCTTTGATTTAACTACCACGAGATTAGGTACATTAAAATTGTTAATGACTAACATTTGGAATGTCAGTAAGATGTAAAGAGAACAAAATGAACTTTACACCAATCTAAAAACCAGAAATAGTCATCCCGAAACACAAAAAATTGAGAATCACACACTTCCATTTCCTCCGTGGTTTGGGTGTTTAGGTGTCGGTCAAATAGTTCAATGGAAACCTGAAGAGTCCAGATAGAGGGGAGAAATTAAGAAACCTAAAAGGAACTAAGGAACATAAAGCATAGAAGAATAGAAGGTCTCACTCCTGTGGCATTAAAAATTGTTATTGTAATCGTAGTCATGAAAGAATGGTAAAATATGGCTACTCAAGGTTTCAGATCACAATGCTAAAAAACCCATAAGGAACATAGGGGGTATTCTTTAGTTTCTCCATGTGAGTCTTCATAGATAAACTAAACAACTTTCAAACATCTTAGATCTAAATAATTATTTGAACTTACACATGAGGAACTGTGTGACTAAATCCCGCTTTAATCATGAAATGTCCCACGACTTCATCAGTGAACTAGAACAAATCAAAATGAAACTAGATAATAATGATGATGGAAAAAAAACTTGGCTTGGGAAAATAGCTACCAGAAAATTGGCAAAGAGAACACCAGAAAAAATCTATGCTAGCATAGCAGTAATGAACAGGGTTACATTTGGAGGAAATGTTTACTAAAATTGTATACTGGTAGGAGCGAAATAATCCTACTGCCACACCGTGGAGAAACGCCTTTCAAAATTATAATATTAATTAATATCTTCCTTGCAGTTTGATCATTTGAATCAATTCCCGTCACTAGAGCATTCTATGTAAGCAGTAGTTTCTTAAAATTTAAGAATTTAATATTTAATATTTAATAAGTCCATATTTAATATGGACGAATATAACATGCAAACCCTACCTGAAAAATGAAAGGCATGAAGTACTCGAGATCCAAATTATAATTCCGTATGCGTTTTCTATAGCTCAAAAAGACTTGAGGAGCGATGGTACCTACCTACCAATTCCGAACAAAAACGCTGCAAATGATTAAATAAAGGTTTATTATTTTTCTGTATAGATAACTCTCCTGCAAAGAATACAGCTTTGCCATTGTCACTACCTACCAACAATATTTTTGTTTCACAATCAAGGTTATTATGAATACGCTTCACTCTCAATTCGGAGAAATAAAGAGTTGTAAAATATGGAAATTTGATTACTGGTTGCTGAGGATGCAAAACTGAGCTCAACTCGGAGATAAGAACGGAACGAAGATAAGATTTGAACGGAGATTACTTTCGCGATTCACACTCGTGTTTATGATTTATCGTAAGTTCAACCCTTAAGTTCTCGTAGGGAGCAAACGGTTTGTCCTACAGAGCTCCGGGTGGTCTCTAAAAATTCAATACTATTTCAAATTGATGAAAAAACATTACCTTATTATCTAAAGTTTTTGAGCTAGGGTGTTTTTAAAGTGTCAGCCCTTATTTGTCAACCCTTAGAAGTGACTGACATCAATCAAAAGCTTCGGGACACTACTAGACCCCAAATGGAGCCTATATACCAAATTTCATCAAAATCGGTGCAATAAAAGTGCCGCGTACGGCGGACGCACGGCAAAATTTTTATTCGATTTTCGGATTCTACATACTTTGAAACGTAAACCAACAAATTTTGAGGGAGGGGGGGTGTTAAAAAATTGTTTTTCTTGGTCGATTCCAAAGGTTCATTATTGAAAATAATAAACCAAAATAGAAAACTAATAATCGAGTTGAGCTCTTTAAAAGCTAGAGCTCATTTTCGACTTCAAGAGAACTCACTCGACAAGGTATCGCGAGGCTATTGTATCATATTGAGGAAATCTTTGTTATTGCAAACCTCTCTAATTAGACTTCCTTGCATGTTTCCACTCACGCTAATAATGATGATCATGAGTCCGTAGAACATCCCTCAACTAAAATTTCTTCTAATTTTGAACTTGCTACACTCATGTCGGCCACCTCTTTGGGGTTCCCTATGTGACATATATATGATGAACGCAGAGCATAAACCAAATGTTTGGTATGGAGAACTTCAAGTAGCTAGGTAACAAGTAGCTAAGTCTGTTTGAATAAGTAATACCTTTCCAAGACCTAAAATGATTGTATCCTAGATAATTCCAAAACAATAGAACAAGCAAGAGTAGTGAGCGGTAATTACTAACTAACTACACAGCACTACAGGCCGATGTGGCCCTTGGCTTCCCGAACTCCCTTCCGCCACCAGGTATGGTCACCCGCCTGAGACCTCCGCAATCCCACCGCCCGGATATTAGATGAATGGGGTTAGTATAGTTCGTTAGTATAGTTAGTTAGTAGGATTCTCCAATACGGTACGTAGATAATAATTGCCACCACCCGGAGGTCCTTCAAGACATCATCAAGCCAGCGACTCCGAGGACGACCTCTTCGTCTTCTAGTTTCCATCCTAGCTCGCAGCATCATTCTCGGGCATGCCTCCATTGGCATGCAGTCGACATTGTCCCAGCCATCGGATGCACCCGGCTTTGATGAATCGGACCATGTCTTCATGGTTTAATAATTCATAAATTTCCGCATTCAGTCTTGCTCTCCACCCTTGGCCCTCCCTGACCGCTCCATAGATCCTTCTTATAATCTTTCTCTCAAATATCCGCAGTCTAGCCTCATCCTCAGCCTGCATGGTCCAAGCCTGTGAACCATAACGAACCACAGGCCGCACTAGGGATCTATAATATAGAATCTATAATATAAAACTCTAGGATCTATAATATAAAACTCTTCAAGAGCTGTGTGATCTCCAGATCAACGAAGATGAGGCTATATTATAGCCTCATCTTCGTTGATCTGGAGATCACACAGCTCTTGAAGAGTTTTATATTGGCATAAAATACACGGCTGCCTGCCATTATTCGTGAGCATATCTCATCCTGTACTTGATTTCTATTTTTGACCAAGCTGCCTCGATAGGTAAAGGACCTGACTTCATCAAACTTATAATAACCAAACATCACCTCTGGGCTGGAAACGGCTCGGGGGAGATATCTTGAGGTATTTAGTTTTGCTTTCATTTATTCGTAGATCCATCGGCTTTCCCTCTTCATGCAAAAACCCAAAAGCCTCCTGCAGAGCATCAAGACTTTGCCCCAACAAAGCAATGTCATCAGCATAAGCCAGAATCTGCCATGTTCTGATAGATGTTGAGCGGTAATTACTGAGTTCGAAAAAAATAATCTTGATCTTTGTATCATTTCAAGGACTTCTTCAAGGGGGAAATGATTCATATTTGGGATATAAACTCTTCAAATTTGTATTTCTAGCAATTTCTGCACCGTTGAAGAATCCACTTTTCATTGTTTCATAAACCAATCAGGGTAATTTTTCATGGGTTTAGAGGCTGAGACTCTGGATGGTTCCCAATCAATGACATCGCCACGTGATCATCAAATGAGGTAGGTAGGTACTTGGGAATTGAAGCTTTAATATTATCTACCACCTACGCAATAGGCCATCTATACAATGAGGAATTTCACCATGTCGGAATTTCCTATTTTTGACCCCAAAATCGGATTTAGCACCTCGAAAAACCCCCTAAGGCAAACTTTCAGCCCGAACTTCCTAATTTACGAATAAACAAAACAGTGTAGAAAATACGAATGTTTGAAAAAACCGGGAAAATGACGTCATCCTGGAATAGTTCATTCATGGCCACTTGAAGCGCTGAGATCGAGAAATCTATAGTCCCCAGATGCAAAATTTCACGAAACAGTAAAGTTCGAAATGGGGGGTGCGCCTTGATTTTTTTTAGATTTTTAATCGAAAGTAGACTACATCCTGGGAATTTTGGCACCAACCGCGACCTTCTAGCGTGAGTAGATCCGTTTCTATGATTTTTCAAAGTTTCGACCGTTTATGACGTCACGCGCCCCTCTCGCCTAAGCGGGACCCCCCAGCCCTCTGTGACGTCATAAACGGTCGAAACTTTAAAAATTCGTAGGAAAAGATTTACACACACTAGATGGTCGCGGTTGGTACCAAAATTCTCAGAATGTGGTCTACCTTAGATTAAAAATAACAATAAATAGTTTTTCCTACCCAGGCGCACAGCTTATTGAAAAACTGAAGAAAAAAATAGAAAAAGCAAGATGGGGAAAATTAGGTTTCCCCTGTTTTTGTTTGATAATTTTTCTCTTGGAAAACATGATTTCGTCGTCCCAATGGGCAACACTGGGAGGAGACGGCGATCCAAACAGCCCAATCAGCGAGCGTTCCTGCTTCACGTCCGTTTTCCCGGTTAGTTTTGACATCAAAAATTTTGATTGTCTCCCAATAATAACAGGAGACTTATTTTCCGAAATCAGCCCGATTTTCATCTATCCCACACTATTAACTATTCAGGAAAAATGCAAACAGAATTCGGTGAAATTCCTCGTTGTGTTTTGGATACGAGGAACCTAGGTGCCACACCCTTGCCAAGTTGTTTTTTAATACAATATTCAACCGTGCAGTAGCGAACATCCAACTGGCTTATTAGCGAATTTTCAAAATGACTTGAATTTCTTGAAAATTTGTTAAAAAAGAAAACCACAACCGTAGATACATGATAAACAAAAGGGAAGCATTCCGACTATAATTACTTACAATAGATGGCCAGTCCTTCAGGTTGTCCAAACATCCCTCCTATAAAAAAAAACTTTTTTTTAGAAGTTTTTCTTCCTAGTAGGTAATAGGTATAGTTCAAAAAACAACTGAAAAATACAAAAACGAAAAACTCACAGGCGTCCTTCCACTCATCAAATATATCAAAATATTTTTCAAACTTATAATTTTTTTGTTGGCTTTGGGATGGTGGGAACACCAGAGACATGAATAGGGTTGAGAGCGCATTGAACGTGAATGAAAGTCTAGGGACTAAAATAGCTCTCGCTGATGGTTTAAAAAATATACTAGTTGACAAGAGCTGAGCAGAAGTTTTATAAATATAATGGTCGAGACAATTTTCGAGACCACATACGGAATGTTTTCAATCTCTTGAAATGTATGAGTATTATAATAGATTGTTCGTGTACAGTTAAGTATGACATTTTTTCCGCCTCTAAGATACAAATACGTAGGAATTCGGGTCAATGATTATGAGGAGAAGGGAAGCAGAGATGTTACCTATTAGTGTATTCTCATTAATATTTTACTAATGTTTACGGACTTTTAAGGAGAATCCGTTTTAACCTGCAAGTTGAATAAGTACCTAGAAAAGGCAAATGCTTTTGATGTGTGGGCTCATCATTAGTGATCACTCAGTGATCACTCAGTGACCTTGCCAGTTGAAATTTCTTCAGTTCGCTTTGGCCAAAAAATAAAATGAGTAATTCGACTAACTAACTTAGTTGTTATTTTATTAATATTTCTACGACAGTCTGATGATGACAACAAGCATGTTTGAGGGACTAAATCTTGTACTCAACTAACTGGTTTTGATGGATTTTTCCATATGGTAAAATTACTATTCAAAACCACATTTTACACTGGCCAAAAGAATGATGTTCGAACCGTCAGGATACAGTGCATCTGTGCTTTAGAGTGTACATGTTATGGTGGGCTTCTCCTCCCGAAGCTGACCTTCCTCTTCGTCGGAAGACAAGGTATTTGCAAAGGAACAACACTTCCGAATTGTAAACTAATTTTATTACCTGAAGAAACTGTGCTATTTCAGAAACGGAACTCGAGTTAGCGATACTCCCCCTCGGACAGTATTTACTACAAATTTGATATCAAAACATGATCAAAACATCAAAGGTTCACACCCAAGCGAGCTACCACAATAACTGTTCCAACAGAACTAAAGGAGGGCTTAACAGGTGCCCCCTCTCTTCTCTCAATAGTTTCCAAACCTGTCACGAGGGGATTTACGAGCAGCTAGTGACGACACTACTGTGTTTCTCGAGTTTCAAATAATAACAATTTTTTAAAATAACAATGTCAGTAAATCTGATGATAATGCAAAATGATTGCTGGTTCAATCAGGGTTTGAGTCTTCGTTTTCATCAATCCATCACATACATAACCTTTCATTAACAAACACGAAAAGGCCAAACAAGTATGAATCGATAGCAAGTTTTGAAAAATTGAAAACTTACAACAGGGGAGAATTCACGGAAATGGGGAAGGTAGTCCAAGGTGCACCTTGTGGCTTGCATGATCTTCGATAGCTAAAAAAACAAAAAGTTTCATCATTAATAGGTTTGTTCCAGCAGGGCCAACCGCGGTTAGCCCAAAAACCACAGCCTTATAGATCGCGGTTGTGTGACCATCACCTTGGTTCAACCACTGCTGGAACACTCAACAGCTAGTTGGTCAAAAATCGCGTTACTTCTGAGTATGTGTGACTTCAGGTTTCCATACCTGCTTATCGTCGCATAGGATGCATAATAAATAAAATACCTTTTCTAATTACTGTAATCATTTAAAATTCCTAAAAACTGTTTCTTTGATGAGGATGGCAAAAAATAGTGTACAGATTCAAAGCAAGCAAAGTAGAAGAGTAACACCTTTCTACTCAATAAGAAGACATCACGTCATTCGCTAGGGGAGTTCATTTCTCAACCCTACAGGGTCCTTTTTCACGTCCTGGCACTCGCCATGCGGCCATATCACTGGGCTGAAAGCTGAATGTGGGAGCCCGAGAAGCGTTCTGATTGGTGGAGCTCCAGGACGTAGTTATAGCGGAAAGCAACAGATAGCGTTCATGATCACTTGTTCCCAACCTCATCACAACAAGTCACCTTGTTTACTTATCACATATTTTTCTCCTTGGTGCGTTACTGGCCGCATCTAAGTAATTAATTGGATAACATTCAGTTATATTCGCGATATGTACGAAAAAATCGAGCGATTTTCAATAATACACTGGTTTTCAAACGTTTCTATGGGTGGCAGTTGTCGATTCAACATTAGAACAACTGGCGGTAGGGACAACAACAATTGTAAGGGCAACTTGGAAAATACCTTTCGCCTCGATTGTATTTTCTATGTAATTTTTGTATATCTAAATGTTGATGAAACGAAAAGTTATCAATTTCTGGTTATTCGAAAGGATTTGAAAAGAAGCGGTATGAAGAGTGTGTCCTCTCCCCCCCCCCCCACTACCATAGTAGTTCCTCAATCCTAGCTGAAAGTAGATGGCGCAACTGAGGCAGCCTCAAAAATGCTTGCCCACCATTTTAACATTGGCTTTCTTCTCTGTTAACTTGTCTCCGTTACTCTGTGGGCCATATACAAGTTGTATTACGCAGTTCTGGTCCTCCTTGTAGAATTTTGTTATTTGACTGACTGCATTAGTCTTGTTCCAACGTTGTTACACTCAACGAACACGTGATCAAGGAAGGTCCCCGATATAGTAGCCTCTGGAAAATCTAGGTGTGCGTCATCAAACGAAAATACACATGAATCATGTTATTAGGAACCCTCGTTTTTGGAAAAGCCAAAGAAAACCTAGAATGAAACGAAACCTAAAAACCTAGAATGTTAACATGAATGAAGGATTGCAATCAGAAATCCCCCGCCCTCAACATAGTTCCTTAGAAGGGTCGCAGAAAAATAATAAACTGTAGAGTAATAATTTGCAACGTGTGGTTGTAGGCCCTCTAGGCTGCTCAACTAAATTTTATTAAATCAGATCACAGTTATCGCGACAACACAATCATTCGCCCAGTTTCTCCTTTAATTCATTATCTACCTACTGTTTACAAGACAAGAATCATCAAGATAGTTCCAACTACAAAGCCTAAACCTTAGTGACGAAAAGCCCGGTATTTCGTGCTTGCCGGTTCAACGTATTTAGGGAATAGGTGGGTACCTATTCACTATTCATGGATAACAATCTCCTCAAATATCGAAACCATTGACAGAGACTCAAGATATAAAAATTATGGTGATATTTATAATCAATGGATATCTTTAGACAAGATATTCACAAAGTGTAGAACGTTGGTAGATGTATGTAAATGTAGATGTAATCGATGGAGATTCTCTACGTTTCTACACTATTAACTTGTAAACATATAGGTACGAGTTTAGTACACAAACATACATTCCTACATTTAGTAAGGTAGGAGCATTAAGAATCAGCGGATTATTTATAACAACGGGATAAAGAAATGAATGATTATATAACGGGTTATAACAACGGGATGAAGAAATAAATATACATCTACATAAGGCATTGAAAAATATTTGAAAAGTACGTGGTCAACTAGAGGTGGATATAAGATAGTTAGATTTCAAATACGCTTTCATAACGCGTTACAGTATAATACGTGTAGGTGTAGTCGTTCAAAACATAGTTTACCATTACCTACTCTACGCCGCCCATAAAATTCCGCTCCCGAGACAAACAACCGATTAAGCACCTGCAATATTTGACGTTACCGACAGTATACAAACATAACAAACTTCAGGAAGCTGAAGTAAATTTTAGAGAAACTGACCTGTTCACAGTTTCACGTAGTAAGTCGTATCCACAGAAAACCGGAGACAAGTTAATCCCTTATTGATTATTGAGTAGGCGCTGACAGGTAAACCCATCAAGCTCTTCTTGTTTACAACTTGTCTAACGTCAGCATGGACCTAGTATCCCATGGACCGGCCCTCGACCCGTTTCACCACCCATCATAGTGAAGCCTGAAGAGTGGGGAGCGACGACCTTGAAGAGCCCTGGGGGCGTGGTCTAAAGGGAGCCGTGGTGGGGGGGGTCATCCTTCCAGTATGTCAGGAGCGAGCGTCGAGGTCAGCAAGAACAGTTGGTAGGCGCACTCCTCGCCTTGTTCCTAACTACCTGAAAAACCCTACTGTTTTGACGCCCCCACTCCTCTAACACTTTGGCCTAAATGGTAGAGTCTCAGACTGCGAAGCAAGAGGTCTGCTGTTCAAATCCAAGGGGGATGCCAAATTATTTTACCTGTAATTTTCATCATTTCCCAAACTATGATCGTGTTTTTTGTTCATTATAACATTATTTCTACAGTTTATAATCACACTCAAATTAGGTAATTATTTTAAACCCTATTCTTGACTGTATATAAATGAACCTTACTTTTCTGTCGCTAAAAACAATATTGCTGGAGGTCTGAAAGAATGATTTGAATGTATCCATGTACCTCTACTTGTTCCATTACTTTGTTTCCCATTGTTTTCGGAAATGTTGACTACTTATTGTTAATCTGTGTTACATGGCAAACAAAAATGTAAAAAATTAGTTCATATCTAGGTAAAATTTCTTTTGTTGTACCTAATAAAGAGATTTGAGTGTATCTAGACAACATCCGTAAATAATGTCCTGTATTTGAAGTTTTGAAAAAAATTGTAAGCCCTAATATTGACTGTTGATAAACGCAGGTTTTCTTTAATCGATATGAAATTGCTGGGGTCTAATAGAATGATTTGAATGTAGGTTAAACTTGTGATGAATTGAACGTAGGTACCTGTTAAAAGCGTTGACTATTTGATTTTTTTAAAAGAAAGGTCCAGTATATTTGACAATGCGGAGTTACAGAGCACGGGAGTTAGGTACCTATCAAATTAAATTGGAATTCATTTCAAGTTCAAAATAAATTATATAAACAAAAAGTTAAAGAGATAGTAGGACATATTCCTAGTTTCCATGAGATTCTTCTAGGCTTTAATTTTCACATTCTAGGCTCCTCAAATAAAACACCCTTTTAGTATTTTAACACTCTTTATTTCAACACATTTTAACACTATTTTATTCTTATTTAATTTGAATGTTTTGTAAAAGTTGTATTAAATCAATTATAGTATCAAATAATAAAAAAATCTCGATCGAAGTTCTTTATACCTTTACATTACATATAACAAAAAAATCAGAGTCGTAATTAATTTACTCTGAACAAAACTATAGAATTACAAGGTATCACGAATTTATCGCACTTATTACAAAAATGTTATTATAGTATAGCGGTCTGAATGAGATAAATAACAACCATCTAATGTATGAAATAATTTTTCCTGTAATTTTCATAGGTACCTACTTAATTTCCAAACCTATATTTTTGTTTTGTTTATTATTTAATTATTTTAATAGTTTATCACTCTCAACCTAGGTGGTACCTTTTTTTCAAACCATATTTTTGCCTGTAGATACATGCACTTTTTTTTCTGTGAGTATATTATTTGGGTTTGAGAAATTTTGAAAAACTTGTTGTTTTAAAACAATTGTGTTAAATTGTATCTACAACAGTGTCTAATACTGTTGACATCGACGTCATGCGAAATGAGCAACGAAAAACACTATGGGTAGGTACAAAGGTACACAATAGATTTCAATTTCTATTCAGAATGACAAGTAAGATCCATCTTGGAAATTCTCGGAAGTAAAAATCAACTTGTGTTCTAGTTTTTTATTCTCTACTTTTGTAGTACTACGTTATGGTGATCGGAGTTTTTCAAAATCAATTTTAATTTTCAGTAAATTACCTATCCGTGCCTTAAATATGAGTTTTTTAGTAAAATTTTAATAAAAATGGTGTCTTTTAGAAATAAATTTTGATGCTTCATTTGCCAATGTGCTTCATGTGCAAATTTGAAAAAAAATCGTTCGTAGTTGGATATATGCATAAAAAAATTGAGTGTAGGAGTTAATTTACTTTCATCAAAAATACAAGGTTGTTAGGAACCAATTGAGATGTATTGCCATCACAGGTTGTAGGTACGTGTACAAATTAAAGCTTAATTCGAGTGACTATAATTTAAATGTAGTAACACACATTTTTTCATTGGCAAAACCCCTATTCAGTCGAAATATTGCATTTCTTACTGCAACTCATCAACAATAAATTTATTGAACTGCCTACAGATTTTAATTAGTCTTCATTTTGAAACCCAACACTTTCCCTACAATGTACAATAGTAAGTACTATCGTAAAAGTGCCTGTTTTATTGACACATAAGTAGAAAACCTTGTTCCAGTAACAAACTACAACATTTTTGTACATTAAATTATTAATCATCATCACGAGGGTATCCAGAAAAGATAGCTGTTCAGTCAAAATATTATTGAAAAAAACCAGTGGAGTAGCTAAATTAAACTGAATGTCTATACATTTTTAAAATAGTTGACACAATTTTCCCTTGTTAGGTACAAATGGAAATAGTTGGGTGAGAACATTCAACTTTGGTTGTAACTATGTAAAATTCAACAGTATTTAACTACCTTACCCAACTATTTAGGCAAAAAAAATGTGACATCTAAATCAGTGGAGCCCCAGCCCCGAAAGCGAGGGGTGCACCGGGATCGCGGCACACAAGGCAAGCATCAGAGGGGTGAAGCATCAGAGTAGCTCTTGCTGACCTCGACGCTCTCTCCTGACGTACTGGGAGGATGATCCCCCCACTACGGCTCCGTTTAGGCCACGCCCCCAGGGCTCTTTTCAACCCCCCTCTTTACCGCCTTCAAGGACGTCGCTCCCCACTTTTCAGGCTTCACTGCGATCGGCTGGAGGGCCGGTCCATGGGATACTAGGTCCATGAACGTCAGACAGGCATGGATTTAGATATGGAAGTATCTCTTTCATGCATGGTCCACATTGACTTCCATTAGTGTAGAGAGGGGTACATCCATGTGCATGGAAGTAGTGATGATGCACAATTCAAGTTAGAAGACCATGGAAGAAACACGGGGCGTGATGCTTTCCTACATGGACCTAGTATCTTCCCAGCGCTGCGAACAAAAATATCCATGCGATCCATGGTTAAAAATCCATTTTCTGATAGCAAAATCATGGATACTCAACTGTTACAGTAAACTTCCATGGTAAAACCGATCCTTCTCATTGTTTTTGGTTGGTTATTCGGGTCAGTGTCAGTTTGGTTGATTATTGTTCGTTGTTGTGATCTGTGATAATAATTTTTACTCGTAGTGTCAATTTGATGTTTTTGACAATGGATTTTGGCTAAAATGGATTTGTACCAATCAAGTAAGCTTTTGAACATTGTGAATTTCGTTAGTTGTAGAACATTTTTGTGTTATCTCTCTCTTTCTGTTTTTAGTGAAGATCGTTCTACCTTCCTATAAGTCAACAAGTTTTGTTGGCTATTTTCTCATGGTGCTACCTTATCGTTTCTCTGTCGACTGATATTTGTTAGACTGGGGCAGCTTGAGATGTTTGCTTCATAAGGAGATGATATGGCCATTTGAAATGCCTGGCTACGTATGAATGTAGTGTTACATGTAGGGATAGTTCAACTCATTATTCATGTAGACTATTATCCCCTACCCACTGGGACTTACGCAGTCCCCCACTGCGTCTCTATTTCAAAATTATTGTTTATGGTTTCGTGCCCATCGTGTCACGTCAAGAATCTCCTCATTCTCTATTAATCCTATGTCGAATTACAGATTCCAAAATTGATGAAGGAGCTTGCAGTACTTCATTGGAGGTGGCCGTTTGCTCTGGATGTTTAAATTCATTGAAGAAAGATGACACTGCCATTTTCGCTCTGGGGCTTCAATGGCACACTGATTGCTTCAGGTTGGTGTTGGTAAACCACAGTCAAAGTACAAGTTCAAAAAGTCCCTTTTTGTGCAACATGAGTGAATGAGTAAATTTTCTCACAAAATCATTTTAAGCAATTTTTCGCAAATTTTGAAATGAAAAATTGAAGACCGCGGTAAAACAACCATCTTTGTTACATTTTTGAAATTTTACATAAAGCAAAAGAAAAACGTCTGCCAAGTGGGTGTGGCACATAGCTTCCTCGTATCCATAACCCGATTATATAGATGATCAGATGCATAGTTGTTAATCTCAAAACACCAATCTCTAAGTACCTTCCACTACCCTCATAGGGGACCATCTACACGCTAATCTGGACAATCCTAGAAATTTTCATCAAATTGGGATGAAAAATTAAGTGAGTAGATGTATGTGATTAGATCAAAAAAATACTTAGCCTCGGCTGGGATTCGAACCCGCGACCCCTGGGGGACAGTTGAAGTTACGGCTGTTACAAGGAATTCACGTTTGCGCATGCGCAGTCGCTTCTATCAGTCCGGGGATGATGATTTTCATAGGGGACTATCTACAACCTAATCCACATAATCCCTGAAAATTTAATCGAAATCGGGTGGAAAATGTGGAAGTTATGGCCGTTACAAGGAATTCACGTTTGCGCATGCGCAGTGGCTACTATCAGTCCTAAGGTGATGATTTTCATAGGGGACCATCTAAATACTAGTCTGTAACATCCCTGAAAATTTCATTGGAATCGGATAGAAAATGTAGAGGTTATGGCCGTTACAAGGAATTCACGTTTGCGCATGCGCAGTCGCTTCTATCAGTCCGGGGATGATGATTTTCATAGGGGACCGTCTACACACCAACCCGCACAATCCCTGAAAATGTCATAGAAATCGGACAATAATTTCGTATAGTTATGCGCGTTACAAGGAATTCATCACAGACAGACAGACAGACAGACACGGAACCAAAATTGTTCAGAAAGGTCTAAAACGCAAAACGCGAGTGGAAATTTTGATTTCGGAGATTTTTTTCTTTCGACCTTGAAAAGTGAAAACAAAGCTTCCGCTACCTTGGTAGACTCGGAAGCAAAAACGAACGCCGGAACTGATTTTATCGTAAATCTGTAGCATTATGTTACAGTTACGAGTGTTTAGCCTACTGCAGCTTCCTGGTTGAGCTGGGGGCACATTGACACACTGTCGAGAGCAGGACAAGACATGCTTCAACTGCCTTCATTAACATGCCTGACAAAACTGATTCCCAATATCCGAGTTCAACAGTTGATTCTCGTGTTCTATACAACATGTTTTTAGGTGCTCAGCGTGTGACGGAACATTGGATGATTGGTATTTCGGACGTAATGGTTTGCTATATTGCCAGCAAGATTTCATCCTAAAGTTTGGACGGTGTTGTCAAGGCTGTGGTGAGGTAAGTGTTCTTTACGAATCTACATACCTACTTAAATATATCCTAGCCATAGTATACATATTACGAGTGGTTTGTCCAACCCATTATGGATGAGTTGGCATATTTTGGTGAATTATTTTCAACAAAGATCTATGAGAGTCGAGCAAAAAACTTTTTTTTGTCCCCCTTCAAAATTAAATTTTAAATCAACGAATTTGAAAGATATTTTATTGGAGTAAAAAGTCTTCCCACAATTCCGATTAATGTGACGTTTTTTATCCTCAGGTGATTACAGGACCTGTTATGGTGGCAGGGGACCATAAATTCCATCCTGAATGTTTCTGTTGCACGTTGTGTTCAACATTTATTGGCGATGGCGAGTCGTATGCACTCGTCGAGAGGTCCAAGTTATACTGGTCAGTGCATTTATCAAGTACAAGGTGGGGCAAAAGATATGATGCGGTTTTGAAGGGCGAGGAATGGGGTATTTCAGTCAATTTTTTTTTTTTTTTATTTTTTTTTTCAAAAGAGTATGCCTCAGGAATAACGGTAATCGGTGTCTGTTCGTCGAGAAAATGTTTTTAAAAAATCAGAGAAGCTGAGGAAAGTTGAAGATTTGAATGGTGTGACGTAGCTAGCCAACTGTCTTTGAAAAAAGTATCCATGCACAGAAACCCTTGGAGGACATCTTGGATACTACAAAATACTACTCACACACGCGCGCGGCGTAGTCCTTGCCTAGTGTGTGTGCATTTATAGCGGCCCGCCCTTTTCAAACGTGTGATCTCTTTAATTAATTTTTCTACCACATGTTATAGTATCATTGTTATAGTATCATTGTAGTATATTGGATTTCTAGGGTACTGAATCCAAATTTGAGGTCAAAAACCTGAATTTCCGACCCACCGAAATACTCCAATGGCCTTTAGTGAGGGTAGGATGATGGGAGGGGTCTCGTTGTAACCGCCACGTTATCCCGTTTTTAGTCGATACGATTTGGACCAGTGAACATCGTGGATTTGTAGTGCGCACGTTTTTTGAAAAGACCGCTCCATCATCGCCAGGCAGAGAGCTTGCTGACTCAACTTCAATATGCCCCCAGCTAAAAACATCCCTCAAGGTAATGCTATTCGACGTTGGGCTCGTGCATCAGAATCCACAGGCTCCACAGCAATTCCCAGGGCAATTGGAAGACCTCCAACAGTGAGAGCACCCGTCAATGTGAACCGAGTAGAGGAGCAACAGTCGCCAAGACGCTCTCCACCTAAATATGCAGTTGCTTCAGGCTCTATCTCTAGGGAGGACTTTGCATGATGATTAATTATTTCATCGTTACAAGATGATGATTGTTCAAGAACTGATGCCACCTGACTACCTAAATCATGAAAATCACTGTGAGGAAATGCTGAACCAAACCCCTGCAACATCAACTTTTTTTAGTAGCAACGAGGCCCACTTCCATCTTTCTGGAGCTGTAAACAAACACAATTTCCGCTACTGGGCAGCTGAAAACCTAAGGCAAGTCCACAACAGACCTCTCCACTCTCCCAAAGTGACAGTGTGGTGTGCAGTTTCCCTATTCGGGGTCATTGGGCCTTATTAGAGAGTTCCTAAACTGCATCTTGCTTAACGGCGAACGTTACAGGCATCGCCGTTATGAATCTGTCTAGGGCGAGTCAAATCGAATGCTAACCCTAGATGAACGTTAGCGAAAATAACGGCGATGTTGAACATTTTTACGGCGATGACAAAAGTGACGCGAAAGTTAAAGAGACAGGAATTTCTGGCTTCGCCGTTAGATCCTCAGTTCTCTACTGTTGACTGCCTTCGTTTTTCAAGTTCGTTGTTCGCTATTTCAAGTACATCTTGTCAAGGTGTTTGTTCGCGATGGATCATTTTATGAAATTGTACGTTGCGGGTCTACTTTCCGCTGAAGATATGATCACAGTGCTGGAGACGTACGTCGAAAACATTCCACGAAGACGGCGGCTCTCGGAGTACGGGCGTTTCTCACTGCCAAGTCTATCTTACAACAAGGTAAGGAATCGTATTGTTATTTACTGTGATAGGTACTCACACATAGCCTTCCGACTTATTGGTATTTTCAACTACTTTGAGTGAGAAGAGAATAGCAAAATCCCTAATTCTGTGCGGTATAAATTTTGTTCCAGATTCCGGGAAACGAGTACCTACCTACTAACGAACATTTCGGAGTTCCCGATGTCTTTTCAGAACAAAATATATTTATTTCACTCAACCCAATATCTCTTCAAAATTGATGAATCGCTATTTTACTCATGTAAAGTTTCATGTACCTAACTTAAAAGACTGAATGAACATTATAATATTATTGTATTCAATAAAACGTAAGATTTAGTATAACCTAAGTTATTTCTACCTTCACATTCATATTTCAATATCAAGTCAATTTCATGTTACAATTTTCATCTATCTCGTCATACGTCATCAAACTATGTCGATTACGGATATTAAAAGAATCATAAATTCGTGGTAAATAGTTTTTCAGGTAAAAGAAGGTAAGTTGGTATAAAATACGACTATCAGCGTGATTATTTGAACAAAAATTATCAATTTTAGGGTTTTTCTTAATTTTTGGAAGTTTTTATGCAGATAGGTACACATTTTATAGAATAATTAAAAATTAACTACCTATTTTTTAACTCAACTATTTTAATTTTAAGGTACCTAACAATTTCCGAAAATGACGATATAAGTATTTTTTTATTGTTTTAATCTCACTTACTGTCACATGGACATCATCATTCAATATTGATATAAAAAATTCTGTTGATAATTAGCTGGGTTGTCAAAAACTCAATTCCATTGGAAATACTTTCTAGACTAGGTTTAATAAAGTGCCTACGTAGTTATATTAATTAATATTAATAATAATATCAATTAATATAATTAGTTAATAAAAAATCAGTTCGAAAAATAATAAAACGTCAAAAAACCACTCATTATGACGATCGGATATTATTTTTTAAATATTTACCAGAAATTATATACGTATGTATCAATTTTATTCTCACAATCATTTAATTAACAAAACTAATAACCCACAATACGGAAAAAATGCACACAACTACTCGGAAACTGAAATATGACTTCGGATAGGTTAGAAAATAAAGAGCGTTTTTTCATAAAGACAAGCTACCAAGGTACGTTTAATTTCACACCTAACTCCCCACTGACATGCATCATCAGATTCTGTTAGCAGAGTACAAAAATATCTAAAATTTACTTGTAATTTTACTAACACTGAAAGTTGTCGTTGTTCCTTGCTTTGATCTGCCTTACAATCGTGAACGTGAGGTGAGGTGAGGCTTTGTTTTGAAATTTATGTTGGTGGTTGCAAAACTGTTATCCGCATGTCAGGTTCACTCTGCTCTAACGGTAGTCCGTTAGCACATCGACGTTAGCAAGATCGCCGTAAGTTAGCGGCCAGAACGTTCGCCGTTATGTGCTCGGACGTTATTTGATCGCCGTAATTTTCTGCGCATGCGCAGAAGGTGATCTACGATCGCCGTTAGCTTCGCCGTTATGCCAAAATCGTCTTTAGGAACTCTCTATTTATTTGAAGAGGATGGCTGAACCAAAATGGTGAATGCAGCACGCTATGTTTCAATGCTGGAAACCTTTTTTGAACCCGAAATGGAAGAACGAAGTGAGGAAACTGATTTGATAGACCCCTGGTTTCAACATACAGCTCGTGTTTCAATGAGTAATTCAACTGAGGAAAATGTTCCCCGCGCGATTGGTCTCTCTCAGGGGGGATGTGGGGTGGGCAGCGCGCTCTCCTGATTTGTGCATTTTCACTTTTTCCTATCGGGCTACCTGAAGGAAAAAGTGTTTAAACATGGACCTCACACTCTTGATGTGCTCAAGGTGAGTATTGGGGGGGGGGGGGGGGATTCGGGCGATGCCTATACAGATGTGCCAAAAAGCAGTGGAAAGTTTCAGAAATCTCCCCCATCATTGCTGCTGAAGGCCACCATCTTGGTAATGTAATTTTCAAAACTTGATGTAACAAACGGGATTATCTACTGATTCAAACAAACGAAGGTTCATTTCTCTAAGTTGAGTAGTTTTGTTACTACAGCCTTTCATAACGCATTCTTATCTTTTGCCCCACCCTGTGCCTACCTAACAATAGTAAATAACGAGTCGTATTGTGAATCTGAATTATTCTATGGAAATATGAGAACTATATTTACCTAGCTGTCTAAATACTATTGTGTACATCTGTATCTCATTTTTGTTTTGCTCACACTTTTTTCTCTTCCAGTGGGGAGTGCTACAAAGCGCACGCGCACTGCGGATCCATGAAAAAACCGCATTCCATTAGACTTGTTGAAATTCCTGCCGGTGCATCTTCAAATATAAAGTTATCTTTAGATCCAGTACCATATAGTCTGACTGAGCCTTGTAGTAATAGTTTGCGGATATCTAGGTAAGTCAAATACGTACTACAATACCTCTTCTTTCTGTTCAATGTATGCACCTTGTTTTGTACACTTCTTCGCTGACACTGTCCAGTGTGAGAGCCGTTTACAGTCCCAAATTGGATTACTCCCAACAAATCGTAAGCAAGTATGTGAAAAATGAACATTATCAAAAGTAGGATGGCACAGATACAATTGAAAAAAAAAATTAACAAATATCGCCCAAAATCAGTTCCCTGCTGAGTAGGCCTGTGTATGTTTAAACATCCAAACAGATCAGATAAGAGTTTTTTGTGTGAGAAAACCCTTCGATTTGCATAAAGTACCTTTGATAAAAATACCAGTTCGAAAACAACTCATTGTTCACAATACCTTTCCTATCCATATAAACTAAAAATGGTTACTTTCATTCATAGTAACTCTGATTGGGCCCTATATCATATGGACACTGAAATGGGACAACACCATAAATACTAATTCTCTCTATTTTACTTCGAAATTCCTCGTTGAGTTGAGCTCAGGGCACACACTAATTTATCGGCGTAGCCGTTGATTTTCAACTATTGAATTAAATAGGTAGCTGTTCGTGGTTTATTATCTATTAGTTGAAGCCAATATAGTAATTGGGAGAGGGTAAGACCAACATGTTGGTATATCCATGTATGGATGCCATACACTTGTTTCAAATTAACCATGTAGATGCACGACATGAACGCGCCTTGTGGCTCAAATGCCCTCACATCCATCACATTTGAGGTAGATTATACCTGATCCACAAGACTGCAGAGAAAGTTTTTGTCAGGGAGAAGTTCAGTAGGGGAGGGTTGAGTTTCAGGAAGGTCCTGACCCTGATGGGTTAAGCCCCTTAGGGCCAGGGGTACAAGTCATCGTTTAAACGGGGACATAGCTAAGCTTAGCTTAATTTTGAAACACCGTTTAAACTACAGATCCCGTTTGGCGGGTGTACAAGTCCTTATCAGCTCGGTTTAAGAAACTGGAGTTTAGGAATCCAGAGACGACGAAGACGAAGAGGAAGAGAACAAAACGGCATGGAACTATAAAGGTTCCATGCAGTTCCATGTTCGTAACTGCAAATTTTTGATGAATTTCAAGGCAGAAGTTGGAATAAACATCAACTTCACGTTAATCAGGATAACCTAAAACCTCAATGTGAGTTTTGCTAGAATAAAAGTGCGGACGACTTTTACTTCAATCGGCTCAATAACCTTCATTTTAGCGTTTCTATTTATTGTAATACACTAGTGGTGAAAGAAAGGAGTGTCGAAAAATAAATAAAAACAAACCAACGATGAAAACGACGTATTAATTTTCATGATCGACCCAAAAATCGGTTATTCAAGAAAGAGTCTTCCCATCCAAGAACCGGTTTTTCGAAGATGTGGTGAGTACTTACGTTATATTAATTTTATCCTATTTCTTATCATTAGAAGAAATTTTGCATGCCGAATACTTCCGACGATAATGTGAAAGTGAGTAGTGATACTACTATTTCTTTCACTTGCAAGCAACTTTGTTCCGAATATTGGTTGATGTACGTAAATAATCATAACGATCGGTAGAATACCTGATAGAATGTATTACCAAAAAGCACTCCTACAAAACCAGCAAGTAGGTACCTACAGCAAGTCATGTAGCTCAAATTGCTCGTAATACTATAGATGCATTCTTTCAAGTACTTTCTCACGTCTTCTTCATAGTTACTTACCTACTTCACAACTCTTTTCATCACACCCCATTCCTTTTTTTCAGGTGATTACCATGTTCATCTGAAGATACGTCTCCTACTTAGGGTGCTGCCCTATTCCTAATGGTCGTTTCCTCCTACCTTCCCATTCTATTTTATCAATACAATATTATTCTTTAGGTATCAATTATTGTGTAACTGAGTAAAGGACCTGACTGATATCTATTTATTAAATGACTGTACCTATCACAAATCAATAATGTTTTGAGATATTCTGTATATTTTTTCCGAAAAATACACAAATGTACCTTTTTTATAATTTTTGTGACTTTACCTCTGTTGATTCCGTTCTTGAAATAACTATCTTTAGTTCATTGAAACTTGAATAAAACGCTGGAATATTTTCCTATTTTAATGTTCAAATTGTTGAATGCTTTTTCCGACTAGGTATTCCTTAAATTTAACGCATATTTGTACAGACTAACTTCTACACTAAAATCGTCAGTGAATAATGTAACATAGTTGAGCAGCTACTACAATATATTTAATAAAATTCAACCTCAACCAAAATACTTCACCACATTGGTAACAATATTTCTCGTTATTACCCACTAAGCTCAGCTTAAACGGCCATCAGCGACCGTTTAACTTTAGTCTTAGTTTAGCTCTTATCAGGAACTAAAAGCGTAGTTTAGGAACTTGTACCCCAGCCCTAAACTGCATTCTCCGTTTAAACAGTAGTTTAATCGATGAGTGACGTTTAAACGGGTATTGTACCCCCGGCCCTTATACTCAGTCCGATCCTGTGCACAGGATAGGAGGTTCTGCCCATCCTGTCTTATTTAACCCCCTCAACTTCCAAACCCAACAATCACCATTCACACAATGGGGTATTTCGGTGGGTTGGAAATTCAGGTTTTTGACCTCAAATTTGGATTCAGCACCCTTGAAAACCTATATACTCCAACTTTAAGCCCAATGATACTATAACTTGTGGTAGAAAAATTAATTAAAGAGATCACACGTTTGACAAAAAAAGCGGGCCGCCATAAATGCACACACACTACGCCACGCGCGTGTGTGAGTAGTATTTTGTAGTATCCAAGAGGTCCTCCAAGGGTTTCATCTCTTCTCTGTGCATGGATACTTTTTTCAAAGACAGTTGGCTAGCTACGTCACACCATTCAAATCTTCAACTTTCCTTAGCTTCTCTGATTTTTTAAAAACATTTTCTCGACGAACAGACCCCAGTCTACCGTTATTTCTGAGCCATACACTTTTGAAAAAATAATTTTAAAAAATTGACTGAAATACCCCATTCTTAGATCCTGTCCGTTGGTAATAATCTATAACAAGAATTTGTGGGAGCGGGAAAATTACTTCCAACGAGACAAACGAGACTGATGACCTTTCACACCGTCCTTGCATAGAAAAGAGTGGAGGACACACAGAACAGAGAAGTGGGGACGTCGGATAAAATTCCCATCCGGCCATCCTGCGTCGAAGCCTCCCCCACATCGGAAAGGACTCAGGTGTTCACACTCTCCTTTTGCTAGGGTAGGAAAGGCGGAGCCTCCTATCTTGTGCACAGCATTGGGTCAAGAAAAACCCCCTTTAATAAAAAATAAACTCCCCTCATAGATTGAGGGTATACTCCATAAAAAAATTAATGAATCAAATATTTATATCATTACTGAAAAACTAGGTCCATGCATTATTTCCATCCAACTACCTATATTTAACCTTTGGCAAGTTTTATTGTGTTTTGAGTTCTACTCAACGCTTACTTCCAAGATAGGTATTAGTTTTGAAGACATTGCAGTTTCCCTGATGGAAGAAAAAATCCTTCAAATTAGATTGCCTTGGAGAATTTAGAAAAGAAAAACATCTCGAAAAAGTCTTCATAATCACGTTTTTTATTGTTGAGTATCTAGGTATCGATATTATACATTGATACCTTGGTACTCTTCATGTTGTATCCCCTCTCCACCCAAGTTGAACACAATCTTTATTAACCCTAATTGGACCAACACAATTTTTCATCGATTTCTGGGGAAATTTCGGTCATAACTTAATATCTTAACTTCCAACTGCACACAAAAAATGTTTCAGAAATTCTGCTTAGTCCAATAAATTTTAAATCGTATTTCCAATTTAGTTACTCGGGTGACACCTCGAGACAGATGTGGAATTCCTGAGATTTTTAGTTGCACCGGTGTCACCAATGGTACCAAAGGGGTACAATAAATTAGTACTGTCCAATGTTTTTGCGAATTAATCATGTTCAGTAACAAATGAAGAGAAAACAAGAATATCAGGAATTAATTAAGTTCAGAGGACAAAAAATGCGACTTCCAACCACAGAAAAAGGTATAGCAGACGAATAGACTTTGTTTCACATTTTCACAACAATGTCAGAGGATAATAAATCAAAGGAATAAATGTAAACTTTAATGTTTCGCTGGAAGTTATAAGAAATTGAAATTGAGTTTTCAAAAAAAGAAAAAAAAAACGTTGCCGTTGGGGATTTTCAGCCAACAGTGGTAAAAATATAGCTCCATATCATTACTCAGACTTCATGGAAAATCGTCGAAATTCGGTGTCAATAGTGACAGCATGGTCCGATTAGGGTTAATGTCCTGATGTATTGGAGAGAAACAACAACACACGTTTGAAAAAGGCGGGCCGCTATCAATGCACACACACTAGGCAAGGACTACGCCGCGGACTGCCCCGCGCGTGTGTGTGAGTAGAATGTTGTAGTATCCAAGAGGGGTTTCTGTGCATGGATACTTTTTCAAAGACAGTTGGCTAGCTACGTCACACCATTCAAATCTTCAACTTTCCTTAGCTTCTCTGATTTTTTAAAAACATTTTCTCGACGAACAGACCCAATTACCGTTATTCCTGAGCCTTACTCTTTTGGAAAAAATAAATAAAAAAAATTGACTGAAATACCCCATTGAATTAGTTTCTTTTGTTTGGGACCACATGCATTCATGGGACATGAAAATGGAAAGGACTAAAAACAAAGTTTTACTCCTGAACATGGAAAGGACTATAAACAAAGTTTCCTGTTTTATTTAATTTTGCCCACAATAATCGTCTATGTTTTTTTTAGTAACCTAGTTTTTCGTCTAACTACACGAACAGGAAAAAGTTTTGTTTTGTTGGAGCCCAGCATGACATAAATGTTTGTTCAACTTGTTGTTACGGCTATAGCACTTATTTGCAAGTCTTGAATGAAGTCTCGTGTGTTTTCAGATTCATCGTTAATATAATGGGAAAAGTTTTGAAACTGGCTACATCGGTTTTAGAAGCAGCTATAAAACTATGCTGTCTTCTTTCGCGTTATAGGTACAACATTGTTATCAATTCGTTGCACGCATGCTTTTGTCACCAAACTTGTGAAAATTGTGAATGTATTGCATATGTTGGTTTGGTCTTTCAAAGTAGTTCTATTGTTTGTGGAGTACCTTTTTGCTTTTTGCTCCCTTATACTTTGTTTATCGGATTTCGAGATGGGTGGATTTTCAATGACAATTCTTTGTTTCCAACTACTTAGAAGATGTGCTAGTTTCATGATGCCTTACGTGGTACGAGTACCATTTCCAACGCTTACTGAGGGATTCGAAGTTTATAGTCAGGAATTTAAAAATAACGGCAAATTAGATCCAAACTGATTTTCATTTTGCATCTACTCAATCAAAAAATTGACCGTTCACATTAAGCCTCTTGAAATAGTTACGCCTTCATCTCTTGTATAGCCTCTTCACCAGTTACCTACTTCATTGAGTAAATGAGATATATCTTCCTGCATAATAATCACTGATTATTATTCAATATTACGGTCATTTTGCCCCCAATTATGTTTGAAATCATGACTTGCAGCCTCAAGTAAGGAATTATACGAATGTTGGTGTTGACTTTTGTTGTTCTGCATGTGCTTAGTGTTGTATCTACTTTCTCTGCTTCTCTTTTAGGGTATATTACTAAATTTGAAGGTTTTTCATCAAAGTATCGTATACTATTAAATTGTCAGACGAGTATTCCAGTATACCAAGGCCATATTAGCTGTATCTCTCTTGTCTAATAATGTCGCTCTGATGATGAGTTGGTGTCTCTATGTTTTAAGAAGAGAAGCACCTTTTACACCTTTCTTGCTTGCAAAGGCACTGGTCTGTCTTTGTGTTGCTTAGTTGATAATTCTCTTTTGCAACTATGTACAAACGTATTGCATGTCTTTTATTGTTCTGTTCATCTTTCTATACAGCAAAAATTCATTACTAAATTTATTGTTCGATCGGTTTAAAAAAAATTGCTTCGCTCTTCAATTTTCCTGAATTCTATCTTGATATACCGTGTCCACAGATTGGATGTTGGAGGTGACTTGATGACCATCAATAATGGTGATAAAATCCTTGAGGTGAATGGATCACCAGTCAAAGATCAGACTCCTGAAAATATTGAAAATATTCTCAACAATCCTGAGTCCGTTTTGCAAGTCAGTGCCTATGTATAATTTAGCAACAGTTTTGGTTATTATTTTACTCTGTTATTGTTTTGGCAGAGAAAATTTGTTCCTCTATCACAAGATCTGCAGTTTCTTTGTGAGGGGGCTATTCTGAGTGGTTTCGACTGCTGAGGATCGTGAAATCTAGGTGCTGTTCTAACGCTATTACTTGTGTGATTTGAGAGGTCAAGAAGTGGGAGAGCTGAATGGAAACGCTGTGACACTGAAGTTGATATTATCATTATTATTAAATCCTGACATGTAATAACGTGGGGATAGTTCTCCGATATTCTAACTCCAGTTAGGGCCAGCTTTTGTCGAAGTTCTACTTGACCCTGCCTTGATGTTCCTTCTTCTTGGAATAACACATGATAACAAGTGTGCAATACTCAAAGGAAAATGCTCGTGCTTAAAAATGTGTTTCACGAATAATGTCATGTAACTGGTGTACCTATTTTTGGTTTATTATTTTCAATAGTGAACCTTTGGAATCGACCAAGAAAACAAATTTTTTACCCACCCCCCCCCCCCCCCTCAAAATTTGTTAGTTTTACGTTTCAAGGTATGTGAATCCAAAAAATCGAATAAAAATTTGGCCCACCGTACGCCGCACTTTCCTCACGTAGCATTGACCGATTTTGATGAAATTCGGTATGTAGGCTCCATTTGGGGTCTAGTTGTGCCCCGAAGAGTTTGAAAGTTTGAAAACGCCCTAACTCAAAAAAATTCGATATAAAGGTATTGTTTTTCCATCAATTTAAGATAGTATAGAATTGTTAGAATTTTTTGAGACCACGCGGAGCCCTGTAGGACAAACTGTTCGCTCCCTACGAGAATTTAAGAGTTGGACTTACGATAAATCAGAAACACGAGTGTGAATCGCAAAAGAGGCCTAATCTCCGTTCTAATTTTAGCTGACCGAAGTGCGATTGATGGTTTTCTTTTTGTTGGTTGGTGGTAATAGTGGCAAAGCCGTGTTCTTTGCAGACGAGTAATCTATATAGAAAAATAATAAACCTTTGTGTAATAATTTGCAGCGTTTTTCTTATAGGGTAAATGTAATATGGCTTAATAAAAAAATTAATACTTCCTTGGTATCTGATGTTTGACAACCTTCAGTAGTGGGTGAGTAGTCAGGGATTGTAACCAAAGTTCTAACAAAAAAGGGGGAAAAACGAACATGTTCTTACAATTTATTGATGTCGCACTGGCTTATCATTTTAAATGGAATACATTTGAAGCTGAGAGAACTTACCCCCACTTACCCTACAGTGCCTAATAACTATTATAAAACGGTTGATCCAATTGTTCTGGACCGCTCTGTATAATATTGGAACTTGTGTTTCTTTTGTGCGACCCTGCACTTATTGTCTCTAAATTAGTATCAATATCTCTACTATATCATCAATTTCTAGTATAACCCTTCTGCAAGTGGCATCTCAATCGATTTAAATCTTGTTATCTGACTAGAAGTTAAAATTCAAAACATGATTTTCACTGCTACTATTGCAATAATTCTGCTATAAAATTGCAGCTTACTATTGAACACGATCCAATATCCCAAAGAAAACTTGTCGAGTCCCAAAAAATCATCAAGCCATCCAAGGAGAAAGAAAGAATCTTCAAGAAAAAAGACGAGGGGTACCTCAGCGGTTCAAGATCTTCACGGCAACTTAGGAGAGGAATGAGGACATCTGAAAAGGAAAGATCTTCATCAGCATCTAGATTACTTGAAAGGTGGATTTTATATTCTTTTGAATAAATAATTTCAATGACTTATTTTATGATGAAGGTAACGGCTAAATGAGGAATTTCACCATGTCGAAATTTCCTATTTTTGACCCCAAAATCGGATTCAGCACCTCGAAGAACCTCCTAAGGCAAACTTTCAGCCCGAACTTCCTAATTTACGAATAAACAAAACAGTGTAGAAAATACGAATGTTTAAAAAAACCGGGAAAATGACGTCATCCAGGAATAGTTCATTTATGGCCACTTGAAGCGCTGAGATCGAGAAATCTATAGTCCCCAGATGCAAAATTTCACGAAACAGTAAAGTTCGAAATCGAAAAACTGAAGAAAAAAATAGAAAAAGCAAGATGGGGAAAATTAGGTTTCCCCTGTTTTTGTTTGATAATTTTTCTCTTAGAAAGCACGATTTCGTCGTCCCAATGGGCAACACTGGGAGGAGACGGCGATCTGAACAGCCCAATCAGCGAGCATTCCCGCTTCACGTCCGTTTTCCTGGTTAGTTTTGAAATCAAAAATTTTGATTGTCTCCCAAAAATAACAGGAGACTTATTTTCCGAAATCAGCCCGATTTTCATCTATCCCACACCATTAACTATTCAGGAAAAATGCAAACAGAATTCGGTGAAATTCCTCATTGAGATTCGCTGATTGAAGTTGACTCACCTTTCGAATTTTCTGTCTAAACAGCGTTGTGTCATCGGAACACCGTTCATGTGATCTGTCAAGAACACATTCTTTCAGAGTTGAACCAAAACCACAGAGAATATTTCGAGCTTCTGATTTGATGAAAGGTGATCTGCTAGGTCAAGGATTTTTCGGTAAAGTCTACCAAGTAACTCATCGTGACACTGGAGAAGTTATGGTACTTAAGGAGCTGTATAGAGTTGATGAAGAAGCACAAAAGAACTTCTTGAAAGAGGTAGGTACTATTACTTTTTCAAAAACCTCTTATTATTTGGCTTATCTTTTCTCACGAAAAAGGGAGTTGTGGTATTACAATATTTCTATCCATCCCTGGAACTTTCTTTAGTTCCTATGGACCGATTTTGATGAAATTCGGTTTATGAACTCGATTTGAGGTCTAGTTGTGACCACAGAGATTTTATTTGTTGTCAATCTCTTCTAAGGGGTGAAAAGTTGGGGTTAAAATCTCTAAATGCCCTAGCTCGAGAACGTTTGTGTAATATTCTGCAGCGTTCCCGTTATTTGAACCATTGGATTTTAAATTTCCCTCTTTATCGACCTGTTTCATCTGTTGTTATAATATCTGCCTATGAAAGCTCAAAAATCGTTTTTATTCAATGTAACTGTGTACTAAGTACTAAAGTCGCTCCAGAACATAGCACATCTCAGTCATCTCATAGATTTTTTATTTCATTTTTATTGTACTAATATTATTGTTCTGTTGTCAGATACAACCAGTTTATAGGTTCTCCTGTTATTGTATTAGGTGTGGCATGTTTATGTATTTATACACAGGATGGCCAAAATGTATAGGACCAGCCATTTAACTCCGTAATTTTTCAACCTTAAAAAAATGCAAATGGTGCCCCCACCAATTTTTCATGGGGAATTCAAATATCATATCTTCGCGCGTCGTGCATGCGCGCGGTTTGCGCATCACCTTTTTTTCAAATGAGAACCCCCATTTTTATCGCAGATTCGGATTCTAAGCAAAATTTCATTAGAATTTGACACCTCATTTGATTTTTTTGACGACGCGTAATCCATTCTTCGAGCGCGCGGAAACCTGCAACCCTGAAACTGGGCGAAAATGTTGTCTACCGCAAACCCCAAGAGTGGCACATGGAATTTCATTGCTTTTCGACGATGACTGACGTGGTGCTATTCATTGATGTTCTTGAGAAGGGAGTTGAAAGAAAACTCGAACATGGCAAGCCGTTCCTCATGGTTGTAAACTATGAGAGGCGACATCCTCGGCTCTTTAGTTCACACTGATGATGACTCACTTTCATTTATTGTTTTGATTCGTCGAAATAAACTAAACATCAAAAACTATCGACCTTTGAAGTGTTTACTTTGTGAGAAAATCAATGTTCACTTTTGCACGTCTGACCCAAACCCTCATCCGCGGATCACTGAGATCCCACGAGATCTAATTATTTTCTTTCACGATGACGGTTTGTGACTGTATGAAACATCACCTAGCCGAGAAAGTCAACTTCGGTTCACAATTTGAGCAATTTTTGTGAGTGATATTTTATTTTTCATTTGTATTTTAAAATGCACTCTACACTAAAATGTATTTTTTCTTTCAACTCCCTTCTCAAAACCCTAAATGAATAGCACCACGTGAATCAGCTTTGAAAAACAATAAAATTTCAGGTGCCACACTTGGGGGTTTGCGGTAGAGTGGGTTACGCGCGGTCACAAAAATCGATTGAGGTGTCAAATTTTGATGAAATTTTGCGTAGAATCCGAATCTGCGATAAACAATAGGGGTTCTCATTTGAAAAAACAAAGTTGATGCGCGATACGCCAAAATATGATATTTGAATTCCCTGTGAAAAATTAGTGGGGGTACCATTTGCATTTTTTAAGGTTCGGAAATTACGGAGGTAAATGGCTGGTCCTATAAATTTTGGCCACCCTGTGGGTCTGTTCAGAGAGGCAGTCCGGAACAGTTCGGAACCAAACCGGAACTGAAAAGGGGAGGGGTTAGAGGCGAATGGGCTCCTCCGGGCTCCTCCAAACCCCTCCGAACCGTTCAGGACTGCCTCTCCGAACAGACCATGTATATTCAATATTTTTGAGGAGGTTTATTTGTATTTTTAGGTTGCTGTTTTGAGAAGTTTGAGTCATCCCAATGTTCTGAGATTTATCGGTGTATTATATAAAGATAAAAAGTTACATCTAGTCACTGAGTATATTAGTGGAGGCACATTGAAGGACCTGATTCATAACACTTCGGAAGTCTTACCTTGGGGTCAGCGAGTGAAATTTGCCAAGGATATTGCATCTGGAATGGGCTACCTTCATTCAATGAATATCATCCATCGTGATTTGAACTCTCACAACTGTTTGGTCAGAGAGGTAATATTATCAACTACATGGTGTTTCATAATAAACGGACCACCCTTTCTATTTCCGTTATTTGTGTGAAAATCAAAAAACTTGTCGAAGTAACCTCCCCTTATTTTTTTTTGCAAAGAATTCGAACATCTCTTTTTTGCGTGTCGCGCTTGAGCGCAATTGCGCGCAGTGTGCACCTACTTTGTTTTTATGAACATTTTACTTCGACAACTTTGTTTTTTGAACGCGCGCACCTGCTCAGCGATCAATCAGAAATGCGCAACCCAGGGTTTGTGCCACAATTGAGATGAAGGTAGACCTGAAGTGTGGCTCATCACTTAGCACTGTTTTTCTATGCTGAATCTCGTGGTGATATCCCTTTCTTGATTTGATTTCATTTTACCTCATTTACAGCCGAAAAAGTCACTTTTTGAGGTGGAAATCGTCGATTTTCTTATGAAGGGTAATGAATAAATCCTAAGGAAGTGTAAAAAAAACTGTAAAATCTATAAAATTGTATCAGAAGAGAAATAATTCGTGAAGGAAACGAAACTCGGAAAAGATTCCTCGGAAAGATGATACTCCTCAAAAAGTGACTTTTTCTGCTGTAGGTAAATGCGGTAAAATGAAGCCAAATCAAGAAAGAGATATCACCACGAGATTCAGCGTAGAAAAGCAGTGCTAAGTGATGTGCGACATTTGAGGTCTACCTTCATCTCAATAGGGTATTTTGGTGGGTCGGAAATTCAGGTTTTTGACCTCAAATTTGGATTCAGCACCCTTGAAAACCTATATATTCCAACTTTTAGCCCAATGATACTATAACATGTGGTAAAAAAATGAATTAAAGAGATCACACGTTTGAAAAAAAGGCAGGCCTCCACGAACGCACACACACTACACTCCGCACGTGTGTGAGTAGTATTTTGTAGTATCCAAGAGATTCTCATCGGATAGCGTTACTTTATGGTTCAATCGTTAACGTTACCTACGTCTGCCGTCCGTAATCGGTTGTTTTCTGTTTGCTTCGTTTGTGGTTTCGACTTATCATATTTTCAGCTAGTGTATCGCCCATGATTTATTTTCTTTCTTTCGTTTTAAATATGACGGAAAAGAAGAGGAAGATCAACGTTCTGGAGCCTCAATTTGAACCTGCTACCAGTGAGAACATTCCAATCTCTTCTCTGTGCATGGATACTTTTTTCAAAGACAGTTTTGGCTAGCTACGTCACACCATTCAAATCTTCAACCTTCCTTAGCTTCTCTGATTTTTAAAAAATATTTCCTCGACGAACAGACCCGATTACCGTTATTCCTGAGCCATACTCTTTTGAAAAAGAAAATTTAAAAAAATTGACTGAAATACCCCATTGTGGCACAATCCCTGGGTTGCACATCTTTGAGCGCTCAGGTGTTTTTCTATCCCGATTCTGGTGTTTCTACTGTTAACATAAATTCGATTGATTATTTTTTTGATTTTGATTTTTTTATTGATTTTGCTTCCGAGTCTACCAAGGTAGCGGAAGCTTTGTTTTCACTTTTCAAGGACGAAAAAAAAGTTCTCCGTGTGTCTCTGTGTGTCTGTCTGTCTGTCATGAATTCCTTGTAACGCGCATAACAATACGAAGTTATTGTCCGATTTCAATGAAATTTTCAGGGATTGTGCAGGTTGGTGTGTAGACGGTCCCCTATGAAAATCATCATCCCCGGACTGATAGAAGCGACTGCGCATGCGCAAACGTGAATTCCTTGTAACGGCCATAACTTCCACATTTTCCATCCGATTTCAATGAAATTTTCAGGAATGTTACAGATTAGTATTTAGATGGTCCCCTATGAAAATCATCACCTTCGGATTGATAGTAGCCACTGCGCATGCGCAAACGTGAATTTCCTTGTAACGGCCATAATTTCCACTTTTTCTACCCGATTTCGATGAAATTTTCAGGGATTATGCGGATTAGGTTGTAGATGGTCCCCAATGAAGATCACCACCTTTGGACTGATAGTAGTCACTGCGCATGCGCAAACGTGAATTTCCTGGTAACGTCGATAATTTCTACATTTGCTATCCGATTTCAAAGAAATTTTCAGGGATGTTACAGATTAGTATTTAGATGGTCCCCTATGAAAATCACCACCTTCGGACTGATAGTAGCCACTGCGCATGCGCAAACCTGAATTCCTTGTAACGGCCATAACTTCTACATTTTCCGTACGATTTCAATGAAATTTTCAGGGATGTTACAGAATAACTTGTTTTGATGTTTTGAGATTAACTACTATGCATCGGATCATCTATACAATCGGGTTATGGATACGAGGAAGCTATGTGCCACACCCACTTGGCAGACTTTTTTATGATCAATTTTGTGTTCTGATTGACGAACTTTTCATGATAAATTCATACGCGATCTTTTCAGAATGAAAACCCTGCACAAGTTTTGCATTCATTCAACTTTTGTTATATCTACCTACCTATTCAATCACAATAATGTTGTTAATGTTAGTTGTTGGTTCCATTTTTTTGCAGGATAAGTCTGTGGTGGTGGCAGATTTTGGGTTAGCTAGAGTTGTCCCAGAATCAACTAGTAAGCCCAACGCTAAAATTGTCGGGCGAAAGTATAAAAAACCCCAACTGGAGTCCAGGAGGTATCAAAGGAAGAAGCGATACACTGTAGTGGGAAATCCATATTGGATGGCACCCGAAATGATGCGAGGATTCTGTTATAACGGACAAGTCGACATATTTTCATTTGGGATCATTCTCTGTGAGGTTGGTGTTCATATGATATCCTGGTGTTTTGGGTGTTTCTAAATGTGTGTTTATAAAACCAATCGGGATTGCTAAAATTAATATTTGTGACAAGTACACAATTAATACTGTTGACTCTTAATTCAACTTAAGTGATACGTAGTTGATTTTAACACCTAGTACGGTAAATATGTGTTTTTCAGATTATCGGGCGTGTTAGTGCAGATCCTGATTTTCTTCCTCGTTCCTCTGATTTTGGACTGAACAAAACAGTATTTAGAGAAAAATTTTGTGCATCTTGCCCAGAATTGTTTATTAATATTGCTTTCCTTTGCTGTGAACTTAATCCTGATATCAGGTATTTACTCACGTATTTTTGTTTTACTCTTTTCTCCACATAACCAGGATATTAATGTGTATGCATGAAATATGTCTTTTTTATTGGTCAACCACCAAGAAGTGTGATGACCTTCCTCTTTTACTTATTTTCGAATTGGTGGTTGCATTCAGAAATTGCTTAGTATCATACCACATCAGTATTTTGATTTTTATGATGAATAAATTCAAATAAGTAGACCAAAAATACATATATTTATTTAAACCTTCAAAAGAGGAGAATACAATTAAGCTGGAGATTCTTCTTGGCGCAGTAGAAGAATTGCTCCTGATTGTAATATTACAAGTAGTTCGTCTTACCATATGAACTAATCTTGGATAATTCTTGGTGGGTTAACCTTCAGATAATAAAATGATGATGTAAATAATGATACAATGTATTATTATGATACATTGGTAGTTATGAGGGGTAATGGGTCACGGGAAACAGAATAATGTTATCATTTGTCCGGAACAAAGTTTCATTGAACAACGGAAACTAACTTGTAGAATCTACATTGAGAAATTTCAAGGAGGAAATTTGAAAAATAGTCAACATTTTGTATTCCGAGAAATTGTAATCCTAGTATTTTATTGTTTTTTGTTCCAACAAAATTCAAGGAATGCCAATAGAAAAAACACTGGAAAACTAAGTTCGGATCATATTGTGGTGAAAAGTTAAAGTTAGGCACAGCTGGTATTTTATGATGGAGCTAAATAATTTGGTAGCAATATTCTTCTCAAATAGGATTCATGTGTTCTGAATACTGACATTTTTCACCAGAAAAAATACTATGTAAAAAATTCCCACCTTGCGGTGTCTGTTGAGTGTCAATCCACAAAACATACTCGGGTGAGAGACTAGAGACCAGCTACTGTGTTTATAAGCCCGTGTCGATCTAGGGCGTCTAACCATTAGTATATGAAAAACTCTAGCTATTCATTCCTACCAAAACCTTTCGGTGAATTCAATTAAACCATTCAGAACTCTAAAAGAATCTTGAGACAAATTGAGAAATCTTGTCAACTTCTCCAGTGCCCTGGTTTGAACAGACTGATGACCAACATCCTACAATCAGATCATGGGTAGTCTGGGATGATTGTTCCTCAGTATATTTTCCTCTTGTACTTCCTTCACACTCACCTTTCAATTAACTTCATCACTTTTCAAACCAGTATCAGTTGATTCAGTCAGTAAAATAGACATAGTAAACTTCCCAGTATCGAATTCTTTATTCCGAATTTGACTGCTGTCAAATTCACATCATTGGTATCCCTTGACGTTCACTTCATGAAGACATAACTGGGTCATTTTCCTAGAAACGGACAATCGGTATCCCAAGATTTCAGAAAACTTAAAGTTCGACTCATGTTCTGCCAAAAATCAGGGATTAACCTCACACCATACTGATTGAATTTCGACGAAAGAACACACAATGGGACGCTTAATTGATTAATTAAAAATTAAAGAAGAAAACCTATAGAAAGAAACCTATTGGCGTGGTTTCCACGTAAAGGAGAATACCATCTCCATGAGGAGCGAGAACTGGGAGTTATTCCAAAAATTGAACCAGGGCGGGACGCAGGTGTAGAAAAGGGTTAAACCAACGTGGAACACGGTTTTTCTGATAGCAACCTAGAAACTTCCGAAAGTAACCAAGTATCTCATTTTATCAGTTTTTCGAGCCAAAACTTGGTACCAGGGGATTTTTACGGTTGCTGAATACAGTTTTGAGATCGAATAATGTAGTTTTCAAATTGCAACGGAAAATTCAAACTAAATCGTTATCAACTTGAAAAAAGTCCTTCATCTGTCCAAAAGGTCTTTTATCTGCCACCATCACCAGCAGATAAACACAAAGTTCCTGGGTGGCACTTAGGTTTTTCAGCTTTTCCCGCGTTCTGGTGCTGTTCTGCTGAAGTGTAACCATATCGCTGGAACCAGCTCGGTAGAAACAAGAAAGAGACCAAAAAGAAAAAATAATTTCGATTTCTTACCGTTTCACAGAGGACAGATGAAAGACAGACGGTGACTGTGACACCACATTTTTGCAACTGAAACGACTTGTGCTCGCCTCCACATAGAAGAAATACGATTCCCGTCGCTTTCTTTGATAACCTAACGACTAACCTCACCTCTTACAGTGGTAGTAAAACCGCGGGAAAGGATAAAAAGCCGCCAAAATACGAAAACACAAAAAAGGCAGATTAAAGACGGAAACCTACGGACAAGCACATTTTCTCCTCCTGCTATCTTTATTTGCTTCTGAAAAAATCTGCAAACCCATTTTTTTCATGTCTAGGTATATGCAATAAAGAATCACTACAAATTCAGGACGCTGCTTTCATAGGTGAGTCATAGTGTTCAAGCAAAGTTGACTGGGGGGGGGGGGGGGACTGAAGGGGTCCGGACATGGCAGATTACTGGACATTTAGCAGTTTAAACTTTAATTTCTATATTTTAGCGTGAATAAGTGCATATTTTATTGATTGCCCGAAGTAGAACAAAGTTGACAGTTTATGGAGAATTTTTTTTAAACGCCTCAATCATAAATGGGCATTCGGAATCTCCTCTGGACAACGATTGGCCCTTTCTGGGAAAATGACCCATCTGTATCCATTTTTGATACCTCTTGTATCCTAGGGTTAGCTGTGCATCCCTCTTCAGCCTCAAATTTCGAGAAAACTAGACATATTTGTAAAAAGTTCGCCGATCTTTTTTCCTAAACTTAGTGTTGATGAAAGTATAATGTATTGTTTAAGAATGATTGCACACTACATGCCTGCCCCAGTCCTGCTAACTTATTTATTAGAACTTCTACCGTCATTCATTATTGTCTATCTTGGTTGATTCATACAACGCTGAGTTTTCATGCATTCTTCATGACTTTTACGTTACAATTTGGTTTTTTAGGCCACCTTTTGAGACAATGGAGTTCTGGTTGGAGCATCTCGCCGACCATTTGATGTCTGGTGTACCAATCCCTCGGAACGTGGAGGATGGTATTACTCATTTTTCAGGTTAGCATGAGTATGAACTTCACTTACTAAGCGTAAGTTTTGTAATTTGAACGTAAATTCTAGTTGATTTAGGTAGGTACCACAAAAATGTTCGTTCTTATACTTGTTGTCATAATTTTAGGTAGGAGTAATAGCTCGTCTGAATCATCTACTCCTGAAGTTCTGACACCTGAGCCGATTCAACCCCTTAGCGTCCCAAGGGATATAATACTTCGTCCGATTCACGAAAAAGAGAAGACAGAACTGAGTGAGATTGATTCAGTTACTGCGGGAGTAGAATCTACGTCATTGTAATTTTCACTACATGTAATGAAACGCACGTTTTTGCACCATCAGCCGTTTCGATCGAAATAACCATCAAGAAATGTAAGTAAACGGAAATCTTTGACAGTATTGCTCTATTGTGATGAATAACTGATGGATATTTTACACGTTTGCAAACTTGGCAAACTTAGCATTGTGATGTAGGTATATACCTACCGGTTTTACCACCCTTAAGAAGGAGACTCATAACCACATTTTCCCTCGTCGAATTGACATTCAGCTACCTCCGGGACCCCCCCCCCCCTCTTCTACTGAGGCACCAGCTACTCCGTTACGAAGGGTATAATAATCATTTTGTAGTCAGATTTATGGCCAGTGTGACAATTTATAATTAGATATTCTCGATACTTAGAAGGTAAGCACATACTAGAGGCATCACATCTTCTTCTTCACTTCAACCAGCAGCTTTCGGGCTTGCAGTCTGTTCCGTCTTCACAATAAATAACAAACTGAACTTATACCCATTTTTTTCTTGGTCAGCCTCTATCCCGGTACCCCTGTGTGGTCGACACTGGAGCGCATGTTTGACCAACCGAAAGTCATCCATGTGGTCAATGTGTTGCAACCTCTTTCCTTGCCTTCCGCAATTGAATTTCTTAGGGAAATAGTGTATTTTTGGGTCATTCCAGCAGTATGGATCAATTATTTGTTGCTATTGCGTAATTATCAAGTGTTTCCAAATGTTTTTTTCTCAAATTCACCTCGGTTATTCACGTAACTAAGCATTATTTTTGGTTCATTTTTTAATGCCTTACAATATCATTCCCCCCCCCCCACCCCAATAAGATATCAATGTTTATCGATCAAAATAATCGTGTCCAAAAAATACCATTCGATTATTCATGAAAAACTAAATGGGAAAAGTTGTGACGAAGAGGAATCTGTCTATTTGTTGTTGTTTCCTGTGCGCACTACAGCCGAAGCAGGGAGTGGCACTGCGGACCCTGGGGAAAAATACGCCTGGAGAGCGATGTTTCCGATGCTATCCGCACAATGCGCTCCGCCCCTACTGTAATGTGGACGCATCTGTTTTAAATTTAAATTCGATCTCGAATCGTCGTTCATTGAAACTGCGGTAAATCGAGGGTTTCATGAGGCTCCCACATTTTTCCCCGTCGAATCCTCGAAAATCGAATTGTGCGTAGCGCTCCTTGCAGCTTCAGACAATAACCAAGTCAGTGTCAAAAGAACCGCATGTTCATTTTTTTTTGAAATCCAAATAAACCTTTAATAACAGATAATTTTTCTGAAGGAATAATTGTCTGGAAAATTTTTTGAAAACAATCTAACAGAGTTTTGAATTTAGATTAGGCCATAATTGACTCCTGCTCCGTCCACGAATCCCAACAATGAGTCGCATGCTCTCCATTTCCTTCTCGCCCCTCGAAGGCACATTGAAGCAGCACGGAGTATGGAGAAGGACAACCTCGTCCGTAACCATCCCTTTACTTCCTGCATAGGCCGATCCCACTTCTCACTTAGACGTTCAGCCAAAACCCTAAAAAATGCTGCCATTTGTGGTGCATACATAGAGTCCACAGACGTTACAAGGGGGGTAAAAGATGCGTGACGTTCTTCACATGCTGCCAGGTACTTCCTTTTCTTCTCTTCTTCGGCGTTTCTAAGAACTGTGGCCACTGGATGAGGAATGTAGGAGGGGGCATCAGTGTCAACGACACGTACATCGAACAATGCCTCCCTCTGTGGCTCCCAAACCCCACGGCATGCCAGGTCTCCTCGTAGTCCAGGATGTACGAGGGATGTCTCGACAACGATAGGCTCCTTGACACAATTTCCCCACGCTGTTGACATGAGCTCACCTAAGACGTCCCGAATCTCGTTGTGGCGTCGTGTTATGAGACCACCTGTCTTGCAGCTCAAGGCGTGACTGAGCGAAAAATCCCTCCATCCACACCCGTCGCATGTAACTGGCATTTCGACTGGCAACCTCTTATATCTTAATGCCAAGGCGTCACGAAATTCGTATGGGGACATGTCGAAATTATGCTTTTTCAATGGCTGAGCTGATAGCCAGCTTGAACTCTTTGTTCTCGATGCCTTGAGCACTGCTCGCTGGATTGTTCTTTTCCAATCTGGCTCAAATTTTGCGAGTGCTGATTCGAGAAAGTTGTCTTCCGTGAGATTTCGGTTTCTTTTTGCTTCCTTTCTAGCTGCATAGAGATGGGTCACATGGTCACCTAGATCAAAGGGCTGACGAAGCCGAATGGATCTATCTATGACTGCAGTGCTAGACTTTGATGTTTGGAACATTGCACTTGCTGTTGAGACCGGATCTGTCCAGGCCATGCCTCCTTTGTTCACTGGTAGCGAGAATATATCGCACTCCTCTGGTGACACGCCTCCACCAAAAATGGCTGGCATGAAAGTAGTGCGAATAAAGTCTCTCAGTGGCCTGAACGCTCCTTCCTCACATTCCACTACTCTCTGAACAAACTGCCATCGAAATTTAATGGATTTGGTGAACGCCGAGTGAGCGTCTTGAGGATGTTTTTTGCCTGCAGCTGACACCCTTTCAATCAGTTGAGTCCATTCCGCATGTTCATTAATTTCCTTTTAGTTAAAAAATGAGAATACCCCAGAGGTTCCTAACAAAATCCAATTACAAAGTTCCTAGTATTTGAACGAAAAAATCTATGGCTAGAATTAAGAAAGGATCATGCTTCAGACTTCTGAGTAGGTACCTACCGATGAGGAGTCTTGTCTCTAAGGAAAATCCTTGCCACTTCCCTTTACACAATTTTGAACGCATTTTGGTACTTAGCTCATGGCTGAAACATGTTCCATGCTAGAAAGGAGAATGTGCTATGCTCGCTTTAATGCCAGCAAGGAACATTTCCACTTCTCCTGCAGACCATCAGACCCTTAGACGCTTGGGTGGTTCAGCTCCGCTCATTTAATCGAGAAAAAACCCACTTCGAACATAATAAAAACTGAATAAACGAACGGAAAAACGGAATATAAAACAAAAAAGGCGTTGTTAAAAGAAAAACTCAAAAGGAAAGGACGAGAAGATCTGTTTGTTGATGTTATGATAGTTGCTTCGCACAACTGCTGCTAGGACCACATTTGATATTCGACGTCGAACCTCAGTTTACGATACCTTCAATCCATGGTAAATCGAATCGTCGAATGAGCCAGAGCGCATGCGCATTGACTCTCGTCGAATCTCCAAATTCGACCACGAATCTCCCAGACCATGAATAACCCTATAAAACTTATCCAGACGGATTTTGCGATACAATGCCCCTTTAGCGTGTGCTTAGCTTAAGAGATACTTTTGATATTGATACTTTTGTTACGCTTATGTATATTTTTTACTTACCTCAGATACGATTTGGTTTGATTTCAAGCCTTCAGCTACACATCTACAATATGAGAGATACGATGGGGATTCTTAATAAGATATTCCGTATTACGTTTTATCGTACTTACCTTTGATACTCACCTTGAAGTCAGCTACTTTACTCGTTTTATTTTGTAGACCTAGTAGCCCCTTGAAATAGGTAGTTGTGCTACTTAGATACGAGCTTTCACTATAAACTGTACAAGGAGGTCTCTTAGGAACTACACTAGATGCTTGCACTTTAGTCCCATCATGCTGAGAATGTTCCCCCATTGCGCTCGATAGAAAAAGATCTACTCATTCAAAAAGAAAACGGCTGGTGTCAAAATTCTCAGGATGAGGTCTACTTTAGATTACAAATAACAACAAATAGTTTTTCCGACCCATGATTAAAATTTTGCTTCCGAGTCTACCAAGGTAGTGGAAGCTTTGTTTTCACTTTTCAAGGACGAAAAAAAAGTTCTCCAAAATCAAAATTTTCACTCGCGTTTTGCGTTTTAGACCTTTCTGAAAAATTTTGGTTCCGTGTCCTTGTGTCTGTCTGTCTGTCATGAATTCCTTGTAACGCGCATAACAATACGAAGTTATTGTCCGATTTCTATGAAATTTTCAGGGATTGTGCGGGTTGGTGTGTAGACGGTCCCCTATGAAAATCATCATCCTCGGACTGATAGAAGCGACTGCGCAAGCGCAAACGTGAATTCCTTGTAACGGCCATAACTTCTAGATTTTCCATCCGATTTCGATGAAATTTTCAGAGATGGTACAGATTAGTATTTAGATGGTGCCCTATGAAAATCATTACCTTCGGACTTATATTAGCCACTGCGCATGCGCAAACGTGAATTCCTTGTAACGGCCATAACTTCCACGTTTCCTACCCGATTTCGATGACATTTTTAGGGTCTACAGGGATTAAGTTGTAGATGGTCCCCGATGAAAATGAAGGCCTTAAAATTTACAGAAACTTCTGCGCATGCGCATACGTAAAATCCTTGTAACAGTCATAACATTTACATTTTCATCCGAATTTGATGAAATTTTCTAGGATTGTCCAGATTAGCGTGTAGATGGTCCCCTATTAGGGCAGTTAAAGGTACTTAGAGAGTGGTGTTTTGAGATTAACTACTATGCATCGGATCAACTGTATAATCGGGTTATGGATACGAGGGAGCTATGTGCCACACCCACTTGGCAGACGTTTTTTTAAAATCAGGCCGATTCCGAGGGGGGCGGCGAGTCGCAAATTCCCGAAAACACGCCCAGTGACCGATACTCGAACTCGCTTCAATTACTATGTACCGTATATACTAAGTAGTTTCACATAGTAATGCGTGGTACCCTCCTTGAACGTTTCATATTTGCCAATTAAAATGACCTCGAGTACATGAATGTACACTCAAGTGATGGTTACTCCAGATGCCAAGTTTCCTCTCGCCTCAGCCTGCACATGATGGGGCAGTTTGAGGCCAAACCACGTATAAGGGAAACTCTGGGTGTGACTGACCCATTCTCTCTTAAATCTAAAATGATTCATTTCTATACCAAAACCTTACCTTGATTTTCTATCGGTGTTGAGCTCGAATGATCACCTAACTACCACAACCACTCCTTCTTAGGAAGACACTGGTGAAAACCAGTCGAAATTAGGAGTCAGCGTCATGTATGATTTATTCCAAGTTGCATCAAAATGTACGAAAAATAAAAAAAAAAACTTCGTTGATTGCCATTTGCAAGTTTTGCCTAATGCGATTCCTGAGGAAATGGTTTCTTGTGGAGAGTTAGTCATAGCATAGAATATTTCGCAATCTGGTCACCTCTCTATTTCTAACCTCTAATCTTACTTGTTGCAGATTATGGTTCTGCCCCTCACAATTGAGCATTCTACTCAATTTGTTTTCCTGTTTTGAATCGAGTGATGGCAGAGAGTTGAAGATGAGTTCCTAAAGGTGCTCCATGAGTGAGCTGTGCAGGGTACCACAAGTAGCAGCACGGAGAAGCCCTTTGGATGCTAAGTACAGAGTTACCATGACATGCGTCCTCAGTGTCAAAATTCCAAGTATAAAATCTACTTTCATTTAAACGCATAGGTAAGTCACAGGCATTATTGGTAGGAACCTACTAAAGACACTAAAATGTTGTATTCTAATGTCTTTAGTGGACATCATCCTACCTCTTGATGTTTTATCATTGCAATGATCACTATTAGTTAGGTTAAAGTCGAGCACATTCTGCTTATTATGTTGAATTAAGCATTGAGAATTTATAGCTTTTTCCACGCGCTGAAGTTTACCAACATTCCTTATAGTAGGTACCTTTACCATTCATTCTCATCCATGTTACTGTACCTACTTTATGAGACTGATTTTTTTATACTTAATTTTGTTGTCTGTAAAGATGTGAATCTTTATTGTCTCAGTATTTTTATAATGTTGCTATTCGAATTATATAATACCTATGTTTTATTACTGAAATATAATAAATGTTACAATTTGTTAAAATAATAATGTTCCTTATTCTTACCCTTGTTTTTATAGAATGAATGTAATTATATTTTTATTCATTACCTCACTTCTGAAACTATAGCGCTAGATTAGATGATTGAGCATAAATATTCTAAACTAATTGTAGTGCAATTCAAAACGTTCTATAACGAACTTGAGTAGGTACATAAAAGTCTTCTTCATCACCTGCTTTTGTGTGAACTAGGTAGTTAGCCTCTAATTTTATATGGAATCAATTTCTCGGGAAGCTTCTTAGGATATTAAAAAACCTGAAATGAATCGAAAAAACGCTACCACTTATTACACAATGGTTCATTATTTTTCTGTATAGCTCTGAGTGGTCTCATTCGATTTTAAAACATCACTCTGTAACTTATGGGAGCCTTCATAACGAAATTGGGGTTTTCTTTGATCCGGAAGATAATCCAGGAAACTAATAATTCCTATTCAACAAAGAAGAAAATCTGCTGGGTGTGGTGCAATGCTTCCTCTTATCCTTGATTGAATAGATGATCCGATGCAAAGTAGATAATCTCAAAACTTCAAGCACCTTGTACTATTTCCCAAATTGGATGATCAAATTACAATGACATTAAATGTTCTCTATCTCTATAAATTGTATAGAGAACCCTCATCCACTGAAAATCCCATCGAAAATGGATGGAAACTTCAAAAGTTAGGCTTATTAAGTATTCCATGTTGGTGCATGCACAGTGGCTACCAATTATTCAATCACGATCAAATTGATATGGGGCCCGTCCATTGTTACAAACTCACAATCCCTGCAATGGGGTATTTCGGTGGGTCGGAAATTCAGGTTTTTGACCTCAAATTTGGATTCAGCACCCTTGAAACCCTATATACTACAACTTTAAGCCCAATGATACTATAACATGTGGTAGAAAAATTAATTAAAGAGATCACACGTTTGAAAAGGCGGGCCGCTATCAATGCACACACACTAGGCAAGGACTACGCCGCGGACAGCCCCGCGCGCGTGTGTGAGTAGAATGTTGTAGTATCCAAGAGGGGTTTCTGTGCATGGATACTTTTCAAAGACAGTTGGCTAGCTACGTCACGATTGGCTAGCTACGTCACACCATTCAAATCTCCAACTTTCCTTAGCTTCTCTGATTTTTTAAAAACATTTTCTCGACGAACAGACCCGATTACCGTTATTCCTGAGCCATACTCTTTTGAAAAAAAAAATTAAAAAAATTGACCGAAATACCCCATTGTAAGTCCATTTGTATAGAAAATGTTCAAGTAATGGTTCAACTTGTTTTGAATGGTAGATAAGCTGGCCCAGTCACACTACAGTCCAGCGGGTGCACTGAGCACTCTCAAAACCAACCCAATGATGCCTGCGAAGTGCGCCTGTTTGTATTCAGTTTCACAATAAACGCTAATCAGGGCCTTGGTCGTCCCATTCGATTCTAAAAATCCTACACGTAAATGATTGACTTGTCCCAATTTTCAGTAAACCATACTGTAGGCACAGGGAAAATGTGGAATTTCACCAAGTCGGAATTTCCTATTCGAGAAAACCCGCATTCATTCAGCCCGTACTTCCTAATTTACGAATAAACAAAACTGTGTAGAAAATATGAACGTTTAAAAAAACTGGGAGGATGACGTCATCCTGGAATAGTTCATGTACGGCCTCTTGAAGCGCTGAGATCGAGAAATCTATAGTCCCAAGATGCAGCATTTCACAAAACCAGTAAAGTTCGAAATCGAAAAACTGATGAAAAAAAAGAGAAAAAGCAAGATGGGAAAAATTAGGTTTCCCCTGTTTTTGTTGATAAATTTCCTCTTAGATAACACGATTTCGTCATACCAACGTGCAGCACTGGGAGGAGATGGCGATCGGAACAGCCAATCAGCGAGAGTTCCCGCTTCACATTGAAGAGGTCCGTTTTCCCAGTTATTTTTTGAAATCATAAATTTTTATTGTCCCCCTAAAATAACAGGAGACTTATTTTCCGAAATAACCCGATTTTCATAAATCCAACACCATTAACTATTCAGGAAAAATGCAAACAGAATTCGGTGAAATTCCTCATTGGTCTAGTCCTATTGAGTATCATTCAGTTATCAACCAACATCTTTATGTTGGAAAAATAACAAAGGAGTCGTGAAAAGGGTAGGTTCCAAAGGCGTTTGTATTCAGTTCGAAAAAGTAAGAAAATAAGGCTATATTTCACTTGTTAACAGCAACATAATTCCATTATATTATATTGTATATCACAAGATAGTTCATAAGTTCTGTGTTATTCATCGATACAATTTAAATACAGATGTAGGTATTCATTCTTCTTATGTTATTCAATAGGCTTGTGAATCCTTGAAGAACCACTAGGGTTTCCACGTGAAAGTATCCATCTTACTCTTATGCTTCTCAACTCGTCAACTGTTAGAGAATGTCACAGTCAATGTCACAGCACTCTCCAACCTCACTAGGTCTCAAGAAAGATTAAATTTTGCTGAAAGCTCTAGCGAGATCGAAGTATTCATGCTGCGGTTTTCTCAAATAGGTACTTGTACAACATTCTCGTGCTTGATTTCTCCATTCTCTTACGTTTTCTTATGAATTGACTCCCCACTGACAAACCCAAACGTGAACATTGTCAACCTATGGAAGCTATTTTTATTAGTGTTGTCAGAAACTTGTGGAACTGGCGATCTCACTTTTGGTAGGTTAAAGTATTTTTGGCATTTCGAGAACAGGCAAACGAAATAGAGTTGGAAGGTAACTTGCTTGCTTTGATTTTATAAACTTTTGATGAAAATTGATCGATGCGGGGTGCTAGTTGTTGGTACCTACTGTTGTTTAAATCAACTAATATTCACTTGTGCTGTTGGTACTTATCATTATGATCTTTTCAAAACCAAAAATGAGAGAAAATAATGAATAGGTAATGAGTTGATTTCATAAATAAGGGTGTAAAACTCAAACTAGCCGTTACATTGCATCTTATAGATGGCTAGATATTGATAGCGATTATTGGAATAATATGAAACCGACTTCAGTACTAAGCATTTAGACAAAAACCCGAGCATCATTTTTTTACCAACTATTACTTAAAATATAGTTACGTATTGGACCAGAAAAACAAAGTAAGCGCTAAAATACATTCATCTATCTTTCTAAACAAAATTCTATTAAGATTCTATACATATATATAGCATCTCTACTATTTAGATTAATATAGTACAACATAATATTACTCTCAGTAAGAAAAAATGCTCAAACTCGAAACCATTATGTACATGAAACATACGAAAACTCATGAATGGACAACATGATTACAACTATCTTCGAAAAAACTGAATCTTCAACTAGGAAGTACGAAGGAGGTTCCTACTGTTTGACAGATGTTTTGTGATCTTGGAGAAGCACTAACAACAACAGTACCAGAAATAAATACCTGCAGCCATTTTATGAAGGTGCGTAGGTACAATCTATTCCCAAACTTGAGGAAGTGAAGTTCTCAGTAATCCACACAAATATCGAACTACTTGCTCCCTCGCTTCCGTCTCCAATATCAAAGAACCTCTTCCAAGTAGTACCAACCAATCTACCTGGATTCATGAAAGGTAAGTACGAGGGACGTCCGGAAAAAAAAGGGGACAATTGTCGTAGTGGTGATGGGAATTTTTTCTTTTTTTTTGGGAATTGTTTTTCCTGCGTGTAGGGGAACTCCTAACAGTCACAATGAGCGCTCGCCCGTCTCAGTTCGTTCAAAAATGTCGTCGCAGGTGCCCGTCGCGTCAACCTCTGCAGGTGTTGTTCGCTCCACCTACCGCAGGTGCGAGATTCGGGCAGTGATCAAGTTCCTCACTTTGCGCCGAAATTCGCGTTCCTGGACTCTATAGTGACTGGGGACGAGACTTGGGTATGCCACTATACCCTGAGTCCAAACGACAGTCCCTACAGTGGCGCCATACCCACTCCCCCAGTGCCAAAAAATTCAAGGTGCAATTTTCGGAACGCAAAATCATGGCATCTGTGTTCTGGGACAGGAAGGGAGTGTTATTGGTTGATTTCATGGTCAGAGGGACCACCATCAACGCCAATGCCTATTGTGAAACCTTTACAAAATTGATAAAAAAAATTAAGGACAAAAGGAGAGGAATGCTGACTCGAGGCGTGAGCCTCCTTCATGACAACGCCAGGCCTCACACCACGCGTGTGACCCAGGACCTCCTTGTGAGATTTGGATGGGATGTCATTAACCACCCACCATATTCCCCTGACCTGGCGCCCTCGGATTTTCATCTGTTCACAAAACTGAAGGAGTTCCTGGGTGGAAAACGGTTTTTCAGCGACGAGGAGGTCAAGGAGACTGTGGAGAAGTGGCTGTTGGAGGTGGAGCAGAGCGTCTATGACGAAGGCATAAAAAGCTCATGCCTAGGATGCAGAAGTGTGTGGAACTTGCCGGGACTATGTTGAAAAATAAAGGATTAAATTTTGAACATATCCTGAAAATTTCATTAAAATATATGCATTTTTCTAATTTTAACAGCATTTTCCCCCTTTTTTTCCGGACATTCCTCGTACACAGGTGCCTAACTATTTCATTAATCTAGTTATAATAACTAGGACTGCCCTTTTAACACAGAACGATACAATAAATAATACGAATTCTCCCATAAATGCATCTCCAATTTAGCTGGATCTCGTTAAAAATAATTTATGAATACTTAGCTACCTACATTACCGATATGGTGATTCCACTCGACACATTCTAAATATTAACGTTATCTTCTGTACTATTATATCAACACTGACACAAATCAACAATCAACACTGATTGCTGATGTCCTCCCTAATGGTAGTTAGAAAAACATTCTGAGCAAAAGAAATATAATTGAGCGGTTGGTGCCAAGTAATCCGATGTCATAACATCAAGTAAAAGGCACATATACGCTCACAGTTCTTCAAAATTAATTCAGAGTAGACCTGTGAGCTTGTGAAAAGCAACGAGCCAGCTGCAAGTGTAGTTACATGCACTATAACATGGTTAAACGTATCAGCATTACTGTGATTATCGCCAATATTTATTCATGCGAGTCCAAATTAAATATCGAGTTAAATACTCGTTTTCCTTGGAGTAGGGGATTTTCCTTAATTTTGATAAATTGAAGGAAGTCATGCCACTATATTACAATATCCGAGATTGGAAAATCTAAACAGGAACTAGTGACATTCGGGAGTGATACTCACATATTCTGTCTATATTGGAATGTAGGTACTCTTTCTACAATCACATCACTAATATGTAATCATTAATCAAAACCAAATATGATTATAGTTGACCGAGTCTCACAAGGTATCCAGTGATACCAGAAGGCTTATTTATTTCATTGATATGCAAGTAGGGTAGAGGAAGAACGGAGAGCGAGAGGAGCGAGTGAAGCTCAACTGAAGCACCACAAAATGCATTGCACAGGGAGCCAATCAGCAAGAGCTATGCCACTTCTGCTCGTTTCTGAGATGACCCTCGACTCATCAGTCTGCTCCAAGTGTCATCATATAGTTTTACAAATATGTAACTGTTTGCAGATGGAAAGAATGCGGATGGTTTGGTGAGGCGTCTTTGTGTATTACAGTCCCAAAAACATCCTCCTTCTTCTACCTGCCACTCAAACAGGGAAAATGAGACCGAGGGTTGTTGACTACCGACCCAATGATGAAGTAGAAGGATTGATTTTCACAGACTGTTCGCGTACTTTAATTCAGTGGTTCCCAATTCTATACAGAGTGTCAACCAAACTTCAAGGGTCGATCGTACGTCTAATTTAAGTAAGAAAATGTATAGTAGCATCTTGGTTTAACCCCTTGTTTTTCCAAGTTTTTTTTTCAATTTCTTTTTTTTCGTGTTCTTGAACATTTCACTAAAATTACCAGAACTACCTTAATTTACCGTAAACCGTTAGAAAGGGCGCCAAATTTCCCATTTTCCTACAAAAAATTTCCAGTTAAGCATGGTGCTTCTTTCAAATTTTAAAGGCGAATGAAGAGTAAACCTGAAGGGCAAGTGAAACTCACAATCGAGATGGAATTCTTTCCTAACAATTGGCAGAGTGGAGGGGCTCTCTAACTCATTATGACTCGAGCTGCTCAATGCCCTCAATATTATGGAGGCTCGGCCCTTTCCCCAGCCTGACTCACCAGGCTACCTAAGATTTTGGAACAGGTAGTCGTCTATGTTAGCAGGTATACCCTTTGAAAATTGAAATTGGCCAGCCGCATTCTTTCTATCTGCGAACAGTAAGTACCAGGTAGTTAACTATATCACACCTTTTCTGCTCATGAATTTAGATAAAATAGATATCCAAAAGAAAACAATCATCTTTGATCCAACACGTAGGTTGCATTCCACTCTCTGTACTTTCTCTACCCTACCCAATAAGTTTTAATATTACTCAAGAAAAGTCATGTGAGTTATGAGTTAGATCGGTACTTTTTCTCAAACTCATCGATGACACTGGGTCCAGTACTGATCACACTGGCTAATAGGTATTACTTATTAAATAACTACATTCATACTTTATTGTTCTTAGCATGCTATCGTAATGACAAGACAGGATGATCAAACATGAACGAGTTTGACATAAGGGTTACCTACCCTAGACCAACCATACAATAGATAAAGCGAAGCCCCATACTGACATTCATTAGGTAAAATGTCAACAAGCGTAACACTTGATCAAACCGTTTTCGTCGCAATGCATACACTTGAGGGCAACCAGTTCGGTGCTGAATTGATTTCTATGGACGGACTTTGCTTCCATTGCAGAGCTGCTGCAGGGCAAGAGCCTGAAGCCTCCGCAGACCTGACAAGTTGTGCACGCCTCCATGCTCTGAAAAATAATGACATCAATAATTGTCTACATAGGTACTGATGATTACAAGCGAAGGTATTCATAGAGATTAATAAATAATCTAATCTAAACCACTACACAACTCACACGCGCAGGCCAATCAATGACTTAGGCCTCAAGTTATCTCAAGGTACAGGTCGTATCATTCTAACCACCAATTTCGTCATAGATTAGTGTACCTATGCCTGTATGGTGTGGGGGAAAAGTGCCACGGAGTTACCTACTCGAGTTGGACTTCTCGAAAGTTAAACTCTGTGGTATCACGACTGGCTCATCTGAACTAGCGGTCATCCTACAAAGGTACTTCCTTCTCTCCCTCCCACACCTTTTTTAGCTTCTCAAATCCTTGGAGCCAGCATCAGGTAGTCCTGGGCATCCTCGCCATTATCGTTTATTAATTCATTTTTTTTTTTATGGCGAGCTAAATTTATTATTTATTTATGTTGAATTTAACGTACCTACACTGGGTATTTATTAAATAATGGATATGAATTTATCTCCGTTATTTGAAGGGTTAGAAAAAAACGTTGGCGGTGACCATCCTATTTCTTTTACAAGAAATTTAATTAGCTCATTTTCGCGCCTATTCAAACACCTAAATGAGCATAATTTTTTTTTCGAATGGGAACCCCTATTTTATCACTGATTTGGATTCTAAGTCGAATTTAATGAAAAATCACTGAGTCACACGTAGATATCAGTATTTGGTTTGAATCGAATTAATTTTCCTGGTCTCAAACTGTCATTTTTAGCTACCTTTTTTCATATTTACTAAGTCATAGTATAGTAAATGTTTCCTCTTCAAAACATGAAAATGAAGCTCAAGAATAAACTCAAGAATTCAGTGATTGAATGATGGTTTTCACTGTTGACAATTATCCTCTTGATAATGGGCAGAAACCTGCATGCAGGATGGTGGCCAATTTGAGCGACTGCTTTAAGAGTTTTTCCATTTACTGAAAATTATACTAATTTCCCCTCTGGTGGGTTTTTTCAAGTTTTCTAAAGAAGATTAGGGTATTTTAAACCCGTCATAGCAAGGTCCAAGCCCGTGTTGCGAAAAAGGGTGAGGAAAGATATCAGCCTAAATGCCTGTGAATCGATTGATTTTGAACTACCAGAATTGGAAGTACATCAAATAATAGATCACTAATAACATCGTTATTAGTTATGGTAGTTGCCATTCGTTATCCGATGGTTGTAAGTTTCGGAGGAATAATTCTCACTTCTGGGATTGTATGAACAGTTAATTGAGTTATTCACCTTGATTAGTCGAAATCTTAGAGACTGGTTTTGAAAGAATAAAAAATTTTTATAACGAATAATCCGGATATGTATTATCTTTTACCGAGTTTTCCAGAAAAATGTAACCATTATCCGAATTATTGGATAAATAATCATTCGACACTATTATCAATATTATCTGAGGTGAATTTTATCAAACACTCCCACTACTATCTATTGTTATTTTTACCCTGTAAGGCTTCAACATTTTGCGAAGTTCTCCGCATTCATTCAGCTTCTCCACCGTGTCGGCGTCCTGGAAAAGAAACCAAACTTTTGAATTGTACGCTCACCTACTACTGAGCTTGGGTTATTGATTATATATTGTAGGAAAGTTGTCTAGTTGAATGAAACAATTTTCAAATATTGGTGAAGTGCCGTTCACAACCTGATGGAGTATTTAGGTATAGTGCGGGATGAGGGTTGAGCCACGGGGGGTTCTCAATCAAGTTGTTGTGCCAAGTCAGAATAAATATATTTATTGGGCAAGCGCTAACATAAAAATACCCACAGCATTCCACATTGGAACGAACTTGTGCTGCTGACTGCAGGTGGTCTTCAGATGGCTGAGGAACTCTGGACGAGATGAGTTGATAGATATGCCTCTTGATCTCACGACAATTGTACAGTTTGACAAGATTATGACCTTGTTCCAAATTTGCGATTTACTGAGCCAGATACTTTTCGGAACTATTCTGGGACCTTCGCGTTTGCACTCTCTCCCCCACTGAAAGGGAGCGCACTGGGTCTGATGGAGTCTGAGTCTTCTTTTTTTGAAGAAAAATGGCGTACAATTTTATTTCCAATTTCCTGTGTAGGCATAACTCTGCGAGTGACTGACCATATGCTAATGGAGTTCCTGGTTCCTCCTTAGCTGAGATTAGGCGGCGTTTGATGGTCTGCACAGTAGGTACGCTCTGCTAGGCCTTTGTGGCGGAGTGACCTGGAGCAATGAGTTTTGAAAAATACCTTTGTTCTGGAAGTATGATAGGTTAGGCTGACGGGTCGCTCCTTCCGGCCCCCGGGGGACAACCCCCATAGGGGTGGTGTCAGGGGAACGGGGGTGTATATGTAGGCTAGGGCCAGCAACAACAACCTAGGAACCAAAGGCATGGTCGTTGAGGGTTTTTTGTCGACCTCAATAGGTCCCCTTATAAAGTGGTAGCACTTGTGCTGGCGCTTGGCTGGTGGTGCCTAGGCCCTTGTGGTCACACCAGCAGACAAACTGGGACCATCTCCCTCAAGCACGCTCTCATAATGATCGGGCTGGGTTAAGCCCCAGGTGCTTGTAAAGCGGTGGGATCAGGCACAAATTCTCTGATCCGGGCCTGTAACCAGTCAGCCATGGCATCTGGGATGAGATTGTGCCAGTTCACAGGCAAACAATCTCACCTCAACACTGGTACCGGGCGGGAGGGGGGAACCCCAGGCTACCGACACATAGACTCTGTCGCAGTGTCACCTGCCTGCCCCCCAATTGAGGTCGGATTGGCGGGGGTCGTGGTTGTACATCACCTTAGGGTTACAACCTTGTTCTGTAACCCTGGGAAGGGTTCCGTGTGGCATGGCCAGCAGGGATGGCCCTGGTACACGGTTCCTGGAAAGTGAGTTTTGTGAATTATCAAAAACTCGCGGAGCTGACCTGCATAGTCGGAAGTGCGAGCTAGACGTGTGCCTCAACCTGTAGGTTAAAACAGGTACTTGGAACTATTGCAAGGACGCTGATTGTGTGAACAATCCCTCTCAGGAGGAGCTTTTTCCCTCGTTGCTTGCAGCGAGGGGGGGAGTCCATAGAGCTTGTCTCCAGGGAATCCTTAAATCGACCTTCATCCGAAGGGAGAATCAAGACATCCTTGTTCTGGAAGTATGACTTGAAATCAGCGCTAGGAAAAATTTGAAACCAAATTGGGGACACCATGAGCAGCAAAAATTTCGTTCAACAGACTTATGGTTGAGGCTGTTAAGACTTGGGGGCGTCTCTCAATATTAATATAGTTCCCCAATTTTTATCTGGGTCGTTCCATGGGTGTGAACTGTGACTCTTGGGGGGTTAGCTCGAAACTGAGTCACTCTCAACACATTCATTTACCATTTCTTCGATATCTCGATCTATGTGCTCCCAGTAAACATAGCAGACGAACTAGATTCTTCATTATGCCGATATAAATATGTATAGAATGCAGTTCTTGAAGGAAAGAATCTCGGAGGGTAGCAGGTATCATCAACATGGTCTCGCCAAAATAGGATGTCGTCAATGATGGTGTAAGGTGAGTCATCTGAAACCTGATAGAAACGAAGCGAAACAGAGCAAATGGGTCGATTCATACAAGGCAGTGACTTACTGTGACTGAAAATCCTCGTCAAAGAATCGTTGACCGTTACCTGAGAGAAAACTCTGCCATAAAGGTAATGTAAAAGCGACTGACTCCAAAAACAATTGCCAAGGCTTCATAGTCAAGCTGACTGTAGTTGGATTCAGTCTGAGACAACGATCAGGATCCATATGAGATCGATTTTTCCTGTCCATCCACGATGTGGCTGAGGATTGCAGAAACGCCAACAGCACTTGCGTTGGTTGTGAGAACAACTGTTAATGACGGGTCAAAAGATACGAGGACCAGTGTCAGTTTCGCGAAGTGTCGATGTCGCGATGCGTGAATGAGCAAATAATAAGCAAATTTTCAAATAACGATGTAATAGCGATTCTTGAACCATGGGAATCTTATTGTTTTCGCGTCCACCTACTTAATGGAAGCATTGTTTTCACTTATGAGTGATTAAAAAGGCATCCAAAAACAACATTTTCACTTGAACATTCATGTTTTACACTTCATTAGATTCGTGTAAAGGGAAGATTATACTGGCAGGAAGTTTTCGAAGACATCTTCAGGGGTTATGCGCGGATGGTCCCCAATGAATTTTTCATCCGTTTTCGTTAACATTTTCAGGGGATTTTACTGGTTGCACCTAGATGATGTTGACTTAAAAATATCATTGTCTCTAGATTTATGGCAGGTCGGCATAATTTGTTTTATATAATATCCCTTATACCTCAATACAAATCTTCATTACTGTACCTACTATTTCGGTCAAATTAGAATGGTAGTTGGGGACCGACGTTTAGATTATCCCATATTGTCATCATGATCGGATTATCAGTAGTCACTGCGCTTGCGCAAACGTCAAATCCTTTCAAGTCGCATAACTTCCACGATTGTCATCCCACTCTCTTGAAACGTCAAGATATGTAGGTACTGTATACATTGCAGTCAGTTTTATTCAATGATCTGATCTATTCTACCATGCTACGGTTAGGAGAAAGCTAAGTGCCACACCCAACTTGACAGCTTTTTGTGTTTCTTGATGATGCATTGTCAACAGAATTGGTCGAATTTACCTCATTTGGCATCACACCCGATCTTTCCTTACCAACCAATCTTAGTGGAATTAATAATATCATTATCAAACCAAATTACCCCGATGTGTTGGCCTTCGACGAAGACCTGTGGCAGTTCTACGTACGACTGCCCCATCCTATCTCGCAGCTCTGTCTGCACTTCTCTGCTCATGAAGACGTCCTTTTCTGTGTATTTGACGAGGTTCGTTTTCAGGATATGCCGTACCTTGAGGCAACCTATATGAACCAAACCAATAATAATTAGTTATGGGGAATATTTTTCTTTTCAAAGTAGGGTGGTAGATGGGAGGGGAGGGGAAGTTACTGAGTAATTACAGGTAGCTCATCATTTCTCTGATATTTTCTACTTATTGATCATTTGGGAACCATTTTGAATTTTAAGATGCTTCCTACGATCAGATACCTGTTGTCCGAGATGAAAAGTAGGTAGTTGATAATTTCTTTTTTCAATTTGAATTCAAAATTAACAATTTTGAAATTAAAGTCAACAGTTTCCTAATAAATCAAGGTGCTTTTTTGGTGGGTTGAAAGTCGATAGGAGTCTTCCCTCTCTTCCGAAGTTCCTTACGCTACTCTTGTAAACCAAGTGAGGAAACTGGCCAAAATATGGGTTGGACAATTTCATCTTGGGGGAGGGGGGGGATCTGGTCCATAGCTGAAAGGAGGAATGTCACTAAGTCTTGCAATGAAACAATTTCCCTACCAGTTATTTTAACCAGTATTCCCCCGGTAGGTAGAATGGTCTAGTGTCCTTAAGAAAATTGGGTCTAAAGTAATGTTTTTGACCAGTATTCGCTTTATGCAATTTTCGAAACGTGACACCTGATTTTCCCATCGGTGATACGAAGACTACTAACCCAACATTGAGCCGTTTCCGCTGTCTTGGATGAAGGAGGCTAGCTACACCATGCATCCTTCTCTGCGTACATACCATTGAATTACGAAAGACCTCCCCCTGCCGACCTCAATCGTCCCAGAAGGGCCTTGAGTTGGAATACTGTGTATGTTGAAAAATCTTTATGGAAAACGTTGAATCCTATTTGAAAACATGGGAAGAATGTAATACAGATTCTTGAATTACCAGTCCAAAACATTACTTGGATCACTTTTCCCCATGGTAGGTTTGGACCAGTTTTCCCTCCCCCCTGTACAGTGCCGCCAGCCTTTGGACAAAAGTAGAAAATCTAACCATTTTTCTCACCATGATTGGTTTTATCAACTCCTTCAGTGTTAGCTCCCATCACAGAAAAAGGACTGAGAATCTCATCAGAAATAATAAATGGAAACAAGAAAAATTGTTTTCAAAAACCACAGGCCGAAAAAATTGCTTTTTTATTAGAAAAAAAAAAAAAACAACTCGGCAAGCCCCCGGTTACCCCCGGTTACCTCTATTTACATACTTCGGACGAAATTATTGAAACACAGATTGTGTTTTAGCTCACGCGTTTCACGTAATTTCGCTACTTTCCTCCCACTAAATCAGAATCTTATATCGTAATTCACTAATACCGGTGACTTTCCTCCCATTAATTCAGAATTACACGATCCTTAGTTCCGTATCATCGGTTCCATGTTGTCGTCCCAGATTTCGTTAGCTTTTTTGGCTACTTAGTCCATGGCTAAAAACACATTCTGTGTTAAAAGTGAATGCATATATTTTGAATGGGCCCTAAAAAAATCATAATTCAATTTCAAAGAAAAATATGATACAATATATTTGAAACCATACATTTGAGATGTTTCTCTAACTATACCCATCGTCGTTGTGTACACCACCACCTTGCCAGCTTCCCGCTCCTGCCATGACTGAAACAGGGAAACTTCAAATTAGTCGAGTATATAAATAATTCGAAGCATAAAAATAATTTCTATACGTAATCTAATAAATGAGATTTGAGTTTTGTGTTCCTCTTCATTTGTTTAGAAAACTCCACTCAACTTTCCTCGCCCCTAAAACCCGAAAAATGACTATTTTTGGTTTTTCTAAACGCTGATAAGCAAATATATCTCTCTTGAGACAAGAGGCGCTGAAATTCGTTTATACATACAAAAGAAGAAGAATTCTAATAGTATGTAATAGCTTGTACCTTAGATTTTTTCGAGTCCTAAGGTAGCGAAGGCATAGTTTCCTCTTCTTAGAGAAGAGGGAATTCCTTAAAATTCAAAATTTCCTCTCGCATTTAACTTTTTAGACTTCTGAAAACTTTTGGTGCGGCATACTAATTGCAAATCTTTGTAACTGGCAAAACTATACAACGTTACAGTCCGATTTCGATGGTATGATCTGTCATCAATTTCCCTGTGACCGGATTGTCAGCAGCTTCTGAGCATGGGCTAATATGAAATCCTTTCAAAAGCCACGTCTAATTTTGATGACATTTTCAGAGATTGTTGCAGAATGGGATTGGAATGTCCCTTATAAATGCCATGACTCAAGAATTAATGGCAAAACTGTGCATTTTTTTTTTGTTTGTTTGTTTGGTTAAAGCTTGAAAAGTTATAGGTATTTGCAGCACATAAAAATGCTAGAACTAAATAAAGCATAAAATTGCACAGCATATTTTGAAAACAAGCCCTTTACTTTTGAAAATTATCTATTAATTTCACTAAATACAATAATAAATATAGTTTTAATCATGCCAATAAAATTCTGAGCGTTAGAAATAAAAATTACTCAACAATTATTGTTTTTCAAATCTATGGGTACTGGTTTGAGAAACACTAGCTCCAAATATTGAGTATTGGCAGTATTTTGCCGTCTTTGTGGGGAATGGAGAGGAGGGTATTGGAAACTGATTAGTTTCCAAGTTGGAGCATGTACTTGGTTTTGTACTGTTTCCTTCAAAGTGTAGGTAAGGAAGTTGTGAAAAGCGTACAGAAACCTTGAGGAGAAAACTTGAGCAATTTGGATGAAAATTCTTCTTTGATGGGTTTCCTCTTGACGTTTGAAGATGATATTGATTTTGATCATCCCTCAGTGGTGGACATGATTTAGATAACGGGATCTCGATTGCACCAACTTGAAAGGATTTCGTACAGAACAGCTAGGTCATCAAAACGACCACTGCTTCTGTACGAGTATGTGACCCTCACGTTCTGGTTTCCGCTTCTCTAATGTACCGTAAGAGAGTCATAATCGTAGTTGCTCCTGCAACTGCGTGTTGACAGAACGTTTACATACGAATTGGCCGCAGATTCTCCGCCCCTACGTTGCTACGTGCTGTCCCAACGGAAGATGAAGGGAAGCAATTCAGATTCCGTTGAGCGCTCTTCGAACATCGCCCCAAGATACGAAAGGAGGAAGTAAAACTCTGTGAACTTCACAAAACCCGTCACTCAAATTTTTGTTGCGTAGATATTTCGAGTTTCTTGAATGTAAGTGTTTGATTACCTAGTACGATACATGAGTATTTGAATTCGGATTGAGATACATGAGTTGAATTGAATTGAGATAAAGGGTCTGTCAGAAAGAATGCATGGCGCAACTGTAATAAAAATATTGTATTATTAATATTAATGACTACGAAGATTATTTTTAAGCTTATAGAAAAATATTTGAAGTTTGTAACAAATAACATTTTCGTTCATAAATGTACAGGGTGTCACCCTTTCGGCGCACCACCGGCTAGGGTTCGATTCTACAACTAATTTGCGACTTTTTTTGTCTCTTGCCTTTTTTTAACCCCCTTAAAATCCGACTTTTTCCACTTTTAAGATGTTTTTCGTATTTTCGACCTTACGCCATTAAAACAGCCATAACTCCCTCATTCTTCAGTCAAAATTCACATGTAATTACACCGTTAGAAAAAGCGTTAAATTCTCTACCTCCCTAGTGCAAAAAACTTTTTAAAGAATGCTCATATGTTGAAAAATGAGCCAAATAGTAAACTCTCGAAAATCTCGGAAATATTTTTATAAGTGGAGAAAACCGCGCTTGAATGCGAAAAAACGTGATTTTGGTTTATTATTTTCAATATTGAACCTTTGGAATCGACCAAGAAAACATTTGTTTAACCCCCCCCCCCCCCCCCCCAACATTTGAAAAATGAATTTTTAAATTCTGAAAACGCCCTAACTCAAAACATTTTTATATAATGGTATTGTTATTCCATCAATTTAAGATAGTATATAATTTTTTGAGGACCACGCGGAGCCCTGTAGGACAAACCGTTCGCTCCGTACGAGAATTTAGGGTTGGACGTACGATAAATCAGAAAAACGAGTGTGAATCGCAAAAGAGGCCTAATCTCCGTTCAAATTTTAGCTGACCCGAAATGCGATTGATGTTTTTCTTTCAATTTGGTTGGTGGTAACAATGGCAAAGCCGTGTTCTTTGCAGACGAGTGATCTATATACAAAATAATAAACCTTTGTGTAATAATTCGCAGCGTTTTTTTTCATTATTTTCAATAATGAAAATTTGGAATCGAGTAAGGAAAAAAATGGTAGTCCTCTCACAAAATTTGATAGTTTACGTTTCAAGGTAAACAGAATCCGAAAATCGAGTTGAAATGTTTACGTCCGCCTCACCTAATCCCGAACGCGGCACTTTTTCCAGTTACCAAGAACTAATTTTGATGCAATTGGTATATCAGCTCCTTTTGGGGTCTAGTTGTGCCCACTAGCTTTTGGTCAGTAATTTCTCAGTTTTTTTCACTGTGGAACCAACCGTTTGCCTAATGAGGATAAAATATTACCTAAATAATTAATGTTCATGACGTTTTTTTCAGCTATTAAGAAAAAGTTCAATTTTTAGAAACGAATGATACTACCCAGACTAGGTCCCTTGCCTGTAGAGTGCTCAAATCCCCCCCTCCCCTCACCCCCGCCACATCAGCCTCTGGACCTTAAAGGTAGTTGAATACTGTCTCAGCTGCTTTGTGTTGGACGAACGATGAGTCAGAAACACGAGTGTGAATCGCACATGAACGTTCGCTGACGAAAGTGATCTAAATTTCACCTATAAAATGCAATCTTTTTCGTTATTCGAATAGAATTTAATTTTTCTCACTCGTGCTTTCTCAACAACCAAGAATCAAACCTGTCGAAGGCTCCCATAACTTTGGGATGACGATGTTTGGCTTGTATGAACTTTCATTGTGTTGAACCAATGAACTTGGTTGTTAACCGAGGATACTACGGTTGGTAGATACTAGTAACGGAAAAGCCTTGTTCTTCGTAGTCGGGTACACTATACAGAAAAAATAATTAACCGTTGTGTAATAATTATCAGTATTTTTTTGTGATACTTGATTAGGTGTTATTAATTGTACTAGTGAACTTGACATGCTTTGGGACCACAACCGATCTTTCCCTACCAACCATACCTATCGTCGGATAGGGATTAATCATATTATCATTATCAAACGAATTATGAGAGTTTTATGCAGGACAACTTCTGAACAAATTTTTCTGACCATCCGGATCATCAACAGCTCCATCATCGTGAATATACCGTGGAATTTCGAGTTTCTAATTTTTGGAATCGTAGGAAAGGTCAAACGACGGATGGTCCTCCTCACCGCCTCGGTAGTACTCACACAAAGGTGAGTCTGTGATTTTATGATTCACTATGATCGTCCTTTGGGAAAAGGCGAACTTTCTCACAAGAAAAACGCGTTCGCAGAGGCGACGGCCGTGAAAATCCTCATCAGTTTAGCTGCGGGCCGTTAGCTGCGATGACTCCGCGGCCTGATCCCTTCATTATATGAGCAGGCGTTTTTGCGAAGGAACTCCTCTTGACATTAATATGAGTACTACAATATATTGCAAGAGAAATTCACCTAGCTCGAGGGTGAGAACGGGTTGAAGTAGTAGATTTAACACATTCAAACAGGTACTTTTGGTAGTTATTCTTAACTTGGCAACTTCCAACTCATCGGTTGCCGTGCTTCTGATGTTATCACCAAATAGTTTTAGCCATTTTAGCCAGTGGGTAACCACATACTGTATTGAGGATGGTCCAAATCAGTACTGGAAGAATTAAAGAGATCTCACCGGAAATTTTTCCATTTTCTTCCGCTTGGAAAAAACTGGAAACGTTTACTTCTAATCGGTAGGTATGTAAGCGATAAAACATATTACTGATTGCCTCCCTTCAAGATCCTAAGAGGACCCAGGTTTTTTTTCCTCATGATGGCCCCAAAACTAAATAGCATTTGAAAATCCATGATTTAGTAGCCAACAGATGACGTCGAGCACCCCCTCCCACAGGCATCAGTCTGATGTCTTCGTACGCCTGTATACCTAGTCCTTGGTTCAGTCAGTTGGAGATCGTCCCTCAAGTTCGTGTGAAACATCCAAAAATCTTTTCTATGCCATGATTTCCTGGCACCATGGTGACGCCACTCTTTGATGGTGATACAGAAAATACACGGACATTCAACGATTTTTCATTATAATTTTTATCTGAATAAACAGAAGATTTTGTCCGAAAACCCAGGTTTATTTTTTATTTTTTATTTTTATGTAAACGGTTTGGTTTTGATGGTTTGAAATTACAGGCCTGGGTATTTCTTAGACCATTTTGGGTTTAGTGACTCACACATGCATCCATATCTATGGACGCGAGGTCTGATGGAAATTTGTACAAGAAATGTTTTCTCAGATTAGTGTTGTTCTTTTCTGATCTTGATCATGTAAGGAAGTTTCGCACTACCCAAAAATTCATCCTTTTTTTACTTTTTCAGTAAAAACATCTAAAACTTTAGTCAAGAATCACCAGAGTTAACGTTGTTCATTCAAATAATTACTTTGTCTCGAATCTTGAAATGAGTTTAGTAATACTGTATTATCTATACGAATAAAAGCACAATCATGGTTTCCCTGTGACATAAAACCATAGGAGGTGATGGCCCATTTCAGGCAAATGTTCTCTTTCGACGAGATAGAGGATGAAACTACCAAATTACAAAACAACTAGTTCCTCGGGAGTTGAACGATTTTTCTTATTTGAAAGCGGTGATTACCAGTATGTAAATCTGACCACTTCGAAATTCATTAAAAACTCGAAATAACACTTGAAATAATTCGAGATCAGAGTTAGTTAGTATCCTTTGATACATTAAATTATTCCGGTAGAGTTCGGGACGACGCACATAAGTTACCAAGTGGGTGTGGCACATAGCTTCCTCGTATCCTCAACATGATTGTATAGTTACAAAATATTGTTGGCAATCCTGCCACCATATGTCACCAAACCAAACAATCATTAAAATGTCGTCAAAATCAAATACAAATTGTTGATGTGCAGCCGATAACATCAATTTGGGATCACCATCACTCGAGCTTCGTCCAGACAATCTCTAAAAATTCAATCGAAAATGAATTAAAGTTGTTGGTAGAAATTATGCTTGATTCGATTACGACCAATGTAGGATGGTAAAATAATCTGACTCCAACAGGCAATTAGGCAGAGAGGAAATGAGGCTTAGTGGATTTTACGTACCTACTAGCGAATGTGCAGAGGTTACCAGGAAACGATTAAGTTGATAGAAGACCATCTAGGGCTCAATCCGTACAATCCTAAATCTACCGAAATAGTTGAGGAGTATCTAAGTGGCGTAATTCCTACGTCCGCAAACACGAAAAGTAATTATAGGCCAAGACTTTGTAATATTTTGATCGCCATTCGTATCCCGTATACAATGCAAAATAATCAGAAAGTGTCCAACAAAAACAAAACAGATTTCCTACTAGTAGGAAATTTTCCTACTAGTAATTTCCTACTAGTAGGTTCCTACTAGTAGTAGGAATTCCTAGTAGTACTCTTATAAAGTTCTCCTGCTATTAATAATTTTCGATGTTTATTCATCTATTAGGCTTCTATTCATATATTATACTTCATCAGTGAATAAACCTGGGAACGTCCAGAATTTCTTACGAAAAATGTTATTTTAACGTTATCTCTCCAAGTCTAAATATTTCAACCTAACGAGCTCTCTTTATCTATGCGTAATCGATTTATATCCTTGCGATGAAAATTAGTAGTACGTGGGTAGTAGGTGTGGGTGTAGTGGCTTGTGAACCATGGTGTTTACGTAGTACCCGTTCTGAAATAACTAGACGTGGTTTGATTATGTGTGTTATGCCCATCTGAAGAAGGAATTCTGTAGAGGTTTTTTTTGATAGTTTTCAGAGTGTTCGGCTGGGATCAAGAGCGGATTCGACCACACCGTCAATGAGCTACCATAGTGCCGATTTCTAGCTACTTGCAACAAAGACTTTGAAGTCATGTAAACACCTTTTAAAAAGAAAAAAGGACGAAGTGAAGAAAATGAGAGAAAGCGGGTCACGCAGGTAGGTACGTGTCATAGTGAGAAGAAGGTAGAGAGAAGGTGAACAGAGACATGGGTGAGATCGAAGTTGACTCTTCCTCCATAATTTGAAATATTGAGTTAAATAATAATGAAAGTTAGTTCAAGCGCTCGAGGTTTATATTAAGTCCATTCATAATCAAGAGCCGCTCATTTCAAGTTTTAAGACGAAAAAAGGATTCATTATTAATAAGAGGCAGAATCTGATATGGTGATAGTGAGGAGTATGGCTGAGATTTAACGGAATAGTTGGCGAACAACCATCTAGACTTCTCATGAGGATACCAAAAAGTGTTATTATTATTAAATGATATTTTCAAGAGGCAAGGATGGATTCCCGTTACAAGTAACATATAGTTAAAACTGTTCTTTATACATGTTTTCTCTCGAGGAACCATTTTTCAAAATCTTCTCTAGTGCAACTCCAGGACTAACTATAAATTGTATCATCTCCTATTTCGAATTGAACATCATGTAATATCATACCAAAGTTATAAAAATCAGCATAATAATTCTAAAAAAAGCTCCATTTGTGCAGCTTGGGTGAATATACTAACACATTTTCATCCATATCAACTTTAATTATTTTTTTTTTACTTAATTTAATACAATATTTTATTTATCAAATAAGTGCCATAAATATAGCATTTTACTCCGAAAACCTCAAAAAAATTTTTACTTGTCCGTCAATTGTTGACTTTGCTTCTGAGGCTCCCAAGGTAGTGCAACGATTGTGTCTGTCTGTTTGTCTGTCATGAAGTTTTATGCCCGTAAATCTTTGTAATAATTGGCAAAACTATTCGCAGTTTTAGCCGATTTCGATTATATGTTTCAGGGATTGTGCCGGTTAGGGTGTACTTGGTCCCCTATGACGGTAGTGTTAGTTGCAGAGATTGATGTTCTCAGATTAACTACTATGCATCGGATCATCTATACCAGCGGTTCCCAACTAAATTTTTCCAAGGACCCCTTCATCAATGACGAGGACCCCCACTATCTAAAGTAACCTAAAAAGAACCAAAATATGTGAAAAAATAAATCAAACTGATGCTATAAAACTTAGGATTTATTCGTGAAAATACAGAGATTTTTCAAGGTTCAAGAGACGCCGACGAGTTGGGTTCAAGAGATACTAGCAAGTTCGGTTCGAGAGTCACTGACTTAACTTTATTAACTTATTAACTTTAACATCGAAAGCATTTTCTCGTTCTTCGTCTGTATGCCTAGGCCGTTTTAACGATCCAAATTTTAACCAACGGTCCATAACGTACGCGTAATTAACTTTCCGTAAAAACAAAGCTTTTCAGTCACTAAAATGTTGCACAAAATCACACATGTAAACAACTCGGTCAGGGACCTCACTAGCACTAAATTGTCTCCAGTACTCTGTGAGCACTAGCAATAAATAACTAACAATATAGAAATAACTGACATCTCTGAAATACATGAAGCCAAACTAGAGTGTGCTAGCGTTAGTTGTCATATGAAGCCAGACGCAGAAGTCAACGTTCTTCATATAATAATTTGTATATCCTAAGGACCCCTCAGCCATACCTCGCGGACCCCCGGGGGTCCGCGGACCACCAGTTGGGAACCGCTGATCTATACAATCGGGTTATGGATACGAGGAAGCTATGTGCCACACCCACTGGGTAGACGTTTGTTCAATGGGCTCAACATTTAATTAATTATTCTATCCCCCGAAACGTTGAAATTGCATGAAAATATTACTATATAATATTGATTTTTGGTAGAAAATTACTCGAGTCAGTATTTCAATTCTGCACTAATAGTACCGTGACAACACAATAATTCCCATAAACAATGCCAAAACTTGACTCAAGATTTTTTTTTTTTTCGTCAAAATAATTTTACGATTTTATGAGCAGTTTTTGAAATTCAAAACTTTTACCCTAATTTGACCAACACAATTTTTCATCGATTTCTGGGGAAATTTTGGTCATGACATCATTATTAATCTGCATTAAATTTAAAATTAGAATTTAAATTTAGTTACTCTGGTGACACCTTGGGACAGCCGTGAAATTCCTAAATTTTTTTAGTTGTGCTCCATTTGCCGTATTGATTTGGTGTCACCTACGATACCTTGGGGCTACTGGCACCATGTAACAATACATTAGTACTATCCAATATTTTTGTAAACTAATTATGTTCAGTAATCAAGATATAGAGGACAAAAAACGCGCCTATCAACCACAGAAAAATGTACTACAAATAGATAGATTACTTTTCACATTTTAACAGCAATATTCTCCAAGTTTCTGAAAAAATAAAACCATAACAAGGTTTATTCAGAGAATAATAAATCAAAGGAAGAAATTTCAACTTTAATGTTTCGCTGGAAGTTATAAGTAGTTGAAATTGAGTTTTCAAAAATAAAAAGTTGCCGTTGGTGATGTGTCTAGCCACCAGTGGTATTTTGGTCAATATCCTTACTCCTACTTCATAAAAATCGTCAAAATGTGGTGTCACTAGTGATACCATGGTCCAATTAGGGTTAATTGTATTTTCTCGAAAGTTGTGATTTTCAACTTGTCACACTCCTAATATTGAGATGTGTCATGCTAGTTGAGAATAATTATAAGAATAATTAATTGATTAGTTAATTAATAACTGTAAGATTGTCTTCTTCTCAGCACTCACAGCAACGCAATAATTGGCATTAAAAAAAGAGAATAGTGTTGAAAATATGTTTACTTCACAAGTCAGAATTTAGATCTGAGTTAGAAGTAAATTTCTCGCAAGCAGTTGATCGGGATAAATTATTTCTTCACTGAATGGAAATAGTTTATTATATCAAATCAATTTTTTATTTGCATACCCATGATGCGAATCAATAATGTAGAATCAATTCTGTTTTTTTTTAATACTCCCATCTTTTATTTCAATTCAAAATTTCTTGAACTACTCATTGAAGTTGATTACCGTGAATAATCCAGAGAGTGGTCGTCAGCCGTGATTACAGCTCATCGTTGAAGATACGCCTAAGTGTTTTCTTTCGCTTTCTACACGGCGCATCTCCCTCCAGGTCTATTGTCGTATGTACCCACATAGTTTTCCCACATTCGCTTCATCAGTGATTATGTAAATCACCCCATCCAATTACACGGTAGACCTTCTATGAGGTACAATCTGTTCTACAACGGTGGCTGGACGACTCTGGCCGTGGAATTTTTTCTTGACTCATTATACTTTACACAGGGTTTTTGTCATCCTCGCTCCCATGTGACGCCGGGTACATTGCTGGTACAAAAGTGAATACTAGGCTGGCGAAAGTCAATCAAAACCACTCGGATGTGGGAAGATTGTCTACTTACGAGTACTTGACAGAACTTTCAATTTCGACACCAACCTGATGTGGTTTCCCACGGAGAACCAATATCGTGATGTATGCACAGAATATTACTGAGTACACCATGTGTGCTGTCTACGCTAGGGTTTAAATAAACTTTTATCCTAAAATAGAAAACAATACCTTTATATCAAAATTTTTTGAGTTAGGGCGTTTTCAAACCTTATTTTTCAACCCTTCGAAGTGACCTACCAAAATCTTCGGGCCACAACTAGACCCCAAATGGAGCCCACATACCAAATTTCATCAAAATCGGTCAATGCTAAGTGGGGAAAGTGCTGCGTACGGCCGGCCAAATTTTTATTCGATTTTTGGATTCTACGTACCTTGAAACGTAAACCAACAAATTTTGAGGGGGGGTTAAAAAAAATTTTTCTTGGTCAGTTCCAAAGGTTGATTATTGAAAATAATAAACCAAAATTGAAGTTCAGGCTAGAAATAAGCATAGTTGACTTGACTTAGGTTAGATGTTTGAGCAACAAAAATCAAATGGAATTTAACGCTTTTGGTTTATTATTTTAAATAATGAACCTTTGGAATCGACCAAGAAAAATCTTTTTTTAACACCTCCTCAAAATTTGATGGTTTACGTTTCAAGGCACGTAGAATCCAAAAATCGAATAAAAATTTGGCCGTCCGTCCGCCGTCCGCGGCACTTTTGCCACTTGGCATTGACCGATTTTGATGAAATTTGGTATGTAGGCTCCATTTGGGGTCTAGTTGTGCCCCGAAGATTTGGTTGATGTAGGTCACTTCTAAGGGTTCCAAAATCAATTTTGAAATTTTAAAAACGCCCTAACTCAAAAAATTTTGATGTAAAGGTATTGTTTTTCCTTCAATTTAAGATTCTATAGAATCATTAGAATTTTTGAGACCATCCGGAGCTCTGTAGGACAAACCGTTCGCTCACTACGAGAATTTAAAGTTTAGACGTACGATAAAGCAGAAACACGAATGCAAATCGCAAAGAGGCCTAATCTCCGTTCAATTTAAAGCTGACCGAAATGCGATCGATGTTTTTCTTCATGTTGGATGGTTGGTGGCTTTGCAGACGAGTGATCTAAAAAGAAAAATAAAAAATAATAAACCATTATGTAATAATTTGCAGCGTTTTCAAACAGTATCCTCATACTTGAGTTTAACTTATAAATGATGGGAGTTATGACTTTTTTAGTGAAATAAGGTCAAAAACAATAAACAAATCTTCAATTGTAAAAAATCGGATTTGTTGTGTAGTAAACAAGAGATGTTGCACAACAAAAGTTATTCCAAATTATTTGCAGAATCGATCCCTGAAGTTTGGTCGTTCTTATACCGATTACTCACAGATTTTAGAATTTTTTTTTAGAATGTACAGTGTAGCGTAAAACTAGGAAATTCAGAATGTAGTCGTGGAAAGTGTTGTAGAAGGCTTGGATCCCCCTTTTTTTCAGGGTTTCGGTGATTCAACATCAGTGTTTTTTTTCATCAATGCACAAACTGGTCTCCGAATCGTAGACAACAATAGGCAGCTTACCCAACTTAAAGGGTTTATTGAACTCGAGGTGGATCGATCATGTTCAATAGAACTCCTATCGAAATGATAGAAAGGAGACAATGAGCTGTGATGAAAGTGGTAATTGTGATTTGAAACAAAAGGGGGTACCGACATGGCGAGGATTTTTCAAGGGAGAATATCAGTGGAACTCACGTAACGCGGCGCGTGCCCGATTTGTCACCGCCATGCAAACTGGTGTCACCATCGATCGATTTGTCACATGGCCCTCAAGAAGACGAAGGTAGTGACTGAATTTTGGTACTTTTAATTGCATAAATACTTACAAGAATACAAAGGATCACAACATCGCGGTGCATCGTCTAAAACATCTATACTTGTCGATATTATGAGTATGTTCGTATGCACGAGTGTGATATGAAGAACGAGTGCGTAAACCGACACCCTGTCAAGTTATAGAAAAAGGAAAAGCTGAAGAGGAAGCTGTAGGTTTGGAAAGACCAGAACCAGTCCTAATGTAATGCAAATGAACTGGAATTTTGAAATTTGACTTCAAACAATTTAAAACCAATAAAATTTTCTGAATAAGTTGAAACCGGAGCAGATTTAAGTGCTAATTTAACCAATTATTGGGGAGTAATGATTACGAATGCTCTGCCAGTAAAACTCAGAAATTTAGATTACAAAAAGTTATTATGCAATAAATACGAATCCTTATACCTTCTTAAGGTTTATACCTGCACTCAATATTATTTAATAATTTCTGATAAGAAATATGATTTTTGAAAATAATTTCTGATAGCTCACTCTTTTGCTTCCGAGTCTACCAAGGTAGCGGAAGCTTTGTTTTCACTTTTCAAGGACGAAAAAAAAAGTTCTCCAAAATAAAAATTTTCACTCGCGTTTTGCGTTTTAGACCTTTCTGAACAATTTTGTTCCAGTGTCTGTGTGTCTGTCTGTCTGTGTGTCTGTCATGATTTCCTTGTAACGCGCATAACTGTACGAAGTTATAGTCCGATTTCAATGAAATTTTCTGGATTGTGCGGGTTGGTGTGTAGACGGTCCCCTATTAAAATCATCATCCCTGGACTGATAGAAGCGACTGCGCATGCGCAAACGTGAATTCCTTGTAACGGCCATAACTTCTACATTTTCCGTCTGATTTCAATGAAATTTTCAGGGATTGTGCGGGTTGGTGTGTAGACGGTTCCCTATGAAAATCATCATCCCCGAACTGATAGAAGCGACTGCGCATGCGCAAACGTGAATTCCTTGAAACGGCCATAACTTCCACATTTTCTACCCGATTCCGATGAAATTTTCGGGGATTATGCGGATTAGGTTGTAGATGGTCCCCAATGAAAATCAAGGTCTTAAAATTTATAGAAGCCTCTTAGCATGCGCATACGTAAAATCCTTGTAACAGCCGTACCATTTACATTTTTTCATCCGAATTTGATGAAATTTTCTAGGATTGTCCAGATTAGCGTGTAGATGGTCCCCTATGAGGGTAGTGAAAGGTACTTAGAGATTGGTGTTTTGAGATTAACTACTATGCATCGGATCATCTATATAATCGGGTTATGGGTACGAGGAAGCTATGTGCCACACCCACTTGGCAGACGTTTTTTTTTTTCTATTTTCTTTATTTCTTTTGTTAATGAATGTTAGTAGTTGGTGATTTGTATTTTCCGAATAAAAGTACACTGGCTGTGTAAAATCTATTTATTGTAGTAGGTTTCAGCTAATTTCATTGTTCCAAAGATTTTAAAATTTGTAGCGATGTATTAACTTGACGGTTTCAAATGTACAAATGTTCTTATGTGAAACTTCCTTGCCCACTCTCTGAAACCTTCAAAAAATTCGATTCGTTAGGAACAATTACTAAACAATCTTTAAATTTTTGACAGGGTTGTTCAACCAAGTTGGGTGGGTAGTATAACTTTCTCTCACCTCACATAGAATAACATCGACGTACAAAAGTAGTAGGTCTAAGAATGGTTATTATTGAACAGTACCGCTGATGAAATTCCCAATACAAAATTTGATTTGTGTGTTCATGTCGCTGTTTGCGAATTTTCAAAAAAAAGAAGTTATTGCAATGGCCTAAAAATTTTTGGGATGGAAAATTTCGAATCATTTTTCCGTTTTGGAATATTCTAAAACGTGTTTAGAAGTTTAATACTTTTTTGTATGTGTATATATTAATAATTTGAAATTCCAGACGATCAATTTTAGGTAGATAGAATCTAAAAAATCGAAATTGGTACCAAATTATTCGTAATAACAAAAGAAAGGATGAGGTCGTTGGCCAGAATTTTGGACCACTATAAGGAGCCCAAAGTCCCGAAAATAGGGTCCAAGAAAGTGTTTTTTGTGTGGATATAATTATAGTAATACATAGTACATTCGGATTCAGCGTAAAATTTATAGTAGGTATAAGCACAATTTCAAAAATTAAAAATTGTCCAAAAATTGTAATGGTATATACATACAACCTATATATAACTATAATGAAAACATGCGTATATTGGTTGTACCCAAAATCCAATAGCCGAGTGGGTACTCTATGGGTTCGTGGAAACAAGTAGAATATGAATGTGGACTCCTAACATTTTCAAAACATGCCTTGTGCATACAGTATGGCCTTCAGTATGGCCTTGGTTGGTGTATGGCCTTCTGAAAATTGAAAAGAACGACAATATACGTGTGGGTACTTTATGAGTTCGGGGTGAATAGGAGAGTATTTTTTGAGTTTGTAAAAAATGTTTACCCACGGGGTTGATTATATAATTTTAAAGATTCGAGCAATGTGCTACACCCACAAGGACGTCTACTTTCTCAAATACCTAATGTTCCGATTTTCTCAACCATAGCTTCAAAGATTTCTACGAAAAACCGCCCATTAAGTCAAGCGGTATGAATAGACTTTTTTCTGTCAGCAAACTGCAACGCGTCTTTCCCAATTATGTTGATGATTTTTTCATTTTTTCACAAGTACCGTGGCTCCTACTGGGCGGATCATGATGGAATCGATGTACATTCTCCATGGATCAGCCCCAACTATGTTCTAAATTTGATCGTTAGGAATTAATGTCTAACTACACTCATGATGCTGTTTGTCCGACTCAATTCACGTGAAATTTTTTATTCAAAATCGGGCAATGATTTTGAGTAAGTATGCCGACATCAAGAATTGACCACAGGCAGAGACGGAATCAAAGTTGTTCAAAAAGCTCTACATCCCAAAATGCGAGTTCACATTTTTTGGACGACTCAACATTTTTGACCTGCTGCACGAATAAAGAGTTTATCGACAAAATACTGAGCTTCTCATTTTAAAAAAGTACACATTTCCATCTATAAAGCAATGTAATTTGCTGATCTCTGGTGAAAAAACGAGTAATCTGTGCAGGTAGCTAACCTCTAAAGATGAATCATGAGCCGCTCTGCGAAATATTCTTCTCCATCACAAACGTCATTCGAGTAAGCGATTCGAACCAAAAGCATTTGAAAAAATAAATAAATAAATAAAGCGAGGAATGCGATCCAAACTGCTCTGTTTAGCAGACTCGCCCTGTCGTCCTTGACACTGTTATATTGTTGCCTTCACTTCTAATGATTTCCATTGCTAACAGCTTGGAGACGCACGAAACCCGCCTTTGATATCCCTGCGTGCAGTAATGATACACCTGAGAATCGCCGTAAATCTTCCCCGTCTATCAAAATCGACTGGCGTTTAATCGGACCTCCGGTAACTTACTGCTCTGCATAAATTGTTTATTCTTTTAACAGGTGGTGGGAGTGGTTTTCTTCGACATTTTTACTGCCTTCGGTTGACGTTTTAGTAATTGAAAAGATGCGAGTAGCTGAATAAATTATAATTTCTCTATGTTCACTATGGAAACTCAAAACATTACATGAGGCTGCTGGATAATGAAGAACAGTACAACGGGATTATTTTTCTCCGCCCAAGGATTCCCCTCCCATTAGCTTGCTTCTGTGTATTACAGAAGGTAGCGGAAGCATTGCTTTTCAATCTTAGGTTACAAAAAAAGTTGCTCCAAATTTGAAATTTCCAGTCGTATATTTCTTCCCGAGTAAACAAAAGACATCGAAAATTTGTTTTCCACGTCTGGAGAATGAATAGTCAAATTGGGAGCAGAATACTGCCGCAAGAAAGACGTATCAAGTATATTTGAAATTTTGGGTAGATGCAATTTTAGTTATTCGCCATTCACAAACAGTAAATGACATTTTTTCGATTTGAAAGTAAAATAATAAACAACCATTTCAAGTTGGTTTTTCGTCTGACTGCTATTCCTGGTCGATTTGAAAGCACTAAACGGTAGGTCTACTAGCTCCCGAAGTGCTGATGTGTTTTTAAACTGAAATTTTGGAACATTAACCGAAAGAAAAACGCTGCAAATTATTACACAAAGGTTTATTATTTTTCACAAAGGTGTATTAGATCACAGCTTTACCATTGTTACCACCAACCAACACGAAGAAAAACATCGATCGCATTTCGGTCAGCTAACATTTGAACGGAGATTAGGCCTCTTTTGCGATTCACACTCGTGTTTCTGATTTATCGTAAGTCCAACCCTTAAGTTGGCGTAGGGAGCGAACGGTTTGTCCTACAGGGCTCCGCGAGGTCTCAAAAAATTCTAAAAATTCTATACTATCTTAAATTGATGGATAAACAATACCTTTGTATCAAAATTTTGTGAGTTAGGGCGTTTTTACAATTTCAAACCTTATTCTTCAACCCCTTAGAAGTGCCCTTAGAAGTCTTTGAGTAGCCTCGAATGCAGACCAGAAAAATGTTCCTCGTGTCAGTATTGGGGAGGATGAACGATTGGTGGGTCATTTCAAAATTTGGGGTTATTTCTTGTCAACACTCTATTTGTCTTGAAATTCAGAATTTTTCAGAGAGATGCAGCAAGTTGGTGTCTACAAAGATCACATAGAATGAATTTCACTAATCAATTAACTCAGATAATTAAAAATCATTAATGATCCCAATTCTCTCTCCCTACACCTGTCACAAAGGGTAGGTTGGGAACTTTAAAAATTTTTGGAGAACTCTATATTCATATTTTAATTTAAGTAAAAAATGTTATTGGTCCAGGATACTCTCCTCTTCAGGAATAAATTAGAAACGAACGAAAATTCCATGAATTGGAAGGGTTTTTGCTTTGTTTTTTTGCTGTCACAAGGTTTTATTCTCTCTCCCTACAATTTTTTTGAAATGCCCGCCCACTCCTGGAAACGATTATTTTGTGTCATGAAAAACCACTTTTTAACACCACAGTAGTTATCTCAAAACATCAATTGCACTACAGTATTAGGGACCGCCTACACGTCAACCCAAATCTATGAACATTTCTTCGAAATTGGATGGAAAATTTAGAAGTTATGGATGTTACAAGGAAATTCACGTTAGCGCATGCGCAGTGGCTACCATCTTCTACCTCGGTAGACTCGAAAAGAAAAAAATGTCGAAAAATTACTAAAAATTCTGAATGGGACTTTTAACTAACCCCCTGATTTTTGGACTAATTACAACTTATTTATTTGTTCCGTGTTTTCGCCAGTTATTTCCCTACAAGTAAAGAACCGTAGCACATCTGCAAGTAAACTCCAAAACCTCCAAAATCAACACTAAGAAAATAAAAAATGAATGACAAATGGTGTGATTATTACAGGCTGTAACCTATTACCAGAACTATCGGGAATAATTACCGTTTGATAAGCAGGCAGTTTTCAAGATTCGACAAAATTAACTTTTTTAAGTGATAATTTTTCACCCTCAAGTCCCCTACAAAATAATTATTGTTAGGAGCTCAAAAGACAGAGAATTCGACGTTCTTTCCAACAATGTACACAGATTTAGTTTCACTTTTCATAACAAGGGATTTACGGGTTTATCAGTGACCGGAAGTCGAAAACACGGAAAAACGTCTGCCAAGTTGGGTGGGCAGTATAGCTTCCTCAATCATTGTAACATGGACGTATAGAATCTGTTGGCGAAAAAATTATGATTCAAAGAGTTATTGAATACCAAAATATTGGCGATAATATGCGGGATAGGGTTGCAGGTATTAATGTTTATAATATTGTTGTAAATAGTTGTGGTAACCCACACATTCCCTGAAAATTTCATCGAAATGGTTGAATAGTTGCGGAGTTTTGGTTGTAACAATAAATTTAAAGTTCGCGCATGCGCAGCGGCTATTGCTTGACCAATTTGATTGAAACTTATAGGGTGTCTCTTCGAAGTTAGTCCCTAGCTAACCTCCAAATTTGAGCAAAATCGGTTCATTAGAAACCGAGAAACCGAGGTTCCAGGAAATTCACGTTTGCGCATGCGCACTCGCTCCTATTGGTCCGAAGGTGCTGAAATTGATGGGGGACCGTCTAGGACCTAACCCGCACAATCCCTGAAAATTTCATCAAAATCGGACCACAGGTTAGTATAGTTTTGCCCGGGACAAGGATTGACCACAGACAGACCGACAGACCGACAGACAGACAGACACGGAACCAAAATTGTTCGGGAAGCTCTAAAACGCAAAAAGCAAGTGGAAATTTTGATTTTGGAGGTCATTTTTTTCACTTCTTTCACGAATACAAAGCTTCCCTACCTTCGGTAGTGAGGAAGCAAAATCTCTACAGTGAAAAAACTCAGGTTTATAATAGTTGAAAAAAAACTTTATGGGTCACATTTCGTTGGAAATTGGTTTAGAACACGTGGTCGGAGTTTTGCGCCTGCGTCACTCTGTATATTAAATGAACCATATTTCATCCGTTAATTGTTAATATTTATTACAATTATGTGCCCTCATTTATGTAAGATTTTATCCCCACATGATACTCATGTAAAAGTTACTGAACTAGCTTTTTTGCTGTTGTTGTTTTTACATTTGAATCACTTTTGTGCTGTAGATCGTTATTTTACCACTATATAAGGCACTGCCTAAGAATGTCAGTCGTAATAAAAACAAGTCAGTCAAGTGGGTTTGGCACATAGCTTCCTCGTATCCATAACCCGATTATATAGATGATTCGATTCACAGTAGTTATCTCAAAACATCAATTGAGGAGCTTTTTTTCAAAAGGGAACAAATCCACTTTTTTGGAAAAATGTTTTTTTTTTCTCTACATCTTCTGGATAAGCCCCATCGAACCCAACGGAACGCATCAAACGCATCCCAAACGGAACGTGTTTCTATTAATTTAATGAGCAAAGATAGGGGTTTCAACCAAAAGGTAACAAATCCAATTCCCTTCACATTTTTCTTTCATAACCATCAAAAAGGAACAAATCCTAAGCTTCACACGTTGGATTGGTGCTCATTTTTTTTTCAAAAGGGCACATATCCACAGCAATAAGACTGAAATTTCCGGTGGTTTTAGTAATTGATTGATGAAAACTTCTGCCAATGATGAATCTCTTCGTAGACAAGGTTATTATACCTTTCATCAGAGAGCGCACTCTGTTCGTCGGCAATCTGGCTATCAGATAAGCTCGCGTGTTGTTGTGATTCACATTTTTGACCTGTTGTTTTTTTTTCGCTTTTATTCCGCTACTGTTCCGCTCGTGATTTTATACCACTTTGTGATTCGATTATTTCTGGACTCATTGCTATGGAAGGTACTGTGGGTGAACTTAACAGTTCACTGAGAGAACCCAAGCAGGATGTTGCTATGATGGGGATGATGTCAGTCCGTTCGCAAACGCCCCGGTCAGTCAAAAAAAATAAATTTTCGCTAAACAAAAGAAAGTCACAACCAAGTTTTTTCTGGAAGTTGAAGGTAATAAAGTACGAAATAAATGTATTTCCGTTTGCAAAGGCTTTTTTTGCTATGCTCTCAGTGTTTCGAAAAAACGAGTTCTGAACTTAGTCGATTAATGAAGGAAATTTAACTAGCGATAAGCGAGGTAGCGACAAAACTTCGAACAAGCTCGCAAGTAATCCAACCCATTTTGATTTTGGGGAACTTTTTTTTCAACCTTGAAAAGTGAAAACAAACCTTCCGCTACCTTGGTAGACTCGGGAGCAAAACTGCATATTCCATCCCCTCTCAACATCACCTGCCTGCTACCGTTTGACAATCACGATGCGGTATGAGTATTAAGGTCGTAAGTTCTTCTCATATGGAGATACGGCTCTGCGATTTGTATTTATAAATTGCTAATGAATAAAACACTGCAGGTAATCTAATTACCTATCAAACATTCTTGCTGACGTTGCGTTCTTCACCGTATCGCAAAGAAACGAAACGGCACATGAGTGGAGGATGAAAGCAGTTACGTATTATGAAGTGCACAATCACCCTTATGCGCTCCTTCCCGCGGATCCTCTCATTTTGCGCCTAATGGAAAGATTTCTTTATTCAAGGTTGGCTACTCCGATCGAACGGGGTCACGGTCGTCAAACGTAGCGGGACAAAAATTTTCCTTTTCACCGCCGACAAGAGATGATCTAATGAACGCAACTTTTCTACCTCGTTATACGCAATGCACTTTTGAGATTTTCTCCATAACAAATGAGGAGACAAATCGATGTATGTAGGTTACCTACAGACCTGCGTTCAACAGACTTTAGTCACGACTAATTGGCAGAAACTAGAAAGATGAGGTGCGAATTTCACTTTTTCTTGGGCGGAAACTCGCGTTTTACATTATATTAAATTACTTCATTGATGTCAGCCACTTCTAAGGGTTAAAAAATAAGGGCTTAAATTTTCAAAACGCCCTAGCTCGAAAACTTTTCATATAAAGGTATTGATTTTTCGTCAATTTGAAATAGTATTGCATTTTTAGAATGAGACCACCCAGAGTTCTGCAGGACCAACCAATCGCTCCCCATGAGAACTGAAAGGTCAATCAGAAACACGAGTGTCAATCGCAAAAGAGGCCTAATCACCGTTCAAATTGTAGCTATCTTCGAGTTTTACGTCCTTAGCAACCAGTAATCAAATTTCCGTACGAATTCATCCTCAACTCTTTATTTCTTCGAGTTGAGTGTGAAGCGTTTAATTCTTCAAAATAATCATGATTGTGAAGCAACAATATGTTTTGTTGGTAGTGGTAGTGGCAAAGCTGCGTTCTTTGTAGGCGAGTGATCTATACAAAAAATAATACACCTTTGTGTATCAATTTGCCGGTTTTTTGTTTGTTCGATTCCAAAGGTTCATTATTGAAAATATTGAACCAAACCGCAACAACACACAGCTTCAAGGCGACACCAACACCGCACAACTCAGAAAATCTGCTGGTTTGAAGTTGGCTCCTCATTTTTAGCTCCTCCTTTCTCAACTTGTCATCCACACTGGATTGATTTCTACAAACAGCTCGATTCCTAAACTCTGTTCCAGAGATATTTTCAAATCCAATTTGTTTCCGGTTATTTAACATCTAGTTCGTTCTATTGGGGAAAAAACTTGTAGGAAAACTGAATGCGTGCAACTGACGCTCTAACAATCGCTTGTCTTTAGTTAACATTTTTACTAATTATGAAAAAACGTATTATTTATTATGTTTGAGTTATTTTTAACCAAAGTTCTCCCTAAAAATACATTTTAACCACAGTTTTGAGTGATTTTTACCGCAGCCTCTCTCCAAAGTCATTGGGAACCACTGATTAGGCTCTCCTAAAACAAGACAGAAAATGAGTTGTCTGGTGTTGCGGTGACGTCGTCGAAATGCTTTTGGAAAATACCCTACATTTTTCCTTCCATATAGTTCTATCATACTGAAGCATACTTGTGGGCATGATTGGTTTTTTTTTTCGCCTTCCTCTTAAATTAACAATAAGATTTGTAATTCCGCTCTAGGCACGTGATCAGTGGAAGATTTAGTGCAGATATCAATTTAAAGATGAACTGAACCGGCGAAAATTAACGCTCGCCTAGTTGTGTGGGCAGTAAAGCTTCATCACTTAGAATAACGTGGATGTATGGGGTTAGATAGCGAACCACGATCCCTGCTGGCACGAAACATGACATTGACAATCATCATTAAGAAATTATTCCCGATTGTGTTGATGTTTCTTTCAATCTCCCTCAATTCACCTACTCGGTTCGAGTTGGGATCATTGAGCAATCTCATGATCAGCCACAAACTAACCACTAAATTTTAGTCAAATCGGGCTTCTAGATCGTTTTTGAATGAAAATCGCGTTTATAGTTGGTTGGTACCATGAGAAGACGATAGAATTCATAGGTAACCGTCAAGGAGTAACATTCATAAATCCTGAGAATTAAAAAAAAAAATTACTACAAAAGTAGTTATGCTCGGATCAAGGAATTCACTACAGAGCGACAAATAGTTCAGAAAGCTCTGAAATAGCGAGTGAAAATTTTTATTTTGGAGAATCCATCTTTTGTTTTATTATTTTCAATAATGAACCTTTGGAATCGACCAAGAAAATTTTTTTAACCCCCTCTCAAAATTTGATGATTTACGTTTCAAGATACGTAGAATCCGAAAATCGAATAAAAATTTGGCCGTCCGTCCGCCATACGCGGCACTTTCCTCAGTTAGCATTGACCGATTTTGATGAAATTTGGTTTACAGGCTTCATTTGGGGTCTAATTGTGCCCCAAAGATTTTGGTTGATGTAGGTCACTTCTAAGGGTTGAAAAATAAGGTTTGAAATTTTGAAAATGCCATCACTCAAATGATTTTGAATCAAAGATATTGTTTTCCCATAAATTCAAGATAGTATTGCATTTCTTGAATTTATAGAGACCTCTGTAGGACAAACCGTTCGCTTCCTACGAGAATTTGAGGGTTGGACTTACGATAAATCAGAAGCACGAGTGTGAATCGCAAAAGAGGCCTAATCTCCGTTCAAATTTTAGCTGACCGAAATGCGATCGATATTTTTCTTCATGTTGGTTGGTGGTTCTTTGCAGACGAGTGATCTATATAGAAAAATAATAAACCATTGTGTAATAATTTGCAGTGTTTTTACCTTACTTTGATAGTGAGGAGGCAAAAAGTATGTCGGTAATACAGGAAATTTTATGTAGGTGTACTCTTGACACTTACGGGTGACATAGTACGACGAAGTGAACCTAAATATCCGCCTCGCGAGAATATGCGTTTTGTCGGACAGGTTGATTATAACTGAGCCCCCTCAAGTGATGGTTATTACATCAGAAATTTAGATCATATTTACTCAATTCGATTGCACAGGTGGAATGAATCACCAATGAAAGTCGGAGGATCTGAATGGAATGGCAACTACCAACCCGTCTGAGGAGAATCCATCAATTATTCATTTCTATTTGCTCAACTGAAAATTGAACGGAGATTTGGGCTACTTTCGTCAGTGTACATTCATTTGCGATTCACACTCGTGTTTTTGACATATTATTCGTCCAACCCTTAAGTCCTTTTTGAGAGCGAGAGATTGGCTCTACAGAGTTCTCAGTGGTGTCACTAGATTCTGAAAATTCAATTTTGACTCATGCTTGATAAACCATTAAGTCCTATTTGAGAGCGTTTTGAGAGCGATTGTCCTAGGACCCGCGAATTTAAACTTCAACTTCTTCTTTTCCTTTTTTATAACTACTAACATACAGACATACCTCGACTAACTACTGACATTTAAATGCGCCTACATGAAGACGATATCAGAACAACGAACGTGCTACCAAATACAAGTCCTCATAGTACCAAAACCACCTATTCAAAGACTTATGCACAACCTATGTCTTCATGGCCAATAAGATTTACTTGCTGAATACCAAAACAACGGCTCATGGCCGTCAAGATAGAGGCAGTTGGGGAAAGGATCAAGCGAAACTCTCACACGCACACCATGTTGGCAGGCCGCGAGAACTGTCCACCCCTCTTGGTAGTCCTCATACTGTCCATGCTTTCTTGAACATCGTGACATTATTATTGTCTTGGATTGGAAGTCGTGTATCTCCTCCTATTGACCCCATACGACTTAGTCCATGTCAAAATAAGAGGTTAGTTGACAACTCCAACTTATTGATGGGACCAAAAGTGCTCAATCCCATTGCGATAGCTCGGTTCGTTTCGAAAAAAATCGCAAGCTAAGGGTGAGTAGCCCGAAGCAAACAAGACAAATCCGACTGAAGGCCGCGGAAAGGCGGTCATTGATACTTGAAGTTAACTCCAAGAGTCTTCACCCTGTTTGAAGGTTGGTGAACTTGGTGGGTTGAGACACAACCACTTTCACGTCCGTTGCTCAACCCCCACCTTCAATGCTAACACGGTGGATTTGGGTGTTTTGGTGGCAGCTCGCTCCCAATTCCATTGGCAAACTGATTCGCCACGCCGAGCTAACTGGCCGGTCGCCGACAGAATCTCAAAGAACCTGTGAGACGAGCGGTTTGATGGGGCAAGGACAGATTGACCTACCAGTTGTTTACCCTCGATAAGAGTTGAAGAAATTCACAAGAATTAAAGAAACCTGTGGTCCAGGATTACTGAATGACTTGCAAAATAAAAACTCCTTCGATCTCTATGTTTCTAACGTTCCGCGATCCCTAATTACCAATACATTCAAGATCCGCAGCAGTTTTTCGAATTACTTTCCATTCGAGCGTGACAAAGTTGTGATGAAAATTTGAGTGAAAAAAGAAAAGATTTGAGTGAAAATAAGGCATTAAAGAAGTAATAGATGAAGTGCTGGTCCATTAGATAGGTGATAGATAGATAGTTATGTTTATTTGGCGCCATTTTGTTCACTTTTACAGAAAGATAAATTCATGATGCGATGCGATTTGCTCAGATTTCCTACCCGACGTTAGGCTTGGCCCGTGTTGTAGGGCAGGATCTTCGCAAAATCGCTCCATATCGGTAAATAAATTAATATCTACTTTGCATTACAGTAATGAGTAAATTTCCAAACAATACATGATTGGACTGAAGAATGGACGCTATTTGATAATCTCTAATCCTACACATATATGCAGTTTAATATCCTCTCGCCATGTATCTCCATTACATTGTTGTCGCCCAGTATTCCATTATTTTGAGAATGACATGAATGTTTGCCAATTTTAGTCGGTTCCCTAAACTCTCTGGTTGGTCTTGGATTAATATTCCGGTATTAACCCTAATTGGACCATGGTGTCACTAGTGTCACCGAAAACATCTCCGAAATTCCACAGCTGTCCCAAGGTCTCACCGGATTAACTAGATTCAAATTGAAATTACAAAATTAATGGACAGAGCTGAATTTCCTCAACCATTTTTTGAAAGTTATGAAAAGTGAAAAAGTGATGTTATTACAAAAATGTTGACAATTTTTGTGATCGATTTCTTTGGAAATTTTTGTCATAACTCTATTTTGAGACTTCCAACAGCTGACAAAAAATTCTGCTGTCAAATCAAATTTAAAATTTCAATTTAATTTTGGTTTCTCCAGTGACACTTTGGGACAGCTGTGGAGTTTTGGTGACACTAGTGACATCATGGTCCAATTAGGGTTAATAGATGAATCCTAAGAGTTACAGACCCCAGTTCATCCGAGTCTGATCTCTTATGATTCCTAAGTACACGATATGAGATTTGACGGAACAGACACTGTATTATTATTTATTCTCTTCTAATTTTGCAAGAACTTTTACGTCAATTCCGAGTGTACTCTGTGTTTCTATGTTCGATGATAACATTGAACTTGTCAATCACATACTTCCATGGGCTTAAAAGTGGGAATTCAATTTTTCAAAACGCCCAACCTCGAAAACTATTAATATAAGTGTATTGTTTTATCATTAATTTAAAATAGAAACGATTTTCAAAAGTCTAATGAGACCACACAGAGTTGTGTAAGATTCGTCAAATGAGTGTTGATTGTGAAAATAATTAGAATTACACGGGGCGAAGCCGTCATTCTTAGAAGGTTCTAGTTTACAGTTATTTGTCTAGAGTGAGGCACTTATAACTTAGCAGTTGGATTAACCCTAATTGGACCATGGTGTCACTGGTGTCGCCGAAAACATCTTGAGAATTCGACAGCTGTCCAAGGTGTCACCAGATTAACTAGATTTAAATTGCAATTTAAAAATTAATGGACAGAGCTGCATTTTTACAACTGTTTTTTGTTATTAAGTTATTAATGTTATTTAATTTTTAGTTATTAAAAATCAAAAAATGATGTTAAGACAGAAATTTTGAAAATTTTGTCATCGATTTCTTTGGAAGTTTTTGTCACTAACACTATTTTGAGACTTCCAATAACCCACAAAAAATTCTGCTGACCGTTAAATTTAAAATTGTAATTTAATTATGGTAACTATGGTGATACCTTGGGACAGCTGTGAAGTTCCTGAGATGTTTTCAGTGACACTAGTGATACCATGGTTTAATTAGGGTCATGGTAACTGCTATAATTGTTTTGATTTGTTGCGTACATTGCTCTGTGAGTTTGACGCTTATGAACGTTCACTGACAGAAGTGAGCAAAATTTCAGCTTTCTTCGAATAGAATTTTATGTCAGTTTCATGTGACCCAAATTTCGTAATGAAGGCACTCACAACTTTCGGCTGACAATGTCTTGCTGGTAGCTACTTCGTGTAAAAATAAACTTGAGCGATAATATTGTCAGTAGGTACTATTAATGGAAAAGCTGTGATCTTTACAGAAAAAATAAACCGTTATGTAATAATTCGCAGGGTTCTTTAGCAATACGAGGGGGGACCCAAAAGTAACCGGAATCGAGCTGGAGGCGAAAGACAGGTGTGATTGGCTGGTTGGCAGGTGGGGGGTTTGAAAGGGACACATCTCACGATTCAGTGTGCGAAGTTGAGATGCTGTGAGTTTAACGGTTTGTCATTGAGATTTTTTCTAGTGAAACAACTTTTTCCGTTTTGGCGAAAACATGCGATGGCAGACAGCGTGGAGCAACGAGCGGCCGTGAAATTTTGTTTTCTGTGGGGAAAACGCCGGCTGAAACTCTCGTATTGCTTGAAACTGCTTAAGGGGATGCTGCATTAAGCAAGACACGTGTCTACGAGTGGTTTCAATGTTTTAAAAATTGGCAAATGAGGATTGAAGACCAATCTCGTTCTGGTCGCCCTTCAACGTCAAGAACTGACGACAACGTTGATAAAATCAACAATTGTATTGGTAGACTTATATTTATTTCATTAATTAAGTATCACAATTGAATCAGTGAGAATGACAACAGTACATGTCCCCAATCAGCTTATCGAGATATCAGGTGTCAGGTGGTATAAGTCCATGGACTCCTACTGTTTTTTCCCTCAATCATTTTCATTTAGGCTCTGTTCAAGCTTACCGAGTGTGGTTAGCATACTGCTCTTGTGCTCAATGCGTAGTTCTACTGGTTACAACCTACAAAAAGCCATTTTTCAACAATCGTCAAAAATGGACTTGTACTGTTTTTATTCTCATCGATTCAATTGTATTATAATAATTTAATTTAGCTGGCGTGATGTGTTGTCGTCTACAATACAATGTCAATAAAGAAGGGGGAAAAAATGGTAGAGATGACTGGGATGTCTTGGAGTTCAATCCAGAGAATTTTATCGGAGGGTTTGTGCATGATAAGGGTTGCAGCCAAATTTGTCCCACGCCTTCTCACAGACGAGCTAAGCCCCCGCACTCATTGTCTGTGAAGCAGTTTCCTACGAAAAATGGCATGACACCGATTGTTTACCTCCCATATTCACCTGATCTCGCCCCCCGCGACTTTTTTTCCTTCCCCCGACTCAAAAGGGACTTGAAAGGAAAACGGGTTTCGGCTGTGGAATATGTGAAACAAAAATCGCGGGATAGCTTCAAGCTCGTTCCATTAAATGAATTCCAAAAATGTTTTGAACAATAAAAGACGCGATTGGAAAAGTGTGTTGCAGTCAGTGGTAATTACTTTGAAGGTGATCAAAATTTGGAGTAAAAATATTGCAAAATGAAGAAGTTATGACGAAATTCCGGTTACTTTTGGGTCCTCCCTCATATTACATTCTTATTTCATCGTGCTAATAAAATTTGTATGGGGAGGAACATGTTCGAGAGATGGTGAGTAATTTACCTTCTCATAGCCGTATAATACCGGGGGGGATAGAGGATGTCCTTGAGCTTTCTAGAACCCAATTAGTGACCGGCTTATCTTGTAGGTTTCGCCACCCCTTTCCATCGCTGACTTCGGAATCCCGTTCTTCGAGAGAGGAACAATGACTGATGTTTTGAAAGGGGCAACATCCCCGGAGGGACGTACTGTACCACAATAGTAACAACTAACTATTTAGTGATAACATTATCATCTAATCGTGGCAACTTTCCACAGCAACAGATACCTGATCGTAGCGACTGAGGCGTTGTGTGAAGTACAAACCAGTGAACGTTTGTATTTACGATAAAACTTACCAGACTCAAATCAGGAGGAGGGTACAGCGATATACGGAATATCATACCTGAAACAGAAATTTATAATCAGAAGTTGTAGAGCAGGACCTTTAGGCAGAAAACAAGACATGTAGAATAAACACCGCAAACTTTTTCTTGTTGTTTAAAACTTTAAAATTATAAATCCCTCCTGGGTATTTTGATCTTATGATTAGTATCTGTCAATGCGATAACCAAAATAACCTCTTACACCTTTTAGCTGGTTTACTGCCTTCATCAGGGCCAGAGACGATTTAGTAGCATAATGGGTCACCCATGGGACCCATGTCACCCCAATCAGTCAAATGTGCGTGTTGTAGATTACGAAATTATGTAGTAGATTGAAATTGAAACACCAATTAATCCTCCAATTCCCAAAGTCCCCTCTGGGGGACCTCACTTTAGTTTTGATTTCTGACTACCAGAGAGAAGGTAAACTCCTAGTTCTTCCTCCATTGAATCTCAGAGACCTTAAGTTTGTAAAAGCAACAATAGTCCTAACACCACCACCTAGAATAACCTCCAAGTTTGGTTTCAAAGGTGAGCTCCTAGTGAAAAACGTGCTTTTGTTGACACTTCACAATAATTGAATAAAATGACCAGAAAACTGTAAGTTTCATGAATTTTTCAATGTTCTCTTATGTAATTGAATAGTTTCTCTGAATGCTCGATGCATTTTCGTGGGAATAAGGTGTGATATGTGGTTGTGGGAGGCTTTGTAAATTCGTGGTCCCCATTAGGGGACTTTGGGAAGAGGCCATGCTTGAACCCACTGCCTGTGGTCCCTCTGGGAAACGGTGTGTCGACATAGATAGACGTCTTGATCAATATATCATTACATTTTATTTATGTTTTTATGTTTACTCGTATATTTCTCATATTGTCACCTTTCCTGGTATTTTTTTAATGTGGTGCGGTCGTCTCTATCAGAGCCACAGGGTTGTGTTTACTCATCATCATGTTTGAGGACCTCCCATGAAGTAAGTAAACTGTTTTCTCAAACATAATTATATTTATTATCTCAAGCATGTGTTTACCATTTTATTACATGTGAATCAGTCAAATGTGCGTGTTGTAGATTACGAAATTATGTAGTAGATTGAAATTGAAACACCAATTAAAACATCAAGGTAGGTACAGAAGATATCAAAACAGGTTTAATACAAAATGCCCAGCAATTCTGCATGACAATATCACGTATTATTTGTCACCTACTTATATTATCTTGGCACCTTCGGATAAGTGGCCCTCAACCGCGAGGCGTTTTCGGTTGTTTTTTGTTACGGTGGACCTCCCGCCCTTGAAGGCGTCAGCCGGGAGAGAGGCAGGTTCAAGGAGCCGCCACCTCGCTTGATCCCGGCGAGTCCCCATCCTGCCTGCTCGAGCCGCACCTTCAGACCTACCTCGCTCTCCTATTCCCACTTCTCTGGAGTGACCCCTAAAATCAATTACTTCCTACTTCCACAATTGACGAGTACAAATCTCAGCGGTATCTTGAAAGAGCTAATAGAGGCAATTTTACATTAAATCCTCGAAACAGCTATAATATGTAGGCTCCATATGAAAACGCTGCAAATTATTACACAAAGGTTTACTATGTTTCTATATAGATCACTCGTCTGCAAAGAACACGGCTTTGCCATTGTTACCACCAACCAGCACGAAGAAAAACATCAATCGCATTTCGGTCAGCTAAAATTTGAACGGAGATTAGGCCTCTTTTCCGATTCACACTCGTCTTTCTGATTTATCGTACGTCCAACCCTTAAATTTTCCTAGGGAGCGAACGGTTTGTCCTACGGGGCTCCGCGTGGTCACTAAAAATTCTACAAATTCAATACTATCCTAAATTGATGACAATACCTTTATATCAAAACTTTTTGAGTTAGAGCGTTTTCAAAATTTCAACCCTTCAAAGTGACCTACATCAACCAAAATCTTCGGGGCACAACTAGACCCCAAATGGAGCCCATACACCAAATTTCATCAAAATCGGTCAATGCTAACTGAGGAAAGTGCCGCGTACGGCGGACGGACGGCCAAATTTTCATTCAATTTTGGTTTATTATTTTCAATAATGAACCTTTGGAATCGACCAAGAAAAAAAAAATTTTAACACCCCCTCAAAATTTGATGGTTTACGTTTCAAGGTACGTAGAATCCAAAAATCGAATAAAAATTTGGCCGTCCGTCCGCCGTACGCGGCACTTTTGCCACTTAGCATTGACCGATTTTGATGAAATTTGGTATGTAGGCTCCATTTGGGGTCTAGTTGTGCCCCGAAGCTTTTGGTTGATGTAGGTCACTTCTAAGGGTTCCAAAATCAATTTTGTAATTTTGAAAACGCCCTAACTCAAAAAATTTCGATATAAAGGTATTGTTTTTCCTTCAATTTAAGATTCTATAGAATTTTTAGAATTTTTTGAGACTACGCGGAGCTCTGTAGGACAAACCGTTCGCTCCCTACGAAAATTTAAGGGTTTATATTGATATATATATATATATATATATATATATATATATATATATATATATATATATATATATATATATATATATATAATATATATATATATCTATATATATAATATATATATATATATATATATATATATATCTATATATATATATATATATCTATATATATATCTATATATATATATATATATATATATATATATATATATATATATATATATCTATATATATATATCAAAACACAAGTGTGAATCGCAAAAGAGGCCTAATCTCCGTTCAAATTAGAGCTGACCGAAATGCGATCGATGATTGGTGATTTTGATTTTTTTTATTTTTTTTTATTTTTTTTTCTTTTTTTTTTATTTTTCTCTTTATATTGGATGGTTGGTGATTTTGTAGACGAGTGATCTATATAAAAATAATAAACCGTTGTTGTAAGGGTCGCCTCCTCTGCGGCTTTAGCGATTAGGTCTGACTTATTTCTCGGCCTACTCGTGGATTCGGGGGTTCTGAAAATACCTCCCTAGTCCTGCCTAGGCCTAAGCTCCCTAACTGGCTATCGCCGTAGATCGGGTAGATCTGGGGGCTATTGCCTCCGGATCTAAATACTCGACTATCTGCTTGTTCCTAAGTACTCGATACCTTCGGGCTTCGTGGACTTTTGAGAGAAAAGACTTGTTTGGATTTTGAATGAGCAACGGGTTTATTTAGTAATTGGAAAAGGGTATTGAATTTTGCTAATATAAAGGTGAAAGTGAAGCCTTAGGTGGTAGCTTAGTCTATCCCTACCTATGTGCCTCCTGACGCGTATCGTCGCGATATTACGGAGTTTCGCGGACGGCGCGGGCTCGCGGCGGCGACAGCGGAAGTCGAGATTGGGTAAACTGAAGCTAAGTACTTGGGACTGACCTGGCGATCCTTTCCTCGGGTCTCGATAGTCTTTGGAGATTTGTCCCAGGAAGCGTTGACGTGGCAGCTATCCACTTCTTTTCCTGGAGGCGGCTGGTTCCCTCGGACCGAAGTAGCCTGTGGTGATACCGCTCTCTGTCACTCAGCGGAAGGCAGCAGAACTGGGCGCTTTTGGATCGATGGGCACTTGGTTCCAGATTCTGATGCACGACCTCGATTTTGGCCGCGCGCAACAGTTTTGTTCAACTGCTGGGGGCGTGTCCTCAGAAATATTTTGGCTGAATATTTTCGGTATTTCTCCTGCAGTTCTTCCACCTCTCCTCGCTGGTTGGATGAGGAGCTTTTCCTGGGCGTCGAATTTTCGGCTGATTAGCGAAAGCGGGGATAGATTTCCGCTAATCAGGCCGCGGTAATTTTTTCCGTGGTGGGGACTCCACGTGCCGTGTTTTTTGGCGACGTGGGCCTTACGAATTGTTTTCCCTGGGAGCCGTCGATTTTCCTTTTTCCGGAGTCGAATTGCACGACTCGGTTTCCCAGGGAGAAACATGAGATTTTGTCAGCGTTCGCGTCTGACAGTTGTGTAATAATTTGCAGCGTTTTTGGATTCTACGTACCTTGAAACGTAAACCATTTCATCCCAACAACAATTTCCATAGTCAATTCCAAAGGTTAATTATCAAAAATAATAAACCAAAAAAGATCCTGATGGTCATAAATAGAAAAACATGCTGGAATACTGTAAGCCCCAAGCAATGTTTACGACATGCGCTCAAATTTTCGTAAATTTCATGAATCAATATTGTTTAAGATTTTGCAAACCGAAAAATTCAAGTTTCTTTTCTCATAATACGGCACCATAGGAGCGAATATGGTTTTAATATCAAATCCACATCTTTCTTTTTTGGTTTCCAGGGGAGATGTGTGAGATGGTCGCCCCTGCAATTATTTACGTCGTACCTTTTCGGATAAGTAACAGTATGTATTTGTAAACGGTTATGGACGATACTTGAACCTCTGCTATTAATTATTTTTATAAATGATTGCAGATACTGTGTTGGAGATGATCGTTTCATTCATGCAGACGATTCGACCTTTCTCTCAAGTGACCACAATCGATCTAACGCTTTCTCCGTCTTTGCCGCGGAAGAAAAGTTAGCAGAAGAATGGTAGCAGCACTAACAAACTCAAGCTTAATCCTGGTAAAGCACAACATTTATCCATCTCTCACTCGAACACAGTCCGTAGCGAAAATTCCTACTTGCTACTTTTTTTTTAAAGTTGACAGTGAAGTTTGTCCCATGTTCACGAAAAGATGTCTAAAACACTCTATTTGATTCCACAACCTCATCTCGTGAGGTACTTTAAGCGGCTTACCATCTATCTTGTCCATGGTTCTCCTAGAACCAGACGTTTATTTATTTCCAAATCAATTTCTGTACCAAGGGATCGTGTATTGTAACTTCATTCCTGCTGTAATTCGTCAAGAGGGTTTGAGAAAATCATAATATTGTAAAAGTAAATCGTATAGCTCATTCTCTGTACACAAGACAAGAAGTTTTTACATTGAGCTTTCAATGTCCATCGAGATCTTAATTTTTACGTTGTGATAATGTAGGTCGAAACAAATAATGATTGTGACGATTGTCATGTAGGTGCTTCAATGTACGACAGCAATGAAGAACTGTTGAATTGAATCGAAGAGGAGTGCTTGATTATTATGATCTTATAGGGCATGTGTTCCAAAATCCATTAATAGAGTCACACTTTTCCCACACCACCTCTACCCACCTGTAGTTGAGGCTCTACCGATATTTGCATTTGTGTGATTGTTTGTCTGCATGTCTGCCTTTATATTTGCATCGCGCTAAAGGATCAAATTCATATTGATTGGTTTATTTATTTATTTTACCACCAGGGGGAATTAGGGCCATTAGGCCCTCTCTTCCATTCCCACTGGCTACAAAAACGTAATATATTTCCTTTATAGAAATATAATACAAAAATAATAAATATGTAAATAATAGGTTAGGTACGAGTTTATTTAGTTTATACTCATAATTGAAATTATTGTAACTCATTTAAATTATACCATATACATAATAAAGTAGATTGGTCTTCCTTATTCTTCTGCATACTTCTCCAACAGTAGTGCTGTAAACTGTTCCTTTTCTTAACCATACCTTCAACTGAAAGATTTCTTTGAAAATTCGCTCATTAATTCATGCTGCATGAATGGACTTTTAACTTTACCATAATTATTCATAGAAAACATGAGCAACGAAAAATTTCTCCGATAATTAATCTGTTGGTAGATCGCCAAGGACTGATGACCAATAAAAACACGCGCTCGCTCAGGCACACTACAAACGCTTTTGACACCACATGGAATACTGAACTTCAACGACCCTCCACAGATTGCTCGAGGCTCCAAAAACGATTGAAACCGAATGAGTGAAGAACTGACGCAAACCTCTGTGACACTCACATTTCATTATGTTTCACATTCTAAATTTATTTACAAACGCTGCAAATTCTTACACAATGGTTCATTATTTTTCTATATAGATCACTCGTCTGCAAAGAACAGGGCTTAGCCATTGCTACCACCAAAAACATGAAGAAAAACCTCGATCGAATTTCGGTCAGCTAGAATTTGAACGGAGATTAGGCCTTTTTTGCGATCCACACTCGTGTTTCTGATTTATAGTAAGTCCAACCCTTAAATTCTCGTAGGGAGCAAACGGTTTGTCCTACAGGGCTCCGCGTGGTCTCTAAAAATTCTAAAAATTCAATACTATCTTAAATTGATGGAAAATAATACCTTCATACCAACATTTTTTGAGCCAGGGCGTTTTCAAAATGTCAAACCTTTTTTTTTAAACCCCCACTAAAATTTCCCCCAATATTTACTCTTTAGACGAGACTGAGAATAACCAAAATCTTCGGGGCACAACAAATGGAGCTCATATACCAAATTTCATCGAAATCGGTCCATGGGAACTAAGGAAAGTGCCGCGTACGGCGGACGGATGGCCAAATTTGTATTCGATTTTCGGATTCTACGTACCTTGAAACGTAAACCAACAAATTTTGAATCCATTATTGAAAATAATTAACCGAAAATATGAAGTTTCGGATTTTGACATTAAAGACAATGTCTGTTGATTACATACAGAATCATTATGAGAAATATGTCAATTATTACCATTCCAGGATGATTGAATTTGGCAACCTATAGGTTGTGACATTGGTGAAGTACTGACATTTCAACATGTAATCGAGTTTTTAGTAATTAAACAATTACTTCAACACTCTGGGAGCATGTGTGCTGACAAGAATACAGAAACAAGACACAGAACTCGAAAAAAATCCTCTCTGAGTACCGAAAATCATTGACATTTGCGCAAATCTTACCCATGACATCAATTTTACGTTTTCGTGAGAAATACCCATATTGTCAAAATATCTGAGCCGAACACCATTTAGTCGAATATTGGGCTCTCTGAATGGACTTTCAAAAAATTGCGCGTAACTTTTGGCCAGCAGGCCCATCAATATATTTCGTAAATGTTTCCTAATATTGCGAGAGGCTGTTGGAAATATGGGGACTAGAATTTGTTAAAGCCCTCTTTCTACCCTCGCTCTACATCTTCTTCAAGAGTAGTAAGTCGGTGAGTTGTTGGAAGTCGACTCACGTTAAACAGTTTCCTTTCACTACTGTGAACCGATGGAATAACTAAACAGTTGGCATGGTAAAGGACAATTTTTATTCACATCTTACTTGATCATAACTGCTGAGACGTTGGACATTTCGATACTCTGAATTTTTTATATGTTGGACATTTTAATTTGTTTGCTATTTTGATACATTGGTCATTTTAATACAATGGATATTTGGACTCGGAGATTCAGGCTCATCGGATAATTTGATACGTTGGATATTTTGACGTTGCACTTTTTTGTATATTAGACATTGTGATTCGTTGGATATTTTGTTGCAATAGATATGTCGATACGTTAGATATTAAAATACGCTGGACATTTTGATACTTTAAACAAAACTTTGAGATTGTTGAACACGTTATCTACCCGTATAACTTTATTCCTGTGTATTCCTGTACTGTATTTCGTAACTCGCTCACATCGTACAGAGTGCTCATAATACCTACTCCTCAACCAGTATTCGTCGAAAACATATTCAGAAGGTTGTTTGTATCTCGAACAAGATATATGGGTCAAGGGGAGTCGAAGTAAGACCCGTAACGGATCCTGCCGCGGTCGATTCGTTACTCGTAAACCTGTCAATACGCACTTTCTGCCGCTACTCTGATCACAATTACGCTGATTGACCAGGGGATTTGTGGTTTTCCGCTCTGCAAAGATATGCCTTAGATTGAGTCCGTAACAATCTTCTCCACTTCATGATCAACATTCCCTTACTTATGCACCGTTGACTCATACAACTTTGTACCAGTTTTGAAGTTTGGGAGTGTCTGAACTTGATTAATTATCTTCCTAGATTAACATAATTTACGACGAAAACGCTTTTCTAAGCTTATCTCAGTTTGCAAATGACGCTTGGAAAATTAAAGTCACCGGAGCCTAAAAAACCTACGACAATAAAATTCAAGGGTATAGTTGGCCACCCGAACTAATTAAAATTGCGTCTTAACTCATAAGGATGGAAAATGAGCGATTTTCTAATAAAAACCACCAAATTTTCGGCCGCGTTTCGAAAAATTCCAGTTAAATCCGAAAATGGATACCACCGCGTGATTCAGCGTCGAAAATTGACGAAAAACACATGTATCACACTTGGGGTCTTCCTTCATCTCAACTTTGGCACAATTCAGGGATTGCGCATGTTTGCGCGCTAACTGGACACGTTGTGCGCAACCAAAAAAACGCTGCAAATCATTACACATAGGTTTAATATTTTTCTATATAGACGACTCGTCTTCAAAGAACACGGCTTTGCTATTTTTACCACCAACCAACTTGAAGAAAAACATCGATCGCATTTCGGTCAGCTAAAATTTGAACGGAGATTAGGCCTCTTTTGCGATTCACACTCGTGTTTCTGGTTTATCGTAAGTCCAACCCTTGAGTTCTCGTAGGGAGCGAACGGTTTGTCCTACAGAGCTCCGCGTGGTCTCTAAAAATTCAATACTATCTTAAATTGATGGAAATACAGTAACTTTACATCAAAATTTTTGAGTTAGGGCGTTTTCAAAATGTCAACACTCATTTTCCAACCCTTAGAAGTGATCTACATCAACTGAAATCTTCGGGGCACAACTAGACCCCAAATGGAGCCTACATACCAAATTTCATCAAAATCGGTCAACGCGTCAGTGGGGAAATTGCCGCGTACGGCGGACGGACGGCCAAATTTTTATTCGATTTTTGGATTCTACGTACCTTGAAACGTAAACCAACAAATTTTGAGGGGGTGTTAAATTTTTTTTTCTTGGTCGATTCCAAAGGTTCATTATTGAAAATAATAAACCAAAAGCCTTGTTCATCGGAAACGGGTGATCTTATATAAGAATAGTAAACCGTTGTGTAAAAATTTGCAGCGTTTTTTAGTAGTGAATCCACTAAATTGAGATCAAAAAGGCGAAATTCAAGTCCTCAATTCGAGTTCTGGGTAGAGCACAAAAGATTTTGTAATAAGTACACACATAGCCATACACTGAACGGAACACTAAAACGGTCTGAATCGGATTTGTACGTGATCATTAGTTTTTTCGTTGAATGTTGTCCCGTTTCACCTCAGATTAATCGCGTAAGGACGCCCAAGTCTCCTAAAAACTGCGAAAAACCAGATCGAACTCATGAGGACGCCTGGAGTTGCTGAGAGCCGTTCTAAAACCCTCGGATTATTCGTTCAAATTAAGCCATCATTATTCAATAAATGACATTTTTTCCAAAGGTCGCAGGCGAAGTAATGCGGATGGTGGAGCTAAGGACACTTCCACTGCGGCTCGTTGAGAGGTTTTGAAGAGACCTTCGCATTTAGGAATAATTTGACGCGGTATTTTCAAAATAAAAGGTTAGAATGAGTTAGACCGATTTATTGGGAGATTTTATGGCCTCAGGATAAATGGAATAGTGATGAGTCTAATTGGATGTCGTCACGTTATGGCAACATCTCATAATTATTTATAATCGAGGGTAGCTTAACGCACAAGCTATTTGGAAGGTTATCAAGGCTGTTTCATAGCAAAAATATCACTCTTTTATGAAGCAGTCCATTGAAATTGTGATATTGAAGATTTTGCTTCCGAGTCTACAAAGGTAGCGGAAGCTTTTTCACTATTCAAGGACGAAAAAAAAGTTCTCCAAAATCAAAATTTTCACTCGCGTTTTGCGTTTTAGACCTTTCTGAACAATTTTGGTTCCGTTTCAGTCTGTCTGTGTGTCTGTGGGTCTGTGTATCTGTCTGTCTGGGTGTCTGTAATGAATTCCTTGTAACGCGCATAACTATACGAAGTTACTGTTCGATTTCTATGAAATTATCAGGGATTGTGCGGGTTGGCGTGTAGACGGTCCCCTATGAAAATCATCACCCCCGGACTGATAGTAGCCGCTGCGCATGCGCAAACGTGAATTTCCTTGTAACGGCCATAACTTCCACATTTTCTACCCGAGTTCGATGAAATTTTCAGGGATTATGCGGATTAGGTTTTAGATGGTCCGCAATGAAGATCATTACTCCCGGACTGATAGCCGCTGCTCATGCGCAAACGTGAATTCCTTGTAACGGTCATAACTTCCACCTTTTCTACCTGATTTCGATGAAATTTTCAGGGATTTTGCGGATTAGGTTGTAGATGGTCCTCAATGAAGATCATCACCCCGGACTGATAGTAACCGCTGCGCATGCGCAAACGTGAATTCCTTGTAACAGCCATAACTTCTACATTTTCCATCCGATTTCAATGAAACTTCCAGGGATGTTACAGAGTAGTGTTTAGATGGGCCCCTATGAAAATCATAGAGAATGGTCTTTCATAGAGGGATTCATTCATAGAGGGATGGTCCCCTGTGAGAATCTCAAATCCTCATCATTGCATCACCAGGCCTCAATAGCTCAGAGGTAGCGCATAGAATTATCCCCCAGGGGTCCCGGGTTCGAATCCCAGCTGAGGCTAAGCATTTTTTTGATCCAATCATTACTCACATTTTCCATCCGAATTTGGTGAAATTTTCTAGGATTGTCCAGATTAGCGTGTAGATGGTCCCCTATGAGGGTAGTGGAAGGTACTTAGAGATTGGTGTTTTGAGATTGGTGTTTTGAGATTAACTACAATGCATCGGATTATCTATATAATCGGGTTATGGATACAAGGAAGCTATGTGCCACACCCACTTGGCAGACGTTTTTTAGTTCCTAGAATGTTATATGCAATTCAAGAGGACTATCTTCTTCTCCTTTAAATACCAAAGTTCATCCATAAAAATAATAACCATAAAATAAAAATAAAAAGTAATAACCGAAACTTCATCATTAATTTGAAAAAAAATATTGTGGAAGTACGGCAATAAGCTCGTTAACCGACCAAAATCGTCTTGTCTATCAAAAAACAGTTTCGCTAACAAAACAAAACCCCACAGACGACCAGTCGTTCGCACGCAACCAGATACCATAGTTTGGACAAAAAACAAAGCAGAAACATGACTGTGAGTCGCTAATTTTATTTCGGTTACAAACGAGGCCGAATCGCTTTTAAAAGAGCATCTGATATTATGCGATCGTATTTCCACTTTCATTTCAACAAATCAATCCTATATAAACAACCATAATTAACTACCTACATAATACTTGATAGTATATATTTTTGAAACCTCCGATCGGAACATGGAAACTTCCCGAAACACCAGAAGTGTTCATGTTGGTTTCCTTTGCTCGTCCATAAAATCTAATTATATAGTTAGAATGTAACAAGTTAATTTGATTACGTACACAAGCTTTCTATGCAAATATTTTCTCAGCTACACTTTCAATTAACCGGTAATGGTGAGACCGAAAACACAACTGCTTCCTCAAAGAGGTTTATTGGCATTATGTAGTTGTTCCACTTGTTTATATTAAAAACACGGTGTTCAGCTCCAACTCCTTTTATAGGTTATAGAGTCAAACGTCCCAACAGCTTCCAGTTTCTACTTTTTTATTTTTATTTTTGTGAAGAATCATGAAGGCTATAGAGACTGCTTCAACGATGAGTTATTACATATTATTAATACATTTTGTATTATTTGGGTTCAGCCCATAATTTTTATTAATGGAGTGTCTCTAGAAAATAAATATGGCTGAATATTAGACTTTTGGCGGTCAAAGACAAGCAGCAACACAATGTATGAGTGGGTACGCTATGTGTCTGAGTTGAGTAGAGTATGAATATTTCAGTATCAACGTGTTTAAAACATTCTTCTGATGAGGAAAACTCTTGGGGGTTAGGAAGAGCCTCAACGGGGCTCGAAGAGGCGTTTCGAGGACTTGGACACTGCAGACGATGCTGCATGCTGAAAGTAACTCACTGAACTGACTCAAATGCAGGGCTTGTCAACGTATTATTGAAAAACAAGCATGAAGAGAATGGAGTGGTGGTGGAGCTTTCCAGTACTTCAGCAGCAACGTGAACACAAGGGAAGATCCGAAGAAGACGTGAAGAGTCGGACTAGAAAGAGCAATGGAGTTACTATCGAGCTATATCGGTTTGGAGAATCGGTTTGTGATGCGCACGTTGCACTATTCTTTAATTTTAGTCCCATGGTGTTGTTCTCTGAGTCACGTAGTTCCAAACTCTCGGAGGAAATATTTTTTTTCAAACCATTTCCAATACGCGCAACAAGATTAATTTTTGTCTCGAGGATTTCCTTCATTCTCTCACACCGTCTGATTTTCTAGAAATATTCAAATAAACAGAACCCGGAAAAGGCTTGGCTCGATTTTCTAACCTCAACGCCAGATATCAGGAAAAGTCCCAATGGTCCCCAACGAACCATTAGCTGCTGACGGGGAAATATCGGGATTGCGAGTTTTTATTCGATTCGCTACTTCACCACTGTTTCTCTGGTTTGTTTCTCAAGATTTATTTATATTACTTTTGACTCAAATACCTTAGGCAAAGGGTAATAGAAGTAATGATTATTTTTTGAAACGATAGGGAAATAATTGGCAATCACTTATAGTTGGTCACTACTTCATTTATTAATTCTTCATAAATAGACAATCTCAGGATTATGAAGTAATGACGAGGCAAATTAAGTTGTCATGGAATTGCTGACTTCGTCGCAACATCGAATAAGTTTATCACTTCTTAAAATTATAATTCCATAGGTTATTTTCATAATTGTGAGTTCTTTCAATAAAAACGCCTCAAATTGTTAAAAAACTATTTATTATTTTTCTGTAAAGATCACTAAAATACCTTCTAAGGTCCAATGTCATAACTTCTATGGCACATATCACGATATTGTTGGTTGTCTGGATGGTATCATTGGTTTCTTAACCCCTTCAGGTGCCGTGGGTCGTGGGCAACCCATAACTTCAAACCCTGATCTTCCTAATTATAAGCCCAAACTGCGATGTCCAGCATATCTCCCGTACCAGTAACAATAGTATAACTCGAAGAAGAAGAAGGATCGTTTATAAATCATCAGGTTATGTTTTTTTGAGTTTATTTGGGACGGAACTGTCGAAAATGAATCGAACCGGTAACCATCCAAGAATTTATTATTTTCCATGGAATATTGTTGATGAATGAAGTGAAACTAAATATAATTCGTGTAAACTAAGCACTATGAAGCTTCAAAAATCGTTTCTACGGCCTGGAGACAAAAAACATCATTGTGAGTCATTGTCAAAGTAATGGATCGCACGCAGCCCAAGGAGACTGGATTTAACCTGGAAATCTTACTCAGCAATATCACCCATGCCCCTTCTTATGTGTGAGATTTACTATGATCTACGCCCTACTTGTTCTATTATAGCATGAACAACCCAATATAAACATCTATGTTATCTACGCCCACAACTTTTATTATTTTTTAATTCAAAAGAAATAACACGACTAAAGCTACTTCAAGTGAAAATTAGAAGAATAACAAACGAAACAAATTCACATCGAGACTTGACTTTCTCTTTTTGAAAAATGTTCGAGTCTGAAAATTCGGAAGGGAATTAATTTCCAGCCCCGACGTTGGGGATTGTAATTAACCGCATTTTTTTTAACTTAGGGAAAAGGGATATTGATGCTCATTAAATACTATACTTTTAAAATTCAATAGTCTGATAATTTTAGTATCATTGTGGGCTGTGGATTGGAAGTCTGATTGCATAATTAATATTGTATTATCACCCCTCCTATATTATTATTTTGAGTCAATTCTTGTTTTTTTAATGTAATTATCCATGATGGAAGACATGTGTGGCTTCATTTCACTCTTTAAGAATATAAATTAATGAAGAGAAATCCAGTTTTGGGCGAATTTGTAAAATTTACTACGCCTTGGGGAAAACACGATTATCCTTCTATGGTTAATTCATACTGTGTGAACGGACTTTTCTAAATGTGTATCCTGGTTACTTTCCTTTGTACTGTATTACATAAAAGTCCAAAATTATGGAGTAAGACACACTACTCCCTATGATGAGTATTGTAAGTTAGAAGCTTCATACTTGAAGGTTCATACTTTTGCTTAGCTCGAATCGTGACTGAGTCCACTGTGCGGTGGAACCCATCCCATGTGCAGGTGACTCCGCGAAAGGCCGTGAAAGTTGAAGGATCGGCGGGAAGATGCACTTGCCGGGCTCCCGACCTCGCCGTCCCGCTGGGACCTGACACACCAATTCCGCTGGCGCCCTTCCAGGCGAGTTTTCACTATCGAAAAGTCGTTGAGCGGGTGGTCGGCCGCCCAGGAAGAGACACGCGGCACCGCCTGTAGGGCACTTGGCCTTCAAGCCAGCTTCCCATGCGCTGGCACGGGTCGGTGCACCCCGCGAGAGATGCAATCGTCAATGAGGTTGTTCTACTGAGCTCACACTACGACTGTCAGGGTCGGTGCTGGAAGTATGCTTACACTCGTCAGCGGCTTCGAAATTTGATTGCATTCATTTTTTAATACATGGGCAAGCGCAATGACATTAGTTACAAAACGTCTGCCAAGAGAGTATGGCACATAGCTTCCTCGTATCCATAACCCAATTGTATAGATGATCCGATGCATAGTAGTTGATCTCAAAACATCAATCTCTAAGTAGGACCTTGCACTACCCTTGTAGGGGACCATCTACACGTCAACCAGCACTCTCTGAATATGTCATCGAAATTAATCGGATTGGAAATGTAGAAGTTGTGACTGTTAAAAAGATTTCTCGTTTGCGCATGCGCACAAAATATTTTCAATTTGGAGGCAATGATTTTCAAAGGGGACCATCTCCACCCCAACTCGCTCAATTCCTGAAAATGTCATCGAAATCAGATGGGAAATGTAGAAGTTATGGCTGTTACAAGGAAACACACGTTTGCGCACACGCAATGGCAATGGTGGCAATCAGTCTGGGAGCAATGATTTTCATAGGGAACCATGTACAACCCAATTCGCATAATCCCTGGAAATTTCCTAAAAATCGGATGGGAAATGCGGAAGTTATGGCTGTTACAAGGGAATACATGTTTGCGCGTGCGCACTGGCTACTATAGGTCTGGGGGCAATGGTTTCCATAGGGGAACGTCTACACATCAACTCGCATAATCTGGTTTACAGTATTTTTTCTTTTATCGGGATTTATTATTAGAACCAACGGCCGTTATCTGGTCTAATGAACCCGTGAGATCACCGATGTTGAGGCGAGTTGGCCCGGAAGGTTATCTGGATTGGTGACCGGTCGAGGGCGGAACTGCAGGGCTTGATAATTTTTAAGTTGGGCCTTAGGTGAACCCCGCTACATTTAAGCGGGAGAGACAATAAGTAGCCATAAGCTGTATCATCAGAAACCATTCTGATCTTCCCTTTGGAAGACAGCTGATGACTTCCGCGACGCCAGAAATGGAAGTTGGATGAAAATTTAGTTGGTTGTTTACTTTACTTTTTCTTTTTCTATTAATTATTGGAGTGCCTTCTGTGGATCGGGTGGCGATCAAGTCTACTAACAAATTTCGTGTTCCGACTGTATTGCATGGATGCTCAAGGGGGTGACCAGTATAAATACAGCCAGGACCGTGGTCGTTATGAACACGTTCAGGGATTTGGGCAGTATAAACGTGACCAAGGGCACCCTACGTGGGGTTGTTACAACCTACAGTCAGTAAAAGTGGTCAAGTCCGTTTGGCAAAAGTGTTCAGGAGAGCCTGTTTAAGTTCGCCAACACATGGACTGACGGGAAAATGTTTAGCTAAAACTCCAAATTATCAAAAATTACCATAAAACACTACCTATTATTTTGACGCTTAATTATTTTCCCTCATCATCCTGAGACGAGATGTCGTAGTAAGTAGGTAGTTAAAAGATACAGTTTAATAAATTTGTCTTGTTTTCAGTAGAGACAGGTCATTGCTTGACATGAGGCTTTTGGAGTGATCGAGGGAAGGGGTTGTTATTTATTTTTTCAACTTAGTTTGATAGTGTTGTACTCTCCGCTGTGGTCGTAGCTGTACCAAATTACGTCTTTATCCACTGTATATTGACCCTTGGCTTACGCATAAGGTTTTCAATAAAATAAATAAATACATCAATTTGAAATTTGATTTCTATTGTTAGAAAATTGATTCGTTCTCTATTCCGGAAATATCATTAACTCTAACAACATCTAGTAATCCTTTTGCGCGCCAAAATACCGAAATCTTTCAGAACATCTAGAATGAAGTTATTATTGTACCATTCTCAAGATTTTAATAGATCTCATTTAAATCAAAGAGGCTTATTGCATCTTGCAAAGGAATGTCGTCCTTAGCAATAACATTGTTTTCCTCATTGGCGTTAACTAAATCGGGCCTTTCTTCAATTCTCAGCAGTTATATTATGTTTATTTTATATTTGTTACTCAATCCAGAGAGACCAAAACCTCATTTTCTCAAAAAATGCACTTGACCACGATCTTTGGAAAATGTTTAAGTATGTAAAACATCCTGAATGAGAAAACGAAGCGACAGTATTATTATTATGAAATAGGATAACCTCGGAGGAACAACTTTCGTTTTACAGGAAACCGAAAATCCATTTATTTTCGTAGCGTCCAAGAACCAGAATGTAGTTCGTAGGTTCAACACGATACCACACATCAACCATATTGTCACTTGAACTGACTCCTCGAGAAAGTGCCTGGATAGCACCTATCTGTAGAACAGGATCTGTCCTGCTTCTGGCTGACTGCCGATGCATTTTTACACGGTTGGGTTGGAAAGCTCATGTTCAGCGCCTTGCAAGTGAAACCTGAAACGCAGCCCCGAGGATCGGAGTTTCCCAGTCATGAGCTGATTTATAGGGTACCAACAGAACTTATTGGTATAAATAACGGTCACGGGTTGAGCGTTCGTTTCGATTTTAGCACTCCTGAACCAAATATATTCTGAAATTTGGAACTGAATAGGTAAGTAACCTACAACCAGCATGGTGTACCAGACAATGTGGTCAGTACTTCAGAGGGCGATTTTACAAGTCAACATAGAATGCCCTATAACATATATTAATTTGTTACTCAATTTAAAATTCGACTTTTTCCGCATTTAAGACTTTTGTGATTCGATCTTGTATTCTTAAAACAACAGTAACTACCGTAATTAACTGAGTAAGTTTAATCTGAGGATACCTACCATTGGGGAAAGCATTAAATTCTTAAAAGCGTTAAAATCTTTCTCCCTGATGAGAACCAACTTTTTTGATGGGATTTATGTGGTGAAAAAACTGCATGAAGTTGAAATTTCCACAAGCATGAGGAATTCTAATTTTTTCAATCGACTGTAAGTGACCTATTTCTGAATTTTATCGTGTGCCTCTAGTGTAAAAATTGGTTTAAAATCTCAGTTTTCCAAAAGTATGATCGAAAATATGTTTACAATGGAATTTAGATATTTTCTATGAAAATAAACTTGATAGTAAACCATGCTCGATAATAATGGTTGGTAGGCACTATTAATGGAAAAGCCGAGTTCTTCGCAGACGGGTGATCTTTACAGAAAAATACTAAACCGCTGTGTATTAATTTGCAGCGTTTTTGGAACTGGAGAAAACTTCTTCATTTTGAGATTCACAGGAGAAGTCATACTGGCGAGTGATACTGTTAACCCTTATTTGCTAGTGATACGCTCGAGAGGCGCAAGTCGTCATTCAGAGGGACCCTTCCTCTCGCTGGTAACAGTAACCCCCCCACCACCCCTTGTGAGTTCCTCTGGAGGGATGTTCTGTTGCTGGCAATTCAATTATTTTGTTTTTAGATAGTCATTTACTTGTGAAATAGTGGGTATTAGAGTCAATTATTCGGTTTAGTGGAATTGGTGTTGTGAAAAATTACTGTCATTACGTTTGTAACTGCCGTAGTTTTCATTGACCGACCTTATTTTATTGATGGCATAAGTGGAAAAAAAGTAATGTATAGATCAGTCGGTAAGTTGTCCTCAACCAACGTTTTCAAGACAAATAATGAGAGAGTTGCTGATATTGAATTTAATCTTCCCCTACCCATTCATTCGCACTAATCAACGCAGCATTATGGTCCCTGGGTCATCAATAGGATCACCTCATGAAAATGCGATGATACACAAAATTTTCGCACTTTCTGACACCCAATGCAGGTGACGCCCGAGAGGCGTAATACTAGCAATGACCATGTAGAAATTCACACTAGCAAATACGGGTTAAAAGCAATCAGTACAGCCACCAGGATCGATTCGATGCAAACTTTCGATTGATCGCTTGCGTATTATGGAAGTGACAAATGTAATACTTAAATACTAAGGATCCATTGAGATTTTCAGAATTTCATTCCAGTTAAGCCTGAGCTTATCCCAGTAGCCATTATTTTTGCAAAATGCCTACTCCCCAATCTCAACGTCTACTAACCACCCATAATGCACAACGGACATGCCAATGCACAAGGAGTTTCAGAGGAGTGCCGACCGTTCAAGTTGAAAGAGTGGATTCCCATATCCAATAGTCCTGACTGGATCCCACGTTCAAATCGTCGGAATCTCCTCTCACTCGACTCCTACAGAGGTCCTTTTTTCGTTATGATTCACATTTATTCAGAGATTTGTGAGAAAGCGATCCGACCGGATTTCTAAATATCAAAATGAATGTCCAGTTTTCACATCGGGCGTACTTACAATGAATGAAACAGAATAATTTTGACCACACTGAGACGAGCATTAATCTTAAGAAAGTACAGTACTCCCTCCATGATCCGCAAACTCAGATGAACCTCGGAGCTAGGATCAAATTTTAATCCACGGATCTGGATTCTGACCATTTCATGAAAAGATTTTCATCCGTGGATTAACCGAGTGACGCGTTTTCAATATGGATTCAGCTTTCGATCCGAAGATAATCCACGGATCAGAGAGTTAATCCACCTGGAAGGTCTCCTATGAAAAACATGGCCCATGAACTGTTAGTAGCTACTACGCATGCGCAAACGTGAGTTCCTTGTAACAGCCATAATTTTAAATTTTCCACCCAAACAACATGAACATTTCAGGAATTGTGTGGGTTGGCGCGTAAATGGTCCCCTGTGAGGTTGATGTTCTGAGATTAGCTACTGTGCACCGGATCATCTATACACTCTATATATGGATACGAGGAACCTGTGTGCCACACCCACTTGGAAGAATTTTAAACTCTGTATTTTGCTTCCGAGTTTAGGTAGAAGAAGGTTTTTTTCACTTTTCAAGGTTGAAAAAAAAATGTTTTCCAAACGTGAATTCCTTGTAACAACCATAACTTCTACTTTTTCCATCTGATTTTGATGAAATTCTCAGAGATTAAGCGGATTGAAATGTAGATGGTCCCCTATGAAAATCATTACCTCTGGACGGATAACAGCCACTGCGCATGCGCAAACGTGAATTTCCTTGTAACATCCATAACTTCTACATTTTCCATACGATTTCTTTGAAACATTCAGGAATTTATTTATTTACGGGCAAGCCCAATTTACAATCAACATAATAAATAATTTTAACAAGAGAACTAGACACAAATTTCAGAAAATAAAATAAAATTATAATACTTATAGGGACCTAGGTAGGGGGAAGCAGGAAAATATGATCACAGATTGAAAAGTTAATTTAACTGAATAAGATGTGGTAAGAAGAAATAAAGGATCTTAGTGATGATAAGGGATAATGAAAGAAATAAAATTGTAGATATGTGGCGAGGATATTTTCACTGCGGGGTAGCCGGTGAAGGGGGCGATGTCGGTTATAATTTGTGGCCCGAAAATTTGATAAGAACCAAAGTTGATGAGCGAGTGAGCGAGATCAATCTGCAACGAGAGGCAGTCCATGACATTGTTCAAGATTTTATAGAGGAGGACAAGATCCGCGGAACTCTGTCTTCTCTCGAGGAAATCCTGGTGGCTTCTCTGCAATAGATTTTCATAAAATTATGAAATTATATACGTTTATTATTTTGAATTATGGGAATTGGGGTGCAGATGGTCCTGTATGGAAATAATCACCCCCGGACTGATGACACCCAGTGCGCACGCGCAAACTTGAATTTCCTTGCGACAGCCATTACTTCCACATTTTCCATCCGATATCAGAGAAATATTCAGACGTGTAGTTGGTCTTCTATGAGAGTAGTGCAAGGTACTTAGAGATTGATGTTTTGAGATTAGCTACTATGAATCGGATCATCTGTACGATCGGGCTATTATTACAGCTATGTGTCACACCCACTAGGCAGACTTTTTCAGCTGGATTCAGCATCAGAATCACTGTCTAATTTCACTGTGGGGATGGCCGGTGTACCAAGCGTAGCTAACCAACGCGTTTTTATTATCCCGGGCGGCCGCGACTTTTTGACGCAGCGTGAAGGTGTTTTCTTCACACTGGGTGTCCGACAGACCGCCCCCTTCCGAAGACAAACATTTACCAACCTCAGTAGAAACACAAAGGCTCAGAAGCAGTCTAATCTCCACAGCGCAACGCCTCTCAATAGTCAGCGCGGGGTGGGGGTAAATAAAAACGCCGACCTTACACAACGTTCTGACTTACCGTGCTGAGTAGATGCCACGTGACGTAACCTGTTGTTGACATGTTCGTGAACGTACTTTTTGTCACCTCCGTGCTCTTCACGAGTGACTGATCCTGTTGAGCGCATTGATTTCGAAACGATCGAAAATAGGAGAGAATCAATAATGACGAATCGGAGGGAGGTCGTTCACAGCCTCCGAAATACCATTATTAGATGATTATTAGCCAGTTATTGGATCTAGGATTGAGTTTCAAAGTTTTCATCTGTGGCTTCCGAGTCTACCAAGGTACCGGAAGCTTTGATTGATTTCACATTTCAAGGTTTAAAATAAATATTCTGCAAAATCAAAATTTCCACTCGCGTTCTACGTTTTGGACAAATTTGGTTTCGTGTTTTTCGTGTCTGTCTGCGTAATTGGCTGTCTGTCATAAAATCCTTCAATACTCCAATTTCGATAAAATTTTCATTGAATGTGGGGGTTTGCGGGTAGATGGTCTCCTATTAAAATCATCGCGCCTGAATCGATAATAAAACCCTTGTAACAGCCATACGATATACCTTTTTCCACCGACTTCGATTTTCAGGAATTGTGCGGGTTGGCATGTAGATGGTCTCATACGAGGGTAGTGAAAGGTACTTAGAGATTGATGTTTCGAGATTAGCTACTACGTATCGGATAATCTATGAATGGGGGTTATGAATACGAGGAAGCTATGTGCCAGACCCTTTGGCAGACGATTGGAAACGACTTTTCATTTCTATAGCAACTGTGTTCCATTATTTTACGACTTTCTGGCTTGCCAATGATAAATTGAGTAATTTATCATTATTTCAGAAAGCCTGCAATTCATGAAAAATGAGATTGCACTTATTTTTTTTTAAGGGCGTAAGTCCATGGGATAGATTAGCGAATTCGGAACCCTAGACGGGGGATACAAATCTGGAAAAATAAATAAAACGCGTCAAATTGATTGCTGAGACAGGGAAAAAAGTTTTCCTTCCACAATTTTATAAATAGCAGAAAGCTGTTTATAAAAGCTGTTTTAGCTGTTTGTGTTTAGCTGTTTTTTTTACAGAAAGTTTTTCTTGATTTCCCGAAAGTTTGGTTGCATCCGGACGCTCTTTTACAAGAAACCGATTCATTTATTTACGTCAATTGTCTGCTATTTATCAAAGTTAGAGCAGACTAGTACCGAAGTATTTGTCCAAAAAATGTATAAGTGTATATCTGTATGTATATTTGACTTCGAGTTCAGATTCAGCGTACGAAAATGCGTAGGTAAACAATCTTCCCGAATCTGAACTCTCCAAATTAATTGTGAGCTTGAGTTATATGACAAAATTACTCATATAAAATTAATCATCCCCTATTTTCGTACCTATCCAGTCTCATCCCTGCTCATGAAGACAATATTATGAGAGACCTGAGAGAAAGTTAGATGAAAGAGACGGATCTGTCGCCTTCCGGACGTGATTCAGCGTCATCATGAACTCAGCCGAGGATTCATACTGTTATCCCGTAAGTCAGACTACCTGAGTACATTAAATGAGTGATAAAATATGTAGGTAACGCTTGTGGAAAAATGAATTTTCTACAACCCCTTTCACGGAAATTATCTAGCAAATTACATAGCTTGAGAAGCGTTTTCGTTACGTCTAAAGCATGACTATTCTCGGGGAATAGAATAGAAGGGCAGTAGTCAAATAATGATCCAAGACAATGAATTGAGCTCTCAATGATTATTTTGTGATAGCAAAGTGTCGTGACCTCCTTCTTGTATAATGTACTATTTTGCTTCCGAGTTTACAAAGGTATCGGAACCTTTGTTTTCACTTTTCAACGTTGAAAAAAAAATTGTTTCCAAAATCAAAATGTTCACTTGCGTTTAACGTTTTAGACCTTTCTGAACATTTTTGGTTTCGTGTCTGTGTGTATGTCATGAAATCCTTGTAACGGGTATAACTATACGAAGTTATTGTCCGACTTCGATGAAATTCTCAGGGATTGTGCGGGTTGGCGGGTAGATGGTCCCCTATGAAAAGCATTGCTCTCGAATGATAATAGCTATCGAGCATGCGCAAAAGTGAATTTCCTTGTAACAGTCACAACGTCCACATTTTCCACCCGATTTCGATGAAGTGTTCAGAGATTGTACGGATTGGGATGTTGATGGTTCCCTATGAAAATCATCGTCAATCCGACTGATAGTAGCCAGTGCGCATGCGCAAACTTGAATTTCAGTATCATGTAGAAACAGTCATATTTTTAATATTTTCTTCCCGAATTTGGTGAAATCTTAAGAGATTGTACGGCTTGATGTGAAGTAGGTCTTGATTGATTGATGTTTTGACATAAGCTACATGTCATCTATACAATGAGGGTACGTCGAGCTGTACGCGTTCGAACCTGTAACGGGAATGACTTGTGGCGCCTGTTCCCACTTCGTCTCAAACCTATCCCAAGTAGTATATGAGGGCGGTTTCACAGACTGCCATCATCCATTCTAGTCAACATTTTTGTCTTGCACACTTGCTGCTTTACATCTCTACCTTTCACGATCTAACGGTTGCGAGCCGGGTGAACTGTCATCCACCAAACCCACATCTATTAATGGTTTTGTGACGGATAAATCTACCCTTAACTTCACCTATTTCAAATCAAATTCTGAAACATACCTTTTCCGAGCTAAATTCAAGGTTTTACTAATGAAATGGAAGGTTTTTCGGGTCATATTTTCATTTCATATTTGCGAATGAAATGTTGAGTTGTGAATACACTGCATTGAATTCAGCATTGCAATTTCTAGCTAATCTAGTGTAATATCCCACACATACTTTATTGGCGACGGGAAAATGGCTCAAGGAGGAGATCAACCTCATCAAGATTTTCAAGCGTGCATGTGACAGTCCATCGCACGCAAATGATGTCTACATGCTGAAGATCCACAAGAAACGTCAAGCAGACACCCAGCCACGACGGAAGACGAGCCACAACGGCCCTTAGTGCTAAGACGGGTGACTTTCCATCCAGACGTACTCCGGCGCTTAACCAGAAGTCGCAGGCCACAATGATCTGTCCATGATGACACTTCAATTTATTATAGTTTGTGCTAGCAACAAATTTTCAGTTGCGAATGAAATGTTGAGTTGTGAATACACTGCATTGCAATGTCTTGCTAATCTAGTGTAATATCCCACAAATACTTTAGTTTTCATAATTGAATCCAAGGTTTTCCATTTAAAAGTTGAAAGATTTTCCACATCAATTTAAAGGTTTAAGGTCCATTTGGAATTGCAGAATGAATTTTCACAGTAAGTTCTGTGAATCTGTATCTGTGTTCTGAATCATAAGGTTGGAAAATTTTACGCCTTAGAGACGCATTGTCACTAGTCAAGTAGTTATAGGTATTTCAGGGTTAATCAACGCCAAAGCCTCAAGAATACCTCATAGGTACAAAATTCGTCAGGAAAGAAGGGGAAAAATTTCTTGTACATGTAGAAAGCTGCCCTACAGGTGCATGTGTACCAGGGTAGTACATGATTGAGCCAATTGCAAAAGAGGCTATAGTTAAGTGTTCCAGAAGTCCGATAGTTGTCTTATACCATGATTCTGAAAAACTTCCTTTTCTGTGTGTTTTGAAGTAAGTTTTTAAAAAATAAATGTGAAACATTGTCCGAAATCATTCCGAAATAGCATTCTGCTCAACTGTCCTTCCGAATTGTCGAAGTTCTCAATCTTGAAGGTTGTGGGACATTATGTACACGCAATTCATAGTTCTTCCTAAATCCTTCCAGAACGGCAGTTGCACATGGGAAATCCCGGGGAGCTAACGGTAGACAAAACATTAGTAGCTCGTCTGACTTCCCGTTGGAAATAAAGCTGGTTCTCACGTTGTTTTCGAGGAATCCCTGCCAAACGACACCAGTTATTAAAGTCAGCTCTCTGCATTTACGACCGTACAAGTGGAGGGAGAACTCCTCTGATCGTTGGGTTCCATTCAGGAATCGGCTCCATCATGACCACTTGGGTTCATCCTAGACTGGACAGCGGGAAACAGGTTCTCGAAGCGGATAACCTGGTTAGTATGACCAACACTTCCATCTTCGGACTTGGAATCGCATCTTGCTGAGTTTCCCTTTTGCGTTCTCTTTTGTGATTGGGAGTTTTAAAAATGTGATAACGGTGGTATTTGTTTGCCTTCTCCGTCCAACAGATGGGCTGATATCAGATCTAGCTGAAAGACATCCACCAAAAGGGGAGAGGAGGTTATGAAAACTCTGAAAGTATAGCTTGCTGAAGGATTTCACGTTTGTTGGCTCCCAATGAACAATATGACACTATTTAAACCCCAAACTACAGCAATTCTGAAACTTCCATAAAAATTGGTTGAACTGTCCAGAAGTTACTTACGATTGCATAGAGATTCGTTGCCAAAACCACCAGTCATCCAATTACGAGCAAAATCGAAAAATTAGTTCATAAATTCAATCAATTGCTAGAGGACCATCCAGACCCACAAGTAGCAGGCAATTGAATTGAAATCTGAATTCCCATAAACTTTTTGGCGAAAAACTAGAGAAAATATGTTCCCAACACATTTTTTTGGACATTAGCCCTTGTTAGCCAATCAAAAAATTAATCTTATTTTGCAGTTTTGGTTTATTATTTTCAATAATGAACCTTTTTAATCGACCAAGAAAAAGAAAATTGTCTGACCCCCTTCAAAATTTGTTAGTTTACGTTTCAAGGTACGTAGGATCCAAAAAACAAATACAAATTTAGCCGTCCGTCCGTAGTAAGCCACCCACCGTACCGCCGTATGCCACCCGCCGTACACACGCACTGCCCTTAGTATGCACGATGTTTAAATTTTCAAAACGCCCTAGCTGAAAAACTTTTGATATAAAGGTATTGTTTTTTCTTCAATTTAAAATAGTATTGAATTTTTAGAATCAAATGAGACCACCCAGAGCCCTGTAGGACCAACCGTTCGCTCCCTACGGGAACTTAAAGGGTTGGACGTACGATAAATCAGAAACACGAGTGTGAATCGCAAAAGAGGCTTTTAGCTGACCAAAATGAGATCTTTTTATTTTCAATATTTTTATATTTCGAGTTGTACAAAGTTTTGCTTCCTTAGCAACCAGTAATTAAATTCCCTAATGAAGGCACCCGCAGCTCTTTATTTCTTAGCTTTTAGTGTGAAGTGTTTATTTCTTCAATATAAACTTGATTGTGACGGTAAACTATGATTGGTAGGTAGTGACAATGAAACAGCTGTCTTCTTTGCAGGCATTTGATCTTAACAGAAAAATACTAACCTTTGTGTAATAATTTGCAGCGTTTTTACAATGGAGTCCCACACCACTTTGGGGAAAAGATATCAAGAGATCAAGGGAGAAAATTGATTTTTGACTATTCAATCTTTATCTATTTTTTCGTTTATTATTTTCAATAATGAGCCTTCGGAATCGACCAAGAAAAAAAATTTAACCCCACCTTAAAATTTGTTGGTTTACGTTTCAAGGTAGGTAAAATCCGAAAATCGAATAAAAAATTTTCCGTACGCGGCACTTTCCTTAGTTCCCATGGACCGATTTTGATGAAACTAAATATATGGGCTCCATTCAGGGTCTAGTTGTGCCCCGAAGCTTTTGGTTGATGTCAGTCACTTCTAAGAGGTGAAAATTAAGGGTTAAAATTTTCAAAAGTGCCCTAGCTCGAAAACTCTCGAAATAAAGATATCGTTTTTTCACCAATTTTAAATAGTATTGAATGTTTAAAATTTTTAGAGACCACGCGGAGCTCTGTCGGGCCAACCGTTCGCTCCCTACGAGAACTTGCAAGAGAGGCCTAATCTCCGTTCATATTTTAGCTGAACAAACTGCGATTGCTGTTCGTTTCTTTGATTTGTACTTAGTTTTGCGTCCTTAGTAACCATTTATTTCCTTAGCTACGAGTAATCAATTTTCTAAATGAAGCAATTATACATTTCTTCGAATGGAGTGTGAAGCTTTTATTTCATCTAAATAAACTCGATTGTGTAGCGAAAACTTAGTTGGTTGGTAGTGACAATGGCAAAGACGTGTTCTTTGCTGACGAGTGCTTGTAAAATGCTTTGGAACTCCCAATTTGTAACTTTTCGTTTACCGACCGTTCCCTCCAATCCCATAAAGTCTGTATCTCAGTTTATACTACAAACAGTTCTCAAAAGACGATGGGTTCGTGAAAGTTCATTTTATCTTTGCTTCAATATTTGATCACCTTGTGAATAAAAGCTCTTCGAACCTCAAATGGCATCAAGATGCTCCGAATAATAGCTTCAAGAGAGATTATCAATTTTGTACCTCCTCATCTTCTTGTCAAAGAGACACTTTGGTAATCTTATCTAGGCAAACCCGTAATACGATAATTTTTTTTACACTTTGCGTTCCGTTACTAGGAAATGTGGACACCGATGGAAGAAACCAAAATTGTTCAGGGAGGCCTATAACGGATCTGAACTTGTCTATTCAAGTCCAAAACGTGGAATACGGGTTGGATGGAATGTCCTTTCATCTTCCAATATTCAAGGAAAAATTCCAAAATTTGGAATGGTTGATTTCCAGTTGATCTAAATCCCAGTTGATGAACATTCAAAATTTGGAATGTTTCCTTGAATATTGGAAGATGAAAGGACATTCCATCCAACCCGTATTTCACGTTTTGGACTTGAATAGACAAGTTCAGATCCGTTATAGGCCTCCCTGAACAATTTTGGTTTCTTCCATCGGTGTCCACATTTCCTAGTAACGGAACGCAAAGTGTAAAAAAAATTATCGTATTACGGGTTTGCCTAGATAAGATTACCAAAGTGTCTCTTTGACAAGAAGATGAGGAGGTACAAAATTGATAATCTCTCTTGAAGCTATTATTCGGAGCATCTTGATGCCGTTTGAGGTTCAAAGAGCTTTTGTTCACAAGGTGACCAAATATTGAAGCGAAGACAAAATGAACTTTCACGAACAATGTAGGTAGTTCCATAGCTCTTCTTATTTAATAAGAAGAGCTATGGAACTACCTACATTGTCACGTCAACTTTTAGCAGTTCACATATTGACTGTTTTCTTCATTTATGCACATCGATGGCGGCTAGTTGAGGAATCAAAACCCCAGATTGTAGATTGTAGATTGTACCTGAATCTGCGGATCAGGGTGAGGGGAGCCCAAAAGCACTGAAGCCTGGTGGCTTATTGTGCTTCTCCGCAAACCCCAGCAGTAATCTTTGTTGAGTAATTTCATTTAATTCTTTCCTATCTGAGACTACAAAACAGTTGATCCAGCTTGTGATGACAAAACTAAAACAGTGAAACGTGAATTTCAAAGAAAGAAAGAACCCCCCTTCCGAAATCCTTGACAGCATTACCATAAGGAGTAAAAGGCCAGTGAAAAGAAAAGTCGGTGGATTTGTGTTTGAGAGCACGAAGACCGGTGCATGCTCGGGCATCCCAACGAACTGCGGTCACAGTTGTTTTGAAAGTGAAAAAAGCTTGCTAATGTAAACGAAAGTCCTCCTGACGGATGTCTCCGTGACTCGCGGCCAACTTGAGTTTGTGGGACCAATTGGCAATTCTTGGTCGCCCTTTCAGGTCAATTGTGATGGGGGTCGATTTGAAAGCGAAAATACAAGAGGTGATCTTTAGGTGAACGTAAGTGAAGATAGAATATTGAATGTTGTATGAAGAAATTAAGGTTGATTGAGTACTTGAGCAGTGTATAGAGATGTAGTAGGTACAATAAAATTAGGTAAATTTGGTCGTTGGGAGTTAACTTGGCTCTAATAGTCTTCTAAGTGGGTGAGGCACATATCTTCCTGAAATATGATTTCTCACCAGTTTGAAAGCGAAGGTTACACTTAGAAATGAGGTCAATGTATTCGCTTTGAATTCTTACAATCAACACCTTCATTTCCCCAAATTTGTCACACGTCTCATTCCATGGTAACGAATGAGTAACAATAATACAATTTAGAACAAATGACTCAAGGTATCGCCATAATCAACCGAAGAGTCTCTTACACTACACACCTTCTCACTCAAGTGGTTTCTGTTGTGAGTTACACATCAATTTGATTTAGTAATATGCTACATCCATTTTAAATTTTACATAGTTTCCATTTTCTAACTCGCATGATGCATTCATCATAATAACTAAGTAGCGGCGAGAACATCACAAAACTCCTCCCTTCCGCTTCCTTCGCTTCATGATATCAGTAGAGTAACAACTGTCAACAATTACTCCGAGCTGAACCTACAACAATTATTATCATTTGTCAGTCTTGTTGACCATATTTAATCTACATACTACTTCTGTTGGTCCAAAACCTTCTTATATAAATTGAAATGCTTTATTTTCAAATTATTGTCTTAAGCTGTATCCTCGAATCTAACATTTATTGAGCTTTCAGGTTGAGTTCCTGGTTCACTTCTTTCACATTACAACTCAAGCCGTTTCCTAGCCTTATCCTTCGACGAGGAAGGTACCAAGAGAGTGCTGGCTTCAATGGCTGCTGTAGCTCCTCATTAAGTTGCTCGCTTTCCTCACCCACCTGACCAACATTCGTTCTGTTTCCTCTGGTACATCTACTCACTGCTTTCTTACCTTTTACAACTTCAAGTTTCCTCTCTTGCCTCTCTTTAGCACACGCTGCCCTTGTCTTTCACGAATTCCTCTTTTGCTCTTCTCCATTCCTCTGTTTCAACCCCTTTTCTTCTTTCAGGCTTACGAACTACAACATCTACAACTTCATCACTCTTCCTCCTCATCACTCTACAACTTCATCATTCCTTCATCACTCTTCATCCTGACACCTACAACTTCATCACTCTTCCGCTTTACCCCATCAAGTCCCTTTCTCTGTACTTCCTCTTCCACTTTCTTCTCCAACTTCATCAATATCACCATAATCAACCAAACAGTATAGATAACCCGATGCATAGTGGATATCTATCACTCTATCTCCAGGTATCTATCACAACCCTAAAAATATGATAATCCGATGACGATGACATTTATAGGAAACCGTCGCATTTTACGTTTTGGACCTTCCTGAACAATTATGGTTCGTGTCTGTCTGTCTATCATGAAATTTTTAGAATGGGTAAAACTATAAAAGTTATGGTCCGATTTTGATGAAATTTTCAGGGCTTGAGCGGGTTCCTGTGCAGATGGTCTCCTATGAAAATCATTGCACCTGGATCGATACTTCCCGCTGAGCAGGCGCAATGGAAACAACCTTGCGACAGCCATTACTTCAACATTTTCCACCCGAATTCGATGAAATTCTCAGAAATTCTTATTCTGTTTGGCGTCTGAATGGTCCCCCATGACAGGTACTAATCGATTGATGTTTTGAGATTAGCTACTATGAATCGGATACGAGGCAGCTATGTTCCTCTTCCAATGGGCAGAAGTTTTTCTCATGTGCTTCTTACTTGATGGTCCCCGAACGATAGAAACTTTCATTGCGTACCAATATGTTTTTTCCCAGTCACAAACATAAATTGCAGTAATTCTTCGGCCTCTACAATTTATATTGCATGTCTTGGGAAGTCCCGAAGTAATTTATGACCCTCGAAGCATTAGTTAATTGAGATAACTAACTGGGTAGTTAATTTGGGACCTTGGTTGTTAGTACTAATAATACGCGGTAAAGGTTATCGTATTTGTCTCCTCAGATGGAAACAGGGAAAAGAGAAAGGTGCTTGGTTCACCATGAAATACCGTTAGATACCTAATGGTGATCAATAGTTGTTTGAAGACATCACTATTTTAAAATTCCCTCAATGTAGAGCTGGTGCAGAGCAAAAACCGCAGAACTCCGGAGAAACGGCCGACTACCGGATATAATGTCGGGATATAATGTTGTGGAAAGATTGTTTCCATTTCATCACTCCCGGCCATGAGGAAGGATGATATAACTGCAGTGCTAGGATGGTCTCGCGCATGCGCAGTCACTTCCGACCATCACCCGAAGACGTTTGTCCTGCCTCTTACCAGAGTGATAGAAATAGACGATTTGGCGCAGTTCATAAATCTTGTAGCTTGGTAATGCATGTTTTTCAAGGGATGTCTCTTGAAAGGAGGGTGGGTTGAACAATATAAAACTTTATTATAAGGTATAGAACAAGGTAGCTGAAAGAACTTCCCCCTTTTCACCAGTAATATAACATTATTATGAAGGTATCTCCCCCATCTGTGTTATAATGCTGAGCAGGGTGTCCTGGAGATACCGCCATGACACCATTCATGAGAGTCCCAAAACTAAACCCATCATCAACGATACCCAAGTGATGCCACTCACTGGTGTCAATCTGGCTGTCCTTTGAGGAGATCGGATATGTTTGTGTACATTCCAGAGGTACCCAGCGGAAGATCATATCAGAAAGCCATCGGGCTTAGACTATCATCGAAAGGGTAAGACATGGTTCCAGGCACCGCTATTTGGCATCACCGTACATACAGAATGGTTACAAAAAATTCTAAAGGTTTATTGATAATATTCTCCGAATTATGAAATGTCAAGTATTTCTCCTATTTTCCACCTCAACTATCGGTGAATCAAAAAACGCCAAAGTATTTTTGTGTCACCCCCTTCTTAATTACTCCTCTACAAAATAAAAATTTCGAAAATCTAGATAGATATAATTATGATTGGCCAGCTCATCAGAAACATATTACATATTGCCAAATATAATGGCCAAATTTTAATATAAAAATGTTCATAATAATATATATTATAATACATATCTCATTGATAGTAATATACGGTATAATCACAATTACCACAATATTTCCGACAAAGATACATTCAAAAATTGTAATTTGCCAAACAATTGTAAATAAATATAAAGGTAATTTATTGAGGTATGAATGACAGATCTAGACTTGTTGTAACACTTGTTTCCACCCAAAGACTAGGTCAAAGAAAATGGTATAAAATAATGACAAAAGAGTAGGGGATTGAAGTAACAGTAGTACTAGGTGGTGGCTTGATGAAAATGGTGATAAATAATAGTAGGTATTAAGTTATTTACATATGTATATATTGTGAGGAACCAAGCAAGTTAACTGGACATTTAGTAGTCCTGTTGATGATAAGCAATGAAAAGTTCAGTTCGTAGTGTTTTCGTGATTAATAGCATTGCTGTCATTTTGATACATAATATAATCTGTATTTTCTGGCATCACTGACTTTTAATAGTGATGTCAGAAGTGGGATAGGAAGTGAAGAAGCTGTTGAAAGAATGACAACTCGTTCAGGCTGATATTTTCGGGCTGACCCAGCCCCACAAGATAACGAGATTGAAGAAGATGTGATTGCCGATGAACAAGGAGACAACTTTCGGGAGGCAGTAAGCAATGAACCTACCATCAATACTGGAATGACGGAAACAGCCCAGCTTGAACAAAACCCTTCAATGCTGCCAGAGGCTATGGAGCTATTCGGTGTTCGTAGCTATTTCAGTCGAATGTAAATGATTCATCTCAGGAAATGATAAATTCAGCAAATAGATCAGACATTCCACTAGAAGTTCGCACTTTTATAGCAGATCGAGTGTGCACGATGGAGGACTCAATTCGGGCAGATGTAGCCCCACTCTTTGATGCTATCCACGTAATGCGACAAGACATGGCAAGAATCCAAGTATCCACGAATCCCCTACCTTCAGTCAGTTTGTCTCTACCTCAAACTCTTAGGCCTCCAACCCAACATAGACCTGTTCCATCGCATGGAGGGCCCCAAACTCTTCGACCAAACGGAAAACAGACCAAGCCAAGACCATTTGACGGGAGCATCGATCCAAGATCCTCAAGAAGCTGAATGACGTTGTGGTCCGTATCAGAGAGGGGCGCAGACTCTGCAAGGTGGTTCACATCGATAGGTTGACCCCTTACTTAGGCCCAGGGGCATTCACTCAACCAGAGGGGGAGACAGTGTGAGGAACCAGGCAAGTTACCTGGACATTTAGTAGTCCTGTTGATGGTAAACACTGAAAAGTTCAGTTCGTAGTGTTTTCGTGATTAATAGCATTGCTGTCATTTTGATACAAAATATAATCTGTATTTTCTGGCATAACTGACTTTTAATAATATGCAAACAGCTTTGTTGGCTGGAAAAAGTGTTGACTTGTTTTGAAATTCGAGTTAGTGTGTTTAAACAAGTTTCACTATTTGGTATTTGTAAATGGTAGATAATATACTTCTATTCTTCAAACACACATCGGTGCTCATCTGACCCTAAGTAGGTACTGTGATGACCCAGAGCATGTGTCTAGAAAACTTGTTGTCTGAAATTCGGATTTATTTATTTGGTTTGTTGTAACTATTTCCCAAAGGAAATTTGGAACATCTAATATAGGAATGTTCATATTTTAGTGAGCGGAGGAAAGACATTTTACAAATATAATGAATACAGTGGTCAATCCTTTTAGTTATTTTACAATTTTGTCCGAAAGTGAAATTTTCATTTATAGAGAAGTTCAATTTTGTGAAGGACTCAAATTTGATTGTATGAACATCTGTAAATTTTCATAATTATGTATGAATAATAAATGCCAAACAAAAAAAAACTTCGGGACAAGCCCCCAGGACCCCCGGATGCTTACTGCTTAGAGCAAAAATTCAAGAAACATGGAACATGCTTTAGCCGCGCTTTTCGGAGTAAGGATGGGGTGGACGGGTGGAGAATAACCACCACGTCACCCTCCCTCCCGCGTGAAACTTTTCGGGTAGTTAGTCCAAGGCTAGAGCATCTTCCATGCTGAAAACTGTGTAGCGTTGAGGAACAGTTCCTACCTTGGTAGCGTTGATGGAGAGGAACGTGGCAATTCCTGCCCGCACGCGGTTCTTGACGCCTCTGATCGTCCCTCGAGAGCTTCGAATGGTTGCGGACTCCCCTTCGAACGATCGACGTCCAGCGAACGTCTCCTCGTCGTCCAGAATCCGCGGGGGCGTCTCGTCGAAGTCCTTCTCGTTGAGGTGAAAGACGAGGAAGTCGTCGTTTTCCCTGCACAACCAGTACAAATCAATAGTTTTATGGGTTGCTCACATTGCTGACCACAAAAAATGTGTTTATAATCGTGGGTGTGAGTAAAATGTATTATTTAAGAAAATGTTCGGAGAAAATTAAGCTATTCCAATGGACTGAACATTTTTACCATGGAATTTTTTGAAAATTTCTTTTTTGCACTAAAATCCATTATGGTACAGTGCCTATGTTGCTATAATGTACAGAAAATAGGGGAAAACGCTGCAAATTATTACACAATGGTTTATTATTTTTCTATATAGATCACTCGTCTGCAAAACCACCAACCTGAACAACATGAAGAAAAACATCGATCGCATTTCGGTCAGCTAAAATTCGAACAGAGATTAGATTAGATTTGGACCTCTTTTGAGATTCACACTCGTGTTTCTGACTTATCGTAAGTTCGACCCTTACGTTCTCGTAGGGAGAGAACGGTTTGTCCTACAGAGCTCCGCGTGGTCTCAAAAGATTTCAAAAATTCAATACTCTCTTAAATTGAAAGAAAAACAATACTTTTATATCAAAATTTTTTGAGCTAGGGCGTTTTCAAAATTTCAACCCTTAGAAGTGACTGACATCAACCATAATCTTCGGGGCACAACTAGAGCCTACATGGAGCCCATATACCAAATTTCATCAAAATCGGTAAATGGGAACTAAGGAAAGTGCCGCGTACGAAGTACGGTGGACGGACGGCCAAATTTTTATTCTATTTTTGGATTCTAAGTACCTTGAAACGTAAACCAACAAATTTGGGGGGGGGGGGAGATTAACATTTTTTTTCTTGGTCGATTCGAATAATAAACCAAAATTCAATATATTTTAAACTGATGGAAAAACAATTATCAAACAAATATCGGAATTTTTTGAGTTAGGACGTTTTGAAAATGTCAGCCCTTATTTGTCAACCCTTAGAAACGACTGACCAACCAAAAGCGTCGGTACACAACTAGACCTCAAATAGAGCCGGTATACCACATTTCATCAAAATCAGTCTGTGGTAAGTAAAGTGCCACTTACGGCGGACATACGGCAAGATCTTTATTCGATTTTCGGATTCTACGTACGTTGAAACGTAAACCAACAAAGTTTGAGGAGAGATAACTTTTTTTTCGATTCCAGAAGAGATTTATTGGAAACAATAAACCAAAATGTCGTCAATGTTGGAAACGCTTCTTGTTTAAAATTGGGTCACACAGTGAAGTTTTGTGGGTACACTCCTGATGTCGTCCTTGATTCATATTTTAAATGTTCAACCTACGAAAAACGGAATAATGGATTCTTATCGGTAGTACTGACAGATAAATTTGTCGTCTTAACCCTAAAATGTGCACTTGTGGAAATATACTGTGCCAATGAATAGCTGCAACTTTTTTTAATGTATGTATATTACATTTGAAAGGGTTATAGAAGAATGTGAACTGTAATTCACTTCATGAATCCACGTTAACCTAAATTGAGTGGTTAAAGGTAAAACGATATGAAAAATAAAATATATTCAACATTCCCCTCGAAAAAATAGCTCTCAAACTACAATGGAGCTAATGTATAATACAATTGAACAATATTTTCTTACATAAAAATAAACTTCTAATTGAACTATAATGATTATTCTTAAAAGTATCTTTTCGAGCAGAATGAGTGACTGAGCGAATTTTAAGAGAAATATTCTAACCGATTTTCAGCCCTTCAAAAAGCTCAAAAAATACTCTATTTGCCTTCAGTGAACCCACATAAATTGTTGATTTCTTTCGTATTGATTTTCTTTCAGTCTCACTTTCGTCCTTCTGTTTTGCAATTTCCTGTCCAAAAGTTGCTCAAACTTTAAAAGTTGTACCTAGGTTTGAAATGCTTAAGGATTTTCGAAATTCATGGTGCATGGGTGTAGGGAATTGAAAAACTAGAAGATTGCAGCTGGATACGCCAAAATCGAACAATAATTACCAGAGAAATATGGGAAAAACCAAACTGAATTAACGGGTTTTCCCATAATTCTCTGGCTATTATTGTTCGATTTTGATGACTCCAGCAGCAATTTTTTTAGTTTTTCAATTATCTACACCCATGCACTAATGCATTTCGAAAATTCTTGAACATTCCAAACTTAGGTACAACTTTTAAAGTTTGAGCCCCTGCAATTTAGGGAAATACTGACCCGGAACTAGGAACGAACGGCGACCGACTGAGACCCCTTTAACGGAAGTTCATATTTCGTACAATCAAAATCCTAGCCTCCAGAATGGATTTTTCTTCTTGTTTTTCATTGCAATCGATTGTACGTTGCTTAACTAACGATCAGACACCAACTCACGTCAAAACAACGGAAAAATTACTTCATTTACGGATTGATGTAACCTCAGTTTGACACCAGCATTTGGTTTTGACTTCTCCGGGGTTGTCCCCTTTGAACTGAACTTAACCTGCATTTTTCTGTTAGGACGACTTTCCTATGGTGTTAACTTGATAGACCTGGCCTTGAACAGCTCATCAATACCTTTCTTGTGGTAATCCAACGGAAAATGACGTCAGAATCAAGGTTAAAACATATTGTTAAGTAATGCATGCATTCCAGGGGACGTCCCATTGGATAAACGGTAGATCAATTTAAACCAGTTGGTAAGTGATAAAACTGTTTCACTCGATGTAATTTATTTAGTATTTCAGGCAAGAAATAGTGGTCTCCCCCCTCCCTCGCCATTATCCACCATAACGTTTCTAGCGGCATGGGAGCATCGAATTTGAAGTTTTTGAAAATTCATGATCTACGATACCCAACATGCGAATTCGAGCCCCCCCCCCCCCTCCACCAATGGTGACAGTCTGTCACCAAAACGGAAATACGTCTAAACGTTGAACTTTCATCTGTAAGTTTTTGTAGGCAGACGGTCGAAGTTCACATCCGTATTCAAGGTGAAACACAAAGAAAAGCCACGAGTTCTGTTGATCGTTGTCTTACTATGGGACGTTCTAAAAAATCACAGGAACTACAGTTCACAAGAAGAGATAAGGGTTAAATATTGATCCGTGACGTCATCAAAAAAGTGGGCAGATAACTTTGCTGTGTGAACCAATTATGAACAAGGAGCAGAGATACCTTATGCTTTTGGTTTATTATTTCCAATAATGAACCTTTGGAATCGACCAAGAAAATTTTTACCCTCCCCCACAAAACTTGTTGGTTTACGTTTCAAGATACGTAGAATCCGAAAATCCAACAAAACTCTTCAATCAATTTAAAATAGTTTTGAATTTTTAGAATCGAATGAGACCGCTCAGAGCTCTGTAGGGACAACAGTTTACTCCCAATGAGAACTTTAGGGTTGGACTTACGATAAGTCAGAAACTCGAGTGTGAATCGCAAGAGAAGCCTGATCTCCGTTTAAATTATAGCTGACCAAAATGCGATCGTTGTTTGTTTATTCGAGTTGTACTCAGTAGTGCTTCCTTAGCAGCCAGTAATCAAATTTCCAAAAGAAGGCACACGCAACTATTCATTTCTTCGAATTGAGTCTGAAGCGTTCATTTCTTCAAAATAAACTCGATTGTGAAGCGAAAATATGGTGAAGAAGTGTTTTTGGCAGGCGAATGATTTCTATAGATAAACAATAAACATGAGTGTAATAATTTGCAGCGTTTTGGTTTATTATTTTCAATAATGAACCTTTGGAATCGACCAAGAAAAAAAAATTTTAACACCCCCTCAAAATTTGATGGTTTACGTTTCAAGGTACGTAGAATCCCAAAATCGAATAAAAATTTGGCCGTCCGTCCGCCGTACGCGGCACTTTTGCCACTTAGCATTGACCGATTTTGATGAAATTTGGTTTGTAGGCTCCATTTGGGGTCTAGTTGTGCCCCGAAGCTTTTGGTTGATGTAGGTCACTTCTAAGGGTTCCAAAATCAATTTTGAAATTTTGAAAACGCCCTAACTCAAAAAATTTTGATATAAAGGTATTGTTTTTCCTTCAATTTAAGATTCTATAGAATTTTTAGAATTTTTTGAGACCACGCGGAGCTCTGTAGGACTAACCGTTCGCTCCCTACGAAAATTTAAGGGTTTATATTGAAATATATATATATAAATCAAAACACGAGTGTGAATCGCAAAAGAGGCCTAATCTCCGTTCAAATTAGAGCTTACCGAAATGCGATCGATGGTTGGTGATTTTTATTATTTTTTTTTTTTGGATTTTTTTTTTGATTTTTTTTTGATTTTTTTTTTGATTTTTTTTTTTCTTTTTCTCTTCATATTGGATGGTTGGTGATTTTGAGGACGAGTGATCTATATAGAAAAATAATAAACCATTGTGTAATAATTTGCAGCGTTTTTCGTTTGTATTCTTGTTTGTGTTGTACGGTTGACCCAAGCAAGATATATCGACACCTTAGAGCGCTTATGGCCAATTTCAACTTTTAGGGCTAAATGGCCTTACTGAAAATGCCCACAAAGTCAAAGTGAAAAAGAACAATGTGTACTCCAAAAAACATACATTGGGTCCAATATGCCTGGGCTGCAGCAGGCAAATTGGCCCTTCATGCGCTGACAATCAGACACTCTTCCCCGTTTTTCTTTTCTTCACTTACACTCCACTGATGAATTATAAACTTGTTAGGATTCGATTCTAGTTAGATTCACCTTCGCTATGAAAAAAGAATCATGACAAGATTGTGACCAGAAGCTTTACAACAACCGTTGGACTTTGAAAAACGCTATTTCAAAATCAGATTGCACCTTGATGTGTGTTCCCGTGTTGACATACTCGTACAATTTGATTCTCTATCAGTTCTATTGCAGTCAGTTTATCGTGATCGGATTATCTCCACAATCACGAGGTGAAAATGATGACGTCACCACACCCTGGTAGACGTGGATGCATCTTCCCTGATTCAAACTACCTTCTATATCAAGCAAGTTCCCCTGTCTCATTTATCATGTAAAAGAAAGTGAAAAAAAGTAGTTCAAGAAAAGTTCATTCCTAAACACGTTCTCTCAAAACCGCTGAAGCCAATTAGTCGAAAATTAAGCCGCAAATTAGCGAATAAACGCGATTTTTCCCGGACCAGAACTACTGGTGCATTTTTGCGGTCCCCTTCATGCGGATGGAAGCGAAGTGGAAAGCAGTTCGAGCAACCGGCAGTCGCCCACGGAAGTATCAAGTTATGAGCACCCCGAAAAACCAGTTGGATGGTTTGGGAAAGTGTTTTAATTCGAAGGTTCCTGCGAATATAATCCACCCGAAGGGGCCCATCCTGTTTCGAAAAGGGGTTTTAATCGGCACCCGCCGCGGAAATCGGGCAAAACCCGGTTGTTTAGTGGGACTACATCGTACAGCAGGTTCCGAGTTTGGACAGGAATAAGGAAATGGGACTAGTGTGGTTCAGGTAACTATGCCAGTGGTTCTTACAGTTTTGATCGCGAGCCAAGTGCAACAGTCAGCGCGCATTCGGCCAAAATGCAAATTTGACAAACAAAATCATGTAGGAAATTTAACGCTGATCCTAAATATACACTTCATGACGCATAGTGCGAATTATTTTTGTCACAAATATACTCTTTTACTACACAAACATTCAAAAAACTTGTATTATATGGAAAAACATAAGGATTCCCAAATTGACCTTCCCGTAGTGAGAGTCGGCAATGAAGCTGCTACAAGCTTAGCTCAGAATCCGCTCAGTACCGCCGCAGAACCAAAAATTAAAATATTTGCCACTTTTAAAAATTTGCAAAATGGTAATTAACGGAGAAATCCGTATCGCGAGGGTTGCTGCTGAATATCAGGTAGCAGAACGACAATAACAACAATAATTCAGCAAGAGTTTTGCAACGTGGAGGATTCGTCGTGAAACAGAGTTCCAAATTATCGTCTACTCATGGATAATCCAATTTCTTCAGTTCTTTTTTTTCAAAATAGCTTCAACATTATCATTGGTATTCAAGAAAGGGTAGAACTCAGGCTGCCCCAGAACATTTGGAGATCGTTGTTGGGGAATTTTGCTTCCGAGTCTACCAAGGTAGCGGAAGCTTTGTTTTCACTTTTCAAGGACGAAAAAAAAAATTCTCCAAAATCAAAATTTCCACTCGCGTTTTGCGTTTTAGACCTTTCTGAACAATTTTGGTTCCGTGTCTGTGTGTCTGCCTGTCTGTGTGTCTGTCTGTCTGTGTGTCTGTCTGTCTGTGTGTCTGTCCGTCTGTCATGATTTCCTTGTAACGCGCATAACTATACGAAGTTATTGTCCGATTTCTATGAAATTTTCAGGAATTGTGCGGGTTGGTGTGTAGACGGTCCCCTATGAAAATCATTATCCCCGGACTGATAGAAGCGACTGCGCATGCGCAAACGTGAATTCCTTGTAACGGCCATAACTTCTACATTTTCCATCCGATTTCAATGAAATTTTCAGGGATGTTACAGATTAGTGTTTAAATGGTCCCCTATGAAAATCACTACGTTCAGACTGATAGTAGCCACTGCGCATGCGCAAACGTGAATTTCCTTGTAACGGCCATAACTTCCACATTTTCCACTCGATTTCGATGAAATTTTCAGGGATAATGTGGATTAGGTTGTATGTGGTCCCCTATGAAAATCATTGCCCCCGGACTGATAGAAGCGACTGCGCATGCGCAAACGTGAATTCCTTGTAACGGCCATAACTTCCACATTTCCAATCCAATTTCAATGAAATTTTCAGGGATGTTACAGAGTAGTGTTCAGATGGTCCCATATAAAAATCATCACCTTCGAACTGATAGTAGCCATTGCGCATGCGCAAACGGGAATTTCCTTGTAACGGCCATAATTTCTACATTTTCCATCCGATTTCAATGAAATTTTCAGGGATGTTACAGAGTAGTGTTTAGATGGTCCCCTATGAAAATCACAGAGAATTGTTTTTCATAGAGGGATTCTTTGATAGAGGAATGGTGTCCTGTGAGAATCTCAAATCCCATTAATTGCAGGTCATCGGTAGCTCAGAGGATAGAGTCTTGATTAGAGCTCCTAAGGTTGCGGGTTCGAAACCCAGCCGAGGCGATGTATTTTTTGATCCAATCACATACACCTACTCACTTAATTTTTCATCCGAATTTGATGAAATTTTCTAGGATTGTCCAGATTAGCGTGTAGATGGTCCCCTATGAGGGTAGTGAAAGGTACTTAGAGATTGGTGTTTTGAGATAAACTACTATGCATCGGATCATCTATACAATCGGGTTATGGATATTTTCACTTTTGTCGATGTGTGGCAGATCTTGCTAATCTGTCGAGGACGTGCACCACTGTCACTCTTGAAGGGTGGGAGCAGCAGCAACGTGATGTCCCTTTCCGAGACAGTGTTGTCCGTCCACAACAGATGCACGTGGATCCACCGAGGATGGGCTTTTCGATAAGTGGCAAAACTCATCTTAAATATTGTTTTTCATAAATGTTTCAATAACTGAGCAATGTGCTCAAGGCGAAAGGGGGGGGGGCTAACCTCTAGTGTGATTCTCAGATAAGAGACGCTCTCGTCAAATCGAAAGTTTCCCCAGCTTTTCTCAGCCTTCTCAGAAGCTTTTGGTTTATTATTTTCAATAATGAACCTTTGGAATCGACCAAGAAAAAAAAATTTAACACCCCCTCAAAATTTGATGGTTTACGTTTCAAGGTACGTAGAATCCAAAAATCGAATAAAAATTTGGCCGTCCGTCCGCCGTACGCGGTACTTTTGGGGTCTCCATTTGGGGTCTAGTTGTGCCCCGAATATTTTGGTTGATGTAGGTCACTTCTAAGGGTCCAAAAATCAATTTTGAAATATTGGAAACGCCCTAACTCAAAAAATTTTGGTATAAAGGTATTTTTTCTTTCAATTTAAGATTCGGTAGAATTTTTTGGGACCACCCGGAGCTCTGTAGGACAAACCGTTCGCTCACTACGAGAACTTAAGGGTTGAACTTACGATAAATCAGAAACACGAGTGTGAATCGCAAAACAGGCCTAATCTCCGTTCAAATTAAAGCTGACCGAAATGCGATCGATGTTTTTCTTCATCTTGGATGAAGGGGTGGCTTTGCAGACGAGTGATCTATGTAAAAATAATAAACCGTTGTGTAATAATTTGCAGCGTTTTTTTAATTGGAAAACGGGAATGTAGGTACACAGAATGAGTAAATGAAGGCACGCATTGAGTTTTACCATACCATACAATTTTTTTGATCATGAAAAACCATTTTATTCGTGGTGTTGAGAAAGAAATTGGCTAGCTCACATGATTAACATTAACAATAATTGATGAATAATGAGTTTAAATGTGATAGTTGCATCATTAGAGACCGAAAGAGTAAACATAAATAACGTGCGCTCATTGGTTGTCAGGGAATTCAGTATGACGTTGGTTGCTTATCAACACTTCCCCTCCTAACAGAATGGAAGACATGGAGCACAAACAAGTGGGAATCGTCACCAATGACTTCACAACGCTCTAACTAGATGAACTACCCAGAACTACAATTTTAACTTACACAAAGTGTCTCAATCTGATTTCTGGCGTTCAGGGTCACAAAATATTCGTGATATTCACCACTCAAGGACCTAGACCCAGGTTGCACACGATGTGGAACAAACCATATTACATACCAAGACTTGTCTGATCGTTTATATCTTGACGTATATGAATCACTGTGAACGATATCTCACGGAAGAAGAAATCTCCTCCTTTTGAGGTGTTTTGGAGTCCAAGTGTGAAAATAAATATTTCCGATAGATACTCGTAGATTTTGACAATTTGCTCATTCACTCAAGCTGCACGAATTGGAATGTTAATTTTCTTAAGGACCGTTCGAAATAAATTTGGCAGCCACTGCGAATGCTCAAACGTGAAATTCTTGCCGCGCTCTTAACCACATTTCACCCAATTCCTATGACATTTCCAGGGAAAGTGTGGCTTTAGCCCTAGAAGGATCGTTTGGCACTGAAGTTTAGATTATCTACGTATGAACTGTGATCGGATTATCTATACAATGATCTTATGGATGCAAAGAAGTTACGTGACACATCAGTTGTTTGCCGTATTTAATCGATTTCTTGAAATATTTCCATGTTTCATCTTATCTCGACCTTTGATGGCGTTCCATAGTATCCACACAAATAATTTCATTGATTGAACCGCATCGTCATACAAGCTATAGCAGTATATTATAACAAATTTTATAACAAATTATGACAAATTTGAAGGGAATTTCAAAGCATACCAAAAAAATTAGAAAAGTCGACACTTTCAAAGACATTACCAGGTAGTTACCTAATTTTCGTTCTTTTTTAATGGACACTTGGCCAAATAATGTTATCCAACTGTCCATAATCCAAGGTACCAATCAGGTGATTTTAGGTTTCCCTGGTGTATTGATGATGTTCGGTTGAAACATGATTTTGGAATTAAATTTCATTTCCATTACGATTGCTTACGTAAGGGAATAAGATTCGATAAGTATCATGACGGAAAGTTTAAAGTTATCCTAGTCAGAATCACTTCTTCATTTATATATAGCAAATAAAAATCGAAAAGAATCCTATTCGTGCAGCATGAGTGATTGAACGAATTTTTTAAAGAAATATTTTAGCCTAATATTTTAAAATAATGTTTAGAAATGTTTACATAACATCTTTTTATGTAAGAAATGTTACCCTGGTTCCAAATATATCATAATAGTAATATGTTTAGTAGTATGTTACAAGCCTTTACCATGACACTAGTGATTCTTCTCCGTTCATTACCGTTATGTCAATATAATCAATTTATCATTCATTCAATCAATAGTAATATGTTAAAGGTAGTATGTTCCACCAAAAATCACGTTTTAGACTCCTTTTTTCGATTTTCTTTTTTTTATGCAAGTTTATTTTTGATGCAGTAAGCTCAGGAGATATTTTTCGATAATTCTGGGCATACCGTATTGATAGGTTTGAATAGTAATTTTTATTAAAAACGTGAAAAACAAAACACGTTTTTGGACCCTAATTTTGGGGAATAGGAATTTCCAGACCATAAATTGTAGGCTAACGAACTCAAACTATCTTTTAATTATTATGGATATTTTGGCACCGATTTCCACTTTATGCTACCTCCTAGCTCTTAAATGAATAGTCAGGAGTGACGTTTTTCATATACATATATCACGCACATAAATAATACGTACATGTGAAGAAGTATTCAACATGGTGTCGTCATCAATATGGCAGACTACTGAACTTTTCTTCACTCGAAAACTAAAGAATCAATTATTTTACAAGTTTTTAGCAGAGCATTAAAATTTGACTCGATATTTAAAATCCATTTCAAAATGTATTTCAATGCTGTTTGTTTTAAATGGAAACTACCTACAGATAACGATCGTTAGTACGTACAGATGACAATCGATTACATATTTTCCGAATATGACTAGCTTCAAAACACGGAGCGTTGTTTTGCTTCGATAACCAAGCAATTATATTTTGATGATTACAAGAACACTCTATTGAGTTTATTCAGTATTATTCAGATAAAATAATAAAACAATGGAAAAATACAATAATGAGATTCGCTAGTTTGATATTGTTGGGAATGGCCCATATATACAAATTCGTAAAATATTACCAAGCTATAGTTGGAAAACGGTGCAAGATACTGAGGCAGAATTTTGACAGTTGATAGGTTTTGCTAGTACCATTATCACGGTCGCTAAAACAAAAACGCTGCAAATTATTACACAATGGTTTATTATTTTTCTATAGATCACTCGTCTACAAAGCCACCAACCATCCAACATGAAGAAAAACATCGATCGCATTTCGGTCAGCTAAAATTTGAATGGAGATTAGGCCTCTTTTGCGATTCACACTCGTGTTTCTGATTTATCGTACGTCCAACCCTTGAATTATCATAGGGAGCGAATGGTTTGGCCTACAGAGCTCCGCGTGGTCTCAAAAAAATTCTAAAAATTCTATAGAATCTTAAATTGATGGAAAAACAATACCTTTATATCAAAATTTTTTGAGTTAGGGCGTTTTCAAAATTTCAAAATTCATTTTGGAACCCTTAGACGTAACCTACATCAACCAAGGGTTCAAAAATTAATTTTGAAATTTTGAAAACGCCCTAACTCAAAAAATTTCGATACAAAGGTATTGTTTTTCCTTCAATTTAAGATTCTATAGAATTTTTAGAATTTTTTTGAGACCACGCGGAGCTCTGTAGGCCAAACCATTCGCTCCCTATGATAATTCAAGGGTTGGACGTACGATAAATCAGAAACACGAGTGTGAATCGCAAAAGAGGCCTAATCTCCGTTCAAATTTTAGCTGACCGAAATGCGATCGATGTTTTTCTTCATGTTGGATGGTTGGTGGCTTTGTAGACGAGTGACCAATGTAGAGAAATAATAAACCATTGTATAATCATTTGCAGCGTTTTATTCGATTTTTGGATTCTACGTACCTTGAAACGTAAACCATCAAATTTTGAGGGGGTGTTACATTTTTTTTCTTGGTCGATTCCAAAGGTTCATTATTGAAAATATTAAACCAAAATGAGTGAAATTTGATTGTTGTTTTGAGTGTAGAAAAATTTATAGTTTGCTATAGTGATAGCGATGTATTCTGTAATTACTAAAAGTTTTTATATTCATGGGTGAATGGAGTGACCTGTTTGGACGATGCTTTGCCGAAACATCCTATAAACATTGAAAAATAGACTCCAACATTGAAAGTTTTTGTGCGACGGTTTCATTTTTTCGAAGATTCGCTGAAACATACCCCTTAGACCATTCAATTCAATCGCATTCATTCAATGCGATCCAATTATGGTTTCGAAGTCCACTAGGAAATGTTATGCAGATCATGAATATGCCTCGTACTTCGGCCACGAACTAGCATCTACTTTAATCTCATTTTGTCAGTAAGACGATTTGACTTTCTTACAATCATTTCTAATAAATGCCTATGAGCAGACCGCCAGGTAGTGATGCTCTTGAATGAACAGGGAAGAAACTAGCTTATTGCTCACACTACTCACCTGACTTCCTCCCGATCTCTTTCAGGGTTCGCCCCGTGAGGACATATCACCTTTCACCGCTCTAGGATAAACAGGAGAGAAGTATTTATATTTCACAGAAGATAAGATTCATCTCTCACGCAGCTGATCTGACTTCCTTTCAGTGAGTTTCGAGAAGCTATGTTCAAAATTCCAGCGCCCTAGGATAAACAGTGGAAAAGCTTTATCGTTCACAGTGAAGATATCATCAGTACAACGACAAACAGAATAAACTGACTGCAGCTTACGACTCTTCAGTGGTCGACTCGAATACTACTGATAAAGATCGGACTAAAATAGGAGGTCGCGAAAGGATCTCTACTGTGATCATGGTAAACAACAAGATTGATGCACCTTCGTAAAAACCAGTATTCAAATGTGTTTCGTTGGAAGATACTAACTGCTTTTCAGGCAAATAGCACATAGTAATGGAGGCTGTTGCCAAAATAACGGAAAATAACCATTCATCGAACCTCAGTAATAGTATTCCCGTAATCAGCGGCAAATTTTCCATATAAATAGAAGATTTCCATGATGGTCCAACCTCCCATGCACAACGACCATCAACACCCCAACTATTCTTGGTTCCAGTAACCACCCCATTTATGGGGTTAATTTATAAATGAACTTCCAGAAAACCTAGAGATGTCAACCGATTACTCCAACATCAACAAAACCAGCAACTATTTCGACAGGAGAAACCAATAATCTAAACACTTCCAAACACGAGACGATGGATGACGTACCTTCTATAAACCCTTTACTCGCCACTGCCTACATCTTATGATGGCTCCTTGTACTTCCTCAGAGGGAAGAGTGTCACATCCGAGGCACTAAAAACCCCAACACGAAGAAGAAGAACCTCCTGAGAAGAAGATTGTGTTGCTCCCGCTACAAATTGTTCTTCTCTTGTGACTGCTTCGAGCTCTCCTCTCTTTTCGATAATTACAAATTTACATTTTAGCAAATTTTCAAGGAAACTGAAGCTACTTCAATGGACTCAAAATTTTTGGCATAAGCTTGTTTCTAATTTTCTGAAGTTTTTCCAAAAATCAGATGCATTCAGGGTGTCCTGCCCTCAAGAGATCGATTACAAGGTATTTCCAACAAAAAATGTCTCATAGCAATTTTGTAGATATGATGCGAGCAAAAAGAGCTATCAGTAAAACTTGTGAATTTTCTAAAATTTAAATTCTGACCCGTTTTTAAGGTTTTATTGGAAGTGTTTTTGAGAACCACTAAAATGAAAACTTTCTCAAAATCTCAGCTTTCCAACAGAATAATCAAAAAATTTCAACGATCGCAATGTTTGAACGCGGAAAGACGGGTAATTTCATTATTTTTGCTTCCGAGTCTACTATAAGAAGAAGAAGAAGAAGACTTTATTGTGGTAAACAACACGTTTTTCAGAAGAGTTCACATTCAGAAATGTGCAGAAATACAAGTATATAAAATGATAGAGTAAAAATGGCTTGGGTCGAGTAATAATAAAATTGAATATGGTTTGAAAAAATTGCATAAAAATTATAAGATATAACTTTAAGTAATATCAAATATAATTAGTGCCAATGGAAATAATCATACGCCTACAGAGACAAGAGAAATTTTGGAGTCAAGAACAATAAATGCAACATCGGAAATTTTGTGAAGCATGTCTAGTAAAGGAGGAGCGGCTGCAGAATATTTAGGCTATAATGAAACCTTCATTTATGGAAAACGCTCTTTGCCTGAGCACTGTCTGCAGCGGTCCTAGTGATCTCAGATTTTTCTTTGAAATGGAGAAGAGTGCGAAAGGAACTTCAATCAAAATAAGGAAAACTAAAAAACTTGAAACGTTCATAATTGTAAACGGGGCAAGTAGATAACATATGAAAAAGGGTGTCTGGGCTGTGCGTGTTACAGATCGTACATGTTTGAGAGCCATCAAAGCGGTTAACCACCCGGTGAAGAACTATTCTACAGAAGGCTGGATTAGCACCTGATCTGGGCCAGAAGTCTCTTGGAAAACAAAGGGTGGTCGCTGGAAAGGTAAAGTTCACGCTGAAGGGGTTGAATATTGGAACCTCATGGGCAATAATTAAACGAGGAAACAGCAGCCTTGCTCAGATCAGCCTGGTGCAGGCTAGAAAGAAGCGATGACGGAAATTTTTCTTTGCCCCCTTAACCACCGCGACGTCATTCTGAGACCACAAATCGTCCAGACCAGCCTCTTTCAGAACATCCTTAAGCTGTAGCGTCCAGTTAAATTTTGGGTCTGGAAAGTTGGCCGAAAGGGCTATGAGTCTCTGAAAACAGATCCTCGGCAGCCTCTCTGGAGACATGGACAACAGCTTAGTCCACCATCCAAACATGGATTTGGCTATCATAAATTTAAGGTGGGCAAGACCCAGCTCCAGCCTTACGATGTAATCGAGAGAATTTAATGAGAGACCCATCAGAGATTTGAATGCTCTAACCTGAACACGCTCCAGACATTCAGCATACGGGTATGCCCAGACCTCAGCGCCATACAAAGAAGTGCTTGCGACTGCTCCAAAGAACAATCCGTACCAGGTTTCTGGATCAGCAGATTGGGATCCCGAGTCTACTAGTAGCGGAAGCTTTAAATTTTGTTGCTGCTTTAAATTTGTTTAAATTTTTTTCACCCGGTCTTCTACTCCAGTTCTATGTTGAAACGCTCATTTCGTTTAAAAAAAGCTATTTTTTCATGCATCAAATTTTATCAAAATATTTTTGTTTGGCGCAATACCTTAGTAGTGTTCACCATGTGTACGTTATATGATTTTTGAAAAAAAAAGTTTTTTACAATGTTCCAAAATAGATTTTAATGAAAAAAATAAAAAATGCCTTGCTAAAAAATTTTTAGAAATTTTCTTTAGAAAATCGCCAAAATATAAATTGTAATAATAAAAAAAGAGGAGAGCTAGAAGCGGTGACAAGAGAAGAGCGATTTGTAGCGGGAGCAACACAATCTTCTTCTCAGTAGATTCTTCTTCCTCTTCTTTCTGGAGTTTTTAGTGCCTCAGATGTGGCAGACAAGAATGTTTATTTTAACCCATTCAACGTCATTCCAATCAATGCCAATGCTTGTAATTACCAATGCCAATCAATCATTACTAATACAAATCACAACTAACACAAATCAATACCGATGCAAATTCCCGAAAGATAGTGCAGTTTTAGATGAATCTATGGATTAAATCCATCGAAATTTCTGCAACACTGAAGATGTTAATCTCAAAACAATTTTGAATGAGCAGAAAGTAATTAATTTAGAGATGGATTGGGGAAAAGGGGAATTCTCATCTCATCGTCCATATTAGATTCAGTGGGGTAAAGGCACCAGATATCGTCACACGGAAATAAGTAACCGTTCGTCACTTCCCGCATCGTCTGAATTTGCGTTTGGCACAACTTTGGGGTTTGAATCAATATTCGGCGAAATCGAGTGGGTAATGCGAATGTTTTGATGGCAATAAGAGGAAAGCCTGATCGCTACCTGCTCTCCTGTGTCTTAGTTGTCTGAGAGGGGAGACGCCTATTTGACTTTCCCAATTATAGAGAATTTTCCCGCATCTCTTTTCATGTTAATAGTTTTCAGCATTTTTTCAAGGTTTTAATTTCCAGGATATGACGATAACTGAGATCATGAAAGTATTTTTACCCAATTATCGTGAGATGAGAAAGTTGTGCAATAAAATCCGTTCATTCAAGTTTATTCGGTCCCCGCACCCAACTGCACTTTGAGCAGACACATTCCAAAATTTCACAATTGAAATATACAAACACAAACTATGGGAATATTGAAGGATGTCGGTAAATGGTGTAGTTTTCAAACGAATAATGAATTTCCTAGACCTAACTGCAAACATTGGTTTTCACATGACGATAACTGGCTAATTTTACTGACCATTACTTACCTTTATTGCTATACAAGTATAATTAATTGTTTTACCGGAAAAATGATGATATAATCGAAAAAGATTGGAAAAAATGGAGAAAATGTGTACTAAGGGACAAATCTATATAGATATTGATTACGAGTAAACTTTCTGTTGTTATTTTGTAATTTATTATGAACTATCATTTCTTTAAATAATAACTAGCTTTTAAGTTCAATTTGTATGGAGCTTTTCATTTTAATTTTCCTGGTCCTGTTGACAGGAGAAAAAGTCTCTTAGTGTGTGTTTTGTTAAATAAATAAATCAATCAAAATTGTCATTAATAGTTTTCCAGGAAAAAAGATGGTATATGAGAAATATACTAAATAATCGAAGGCCTGACGATTACGGAGGAATTTTTCAAACAAAAATTGGATTCCAGATGACAATAACTAGCTAAATTTTCTGACGATTACTTCGAGTAAACTTTGTTATTATTTTTATTTTGTTACATAAACCATAAAGATACGGTTTAAAAAATAAAAAATTAGACTATAAGTCTAATTTGTACGTTTTCTTTTTCAAATAAATCAAATCATACGAATTTATCAAAATTGTCATTGTAAGTAACTCGGAAAAAGATGGTACCTACACGAGCGAATAGGCTGCGTGCCGATAACTGGTGTCTTTACCAAAAGTGAGAGAGGAATTTAGTGGTAAACTGGCTTACTTGGTGGTTGGGTAAGGGCTGGAGGTGGTCTCCTGGTCGGAAAGGGAATCGCTGGAGATGTCCTCGTCACTGGGGATCCGACGGTGGTCGGGAGGCGGCGTCGTGTTGTCGAGGTCGCTGCACGTCCCGCTGTCGGCCGCCTCGCTCGTCGAAGACCCTCCAGTCCGCCCGCTGTAGAAGAACTCTTCGGGTTTGATCAGCATCTCTTCGGAAGACCTCTTCCCGGAGCACGACGTGTGAAACTCGGTTCCCGAACACGACGTAGCGCCGTTATTGTTGTCGATGAAAGCGACGTTGTCGTCGTAGGGCTCGGGCTGGAGGTACACGGTGGCCGACTTCCTGGCCTTGCCGGAGGCCGATCTGTCGTCGGAAGTGGAAGACACGGACACGGACGCGGACTCCCTGAGGGAGATGTAGACACTCGACTGGCCGCCGCTCGGGATGTTGGGGATCTCATTCCCCTCTAACCTGATCCTCACCACATGCCCTCCACTAGCCTCCTTCTTTCCACCGGTCTCGGGACCAGTTTTACTGCTTTTTATTATTAGGGATGTCGGCTGAACACTCATTATGGTTATAACCTTCCTTCCCGTCTGAGCATTCTTCGTTCCCGGGGACGTCGACTGAACCTCCGCGCAAGATCAATGCCAGTCGGTGTGTTACGCCACTCCGCCGACAACCACCACCTGCAACAACAAAAAAGAAATAACACGTTGCGAATACAGCAGTGATGACAGCACAGCACTCACAAGAAACTTTATCTTAAAACAACATTATCATAAAACATAAAAAGTCTGCCAAGTGGGTGAGGCACATAGCACGTATCCATAACCCAATTGTACGGATGTTCCGATGAATTGTAGCTGATCTCGAAACATCAATCTCTACCACGCAATATCCTCATAAGGAACCATCTACACGCCAATCTGAACAATCTCAGAAAATTTCATCAAATTCTGATGAACATTATAATTTTTTTTTTTTCTTGTATCGGCCTTTATTAAACCATCAGCCAACAGCGGTAAGTTCAATAGTTGTTAATGATCTGTAAACAATATGAAATGAAACAGAATATTATGAAAGTCTATGGTTTAAAATGGACTCAGTTAAAAAAAGCATAAATTTCACTATATATTCTATGGTTTACACTGGAAACGATGGTAAGCATTGAGAAGGGCAGAGGACTTTCCCGCGAGAGAACCTGAGGCAGGGGTCTCCGTTCTTCTTCCAGTGCTGGGCACTCAAAATCGGCAGTCGGAAGATGTTTCCACACCTATCTTATGCAGGTAGGACTTCGTGATACACGTACCACATCGGACTCTTGAGATGCATTTGAAAAATTCTCTGGATTTTCCCGGGAAGCTGGAAAACCACGGCTGTTTAGGTGGGTTTGGAAACATATCACTATAAGTTTTACCGGCATGATAGTTTCTATAAAGGGAACTCCATTGAGAATGTGCCGATTTTTGCTTCCTCACTACCGAAGGTAGGGAAGCTTTGTATTCGTGAAAGAAGTGAAAAAAAAAATGTCACAATTCTGCCCTGAACCTACTGGAAGCCTACGCTCGCCGTAAAGGATGGCCAGTATGGCTAGAGCCACACTTTAACCTGGAACAGCGAGGTTATCGTCCAGACCTCTTGGTGGTAACACCAAGAGGAGCCTTCATTATTGATGTCTCAGTGGTCTCTGGCTCCGGCCAGAGATCACTCGCAGACATCAATGCTTCCAAAATTCGAAAATATGAAGTTGACGCATTACTAGATGCTGCAGCAGCACTTGCAAACATTCAGCGAAACCAACTAAAGGTGATTGGAGCAACGATCACCTGGAGAGGGATATGGCATGGCAAGTCAGCGAAGGATCTGATTCGGGCTGGTTACCCACTGTTTATCCTGGAGTGGATGACCACCCGAGTCCTAACAGGAGGATCATTCATCTGGTCTAAATTCAGGGCTACGGCCACACGACGGCGTGCCACGGCTCGAGCAAGTGGGCTCCGTGGGACTTGGAGCTGAACTCGAACCCCATTGGGAGGAGAAGTGTCGACTGATGGCATAGCCAGAAGAGGCACAATCCTCCCTCCATCATTTGTGGGATAAGGTGATTCTACCTTGTCCCTCACCCCAATGTCCGAGGTCGGATCTCGGACCCTGATACCAAGCAGCCAGATGGACATGACTGCTGAGTGCTGAAAGTGCTGATACGATACTGTGATGTAAATATTTATGTACAATACCATCAATTGTAGCGGTGAAGTATTTTTTTCCAAATATAAATTGTTAATGAAAGAAGTGAAAAAAAAAAATGTCCTCCAAAATCAAAATTTCCACTTGCTTTTTGCGTTTTAGAGCTTCCCGAACAATTTTGGTTCCGTGTCTGTCTGTCTGTCTGTCGGTCTGTCTGTGGTCAATCCTTGTCCCGGGCAAAACTATACTAACCTGTGGTCCGATTTTGATGAAATTTTCAGGGATTGTGCGGGTTATGTCCTAGACGGTCCCCTATCAATTTCAGCACCTTCGGACCAATAGGAGCGAGTGCGCATGCGCAAACGTGAATTTCCTGGAACCTCGGTTTCTAATGAACCGATTTTGCTCAAATTTGGAGGTTAGTTAGGGACTAACTTCTAAGAGACACCCTATAAGTTTCAATCAAATTGGTCAAGCAATAGCCGCTGCGCATGCGCGAACTTTAAATTTATTGTTACAACCAAAACTCCGCAACTATTCAACCAATTTCGATGAAATTTTCAGGGATTGTGTGGGTTAGGTCCTAGACGGTGGACCGCTAAATAAAATTCTACGTTAAAAATACAAAATGTGTATGTTACAATTCCATTCCAATACAAAAACGTCCATGTTACAATGAGTGAGGAAGCTATACTGCCCACCCAACTTGGCAGAAGTTTTTTTAAATATCCGTGTAGATCAGAGGGTGGGAAGACGGGCTCTACGGTTTCTTCTGCGTTTTTTATGGCATTTTTGGCTTGCCTGCCCATTCGTTTCCGTGAATCCCAATGTGTCCTCTTATCCATACAAAATAGGTTTCCTCACCGCGATTTTTCAGAAAGGATACTTCGGTGAGGATCTTCCTTTCTAAGGCATTTATAGAGGTTCCGGGTCCTATGTTTTTCAATTTTTGTAACGCGCTTCGGGAATCTGATATTAACATGTTGTGTGTGAAACGTTGCGGACTTGTCTTTAGGTAGTCTACTGCTAACCAAATGCGTAAAACTCGGCTGAATATATTGAAGCTTCGTTCCAGATTCGCCTGCTCCCCGAGACGCAGCACGTCTCATCGTAATATGCTGATGCAGTTCTCCCAGCCATTTTTGAGCTATCCGTATAAACAAACCTTCCTTCAGGCCACTTGTTATGTAATGAATGGATAGTTTCTGCTTTCATCTCAGGTATTGATTTGTTTTTCTTGCACAGATGTAAAAAAATGGACGGTGGGCTTATTAATTCTTTATAATGATAGATAGATAGATATGTTTATTTTCGCCATTTTGTACAATTTTACAATAATATAAATGCATGAAGGGATGCAATTTGCTCAGATTTCCTACCCGACATTAGGCTTGGCCCGTGTTGTAGTGTAAGATCTTTGCAAAATCGCTCCATATCGGTAACTAAATTGATGTCTACTATACAATTACAGTAATAAGTAAATTAATAAACAATACATGATTGGACAGAATTAAGGACGCATTTTGATAATCTCCAACATATACTAACTTAATAATAACTTTAATAATAACTTTAATATTCTCTAACTTTAATAATCTCTAAACTTAAATAGTCTCCTATACATATATGCTGTTTGATAGCCTTTCGCATCTAATGCAGTTCATACTTGTGAGGAGTTGAAGAGATGCAACTCCGTTGAGATTTTGATGAAGTTCTAAGAATCCTCCACATATTGTTGGTATTTTCTTTTTAATCCTTTTAATCCAACATTATAGATATTATGGCTGTTACATATTTTAAGTTTGCGTATGCGCAGAGGCATACCGGGGGCGATGGTTTTCATAGGGGACCATCGGCACCCCAATCCGCATAATTTCTAAAAACGCTGCAAATAATAAATAATAAAATAATTATTTATTATTTTTCTGTATAGATCACTTGCCTGCAAAGCTACCTACCAACCATATTTTTGCTTCACAATCAAGTTTGTTTTGAAGAAACAAACGCTTCAAACTAAATTCGAAAAATAGGGGATTGGGTGGCTTCATTAGGAAATTTGATTACTGGTAGCTAAGGACGCAGAACTGAGTGCAACTCGAAGAAACGAACAGCGATCGCATTTTGCTCAGCTAAAATTTGAACGGAGATTAGGCCTCTTTTGCGATTCAAACACGTGTTTATGATTTATCGTACGTCCAACCCTCAAGTTCTCATGGGGAGCCAACGCTTCGTCCTACAGAGCTCTGGGGGGTTGAAAAAAAATCTCGGTCGATTACAAAGGTTTATTATTGAAAATAATGTCATCAGAATCGGCCAGAAACTAAACTTAAAAACGCTGCAAATTATTACACAATGGTTTATTATTTTTCTATATAGATCACTCGTCTACAAAATCACCAACCATCCAATATGAAGAAAAAAGAAAAAAAAAAAAAAAAATCAAAAAATCAAAAAAAAAAAATCAAAATCACCAACTATTGATCGCATTTTGGTAAGCTCTAATTTGAACGGAGATTAAGCCTCTTTTGCGATTCACACTCGTGTTTGATTTATTTATATATATATATTTCAACATAAACCCTTAAATTTTCGTAGGGAGCGAACGGTTTGTCCTACAGAACTCCGCGTGGTCTCAAAAAATTCTAAAAATTCTATAGAATCTTAAATTGAAGGAAAAACAATACCTTTATATCAAAATTTTTTGAGTTAGGGCGTTTTCAAAATTTCAAAATTGATTTTGGAACCCTTAGAAGTGACCTACATCAACCAAAAGCTTCGGGGCACAACTAGACCCCAAATGGAGCCTACATACCAAATTTCATCAAAATCGGTCAATGCTAAGTGGCAAAAGTGCCGCGTACGGCGGACGGCGTACGGCGTACGGCGTACGGCGGACGGCGGACGGACGGCCAAATTTTTATTCGATTTTTGGATTCTACGTACCTTGAAACGTAAACCATCAAATTTTGAGGGGGTGTTAAAAGTTTTTTTTTCTTGGTCGATTCCAAAGGTTCATTATTGAAAATAATAAACCAAAAAAACTAATCTGTAACATTCCTGAAAATTTAATTGAAATCGGATGGAAAATGTAGAAGCTGCGCATGCGCAGTCGCATCTATCAGTCCGGGGGTGATTTTCATAGGGAAACATCAGCACGCCACCCCCCCCCCCTCCTCAATCCTCGAAAATTTCATCGAAATCGGACAATATCTTCGTAGGTACAGTTATGCCCGTTACAAGGATTTCGTGACAGACAGACACGAAACCAAAATTGTTCAGGAAGGTCAAAAACGTTAAACGCGAGTGAAAATTTTGGAGAACTTTTTTTTTTCAAACTTGAATAGTGAATAGAACCTTGGTACCGCTACCTTGGTAGAGTCGGAAGCAAAATAGTGAATAACGTTTTCAAAAATGTTAACGTTTTACATGTAATATATCCTGATTCATTGTAAAATTGCAACCTTGGCAATATATAGCATTTCCGAATTGATTAAACTTTTCCATTTAGGTTTAGTCCTTTTCCATTTGGATTTAAACCTTTTCCATTTGGATTTAAACTCAGGGAATTATCGTGGAGTTAGAGGTAAAAGTACCCAAGTCACAAATTCAACACGTGGGAAAATCAAATGCAGAATATTATGATTATTTAACTGTTGTTATTATTGGTGATCAATATCATCAAACTATGTGTCCAACCTAAGAAAATAATTTATTATCATATTTACCAAACTAACTTTTGAAATTTTAATTTGATTTTCGCGCTGATCCTTCCCTTTCTTCAGCGGTACTGGAATCTTCAGAACTTGATATCCGATTGTACGTAGTGCGGCTGCAACCCCGAGTTGCGACAGCGTCTTCACTAAAACTGGAATCGCTCATGTTTGCTGAGATGGAATTAAGCCCAGCAAATTGAAAGGTCGGAACTGATTTTCAGTCATTAAAACTAAGAGCAACTGGCTGGCTCCACTGTCGCGTGATTCATGCATTGTGGGGAATGAAGTTTGCATTGAGAAGGAATTGACGAATACCTTCTCAACCAAACGCCTTCGGCTCCTTATCCATTACCGAGATTTCCGATTCACAACAAGCTTTCAAAAATGCGTATTTTCTCTTACAGTTTCCTTTTTTTTTACTTCTAGCCTAATGAAATTTTAGTAGGTAGGTACTTACTTACTATGATGGGGCTGACTACTGACGTTTTGATGGAGTTTAAATCCAAATGGAAAAGGTTTAAATCCAAATAGAAAAGGTCTAAACCTAAGTGGAAAAGGTTTAAACATAAATGAAAAAGAACTAAAGCTGAATGGAAAAAGTTTAACTCAATTCGGAAATGCTATATACCAAATTTCCAGTACCCAATTCATTCTTGACTCATAGTTCGAGATCTTTGCGTCCAATAATGACCTTCCGTTTATGATTGGATACACTAATGTGATAATTTTGCATTCTCCACAGCGCGAGTTGAACGAGAAGAATTGCGCAACTAAACGCTTTAGGAACAGCGGGAGAATTCGATAATAATTGCTAGGTATTGGAACGGACAATTCTCAATGAACCTCGTTCGACTCAGTTACCAAACATGCCAGTTTTTTAAGTGGGTCTGGCGGAATAACATTTTTTCGTAGCCCTCCAGCAACATGTGGTCCCTCAGTAGTGAGGAAACTCCCCAGTCCTGATTAGGCAGCCCATCATTAGCGAGCACCTGATCCGAAGCCGAAGTTCGTTGCCAAAGCGGCCAGAAGTTGTTACGAGCGACGAGAGGAGATTAGAAGCGTATTGAACGGTTTCTCGGGTCGGCATCAGTAACGTTCCTTAGGTGAAATTTCTTCACTCTTTGCAATAAATGATCAGTCATTCCTACGCTGGAACTGTTCACTAGGTAGTTCTTATGAGGGGGGTTCAACTCACATGACATGATATTTCTTACGTCACGAATTAGGTATCTGGAAAGTTATATGCTTGGTTACAAATTTAACTCCCCATACGGTTTTTGGTTTATTATTTTCAATAATGAACCATTGGAATCGACCAAGAAAAAAAAATTTAACACCCCCTCAAAATTTGATGGTTTACGTTTCAAGGTACGTAGAATCCAAAAATCGAATAAAACGCTGCAAATTATTACACAATGGTTTATTATTTATCTATATAGATCACTCGTCTACAAAATCACCAACCATCCAATATGAAGAACAAAAAAGAAAAAAAATCCCATCAATCGCATTTCGGTCAGCTCTAATTTGAACGGAGATAAGGCCTCTTTTGCGATTCATACTCGTGTTTTTGATTTATATATATATATTTCAATATGAACCCTTAAATTTTCGTAGGGAGCGAACGGTTTGTCCTACAGAGCTCCGCGTGGTCTCGAAAAATTCTAAAAATTCTATAGAATCTTAAATTGAAGGAAAAACAATGCCTTTAAGTATATCAAAATTTTTTGAGTTAGGGCATTTTCAAAATTTCAAAATTGATTTTGGAACCCTTAGAAGTGACCTACATCAACCAAAAGCTTCGGGGCACAACTAGACCCCAAATGGAGCCTACATACCGAATTTCATCAAAATCGGTCAATGCTAAGTGGCAAAAGTGCCGCGTACGGCGTACGGCGGACGGGCGGCCAAATTGTTATTCGATTTTGGGATTCTACGTACCTTGAAACGTAAACCATCAAATTTTGAGGGGGTGTTAAATTTTTTTTTTTCTTGGTCGATTCCAAAGGTTCATTATCGAAGATAATAAACCAAAATTTGGCCGTCCGTCCGCCGTACGCCGTACGCGGCACTTTTGCCACTTAGCATTGACCGATTTTGATGAAATTCAGTATGTAGGCTCCATTTTGGGTCTAGTTGTGCCCCGAAGATTTTGGTTGATGTACGTTACGTCAAAGGGTTCCAGAATGAATTTTGAAATTTTGAAACCCCCTAACTCAAAAAATTTTGATATAAAGGTATTGTTTTCTTTCAATTCAAGATTCTATTGAATTTTTAGAATTTTTTGAGACCACCCGGAGGTCTGTAGGACAAACCGTTCGCTCACTACGAGAATTCAAAGTTTGGACGTACGATAAATCAGAAACACGAGTGTGAATCGCAAAAGAGGCCTAATCTCCGTTCAAAATTTAGCTGACCGAAATGCGATCGATGTTTTTCTTCATGTTGGATGGTTGGTGGCTTTGCAGACGAGTGATCTATAGAAAAATAATAAACCATTGTGTAATAATTTGCAGCGTTTTATAAATCATTTGAAGTTAATCAAAACTCATCATTCGTTCACCAATACTACAACAGAATTTTCTTTCTTGAAACTAATCAGTGAAATCTCGCAGTTAACCGGTAGAGTAGTCCTCTACTCACTTTGGTTTTCACCAGTTAAAGTAGGAATCCTCGAGACTCGATTACCTGGTAGGTACGTATATTATGAAGTAACAAACAAGTATGGAAACCGTTGGTGTACCTATAAAATATTTTTCAAATTATAAGAGATCTACACTGAGTGAGAAATCGACTCTAAATACCCGTATGCATATTTTTTCAAATTCTTTATTGGCATTAGTTTTCACCATACAGCCTGCATTTGGTAACGTCAAATATAATACCCGTAACTAAACTCAGATCTTACGTCCTATATCTATAAAACCTTAAAATATGCCCTTATCGTTCTGAATTTTGAGAAATTAATGAAACATTAAAATTAAAAGAGTTGGTCACCTATTCAGATAACGAATTCAACATAACTATAAGAGTCATATTCTGAGCAAATTAACAATATGTGCTCTAAAACCTCACTACCACCACAATATTCACATTCACTGCCGTCCGTTTGCCCTAATTTGTGCAGGTAGGCTCTGCATGTATGCCATACCCGGTTCGTAGTCTTGCCAAAGTTTCCTCTGTCCGAAAATCGTCAATACCATGGTGACTTTGGTCCTTTCGAGAAGAGAATTCTGCGATGGTTCTGAGAATTCTGAGAATGGTTCGCAGATGGGTAAGCATCGAGTTACTACTGCCAATGCTTCCTCAGTTTTTGAAAAGATCTTATTGGAATAAGCGACTTAGAAATAATAGTATAACTACCTTTTTTGAAGTAGATTAAATTTACAATAAAATCAGACCGGATTCATTATTGTAGATCAAACCATAACCGAGATACAGATCGTCAAAGATGACTGTCGTTTTTCTTCTGAATGTGGCCTTCAGGTCTGTTCGAGGCAAGGACACTGTGGTCAAGTTGCTGGACAAAGCTCCATTTCGGTTTATTATTTTCAATAATGAACCTTTGGAATCGACGATGAAGAAAAAATTGTAAACCCCCCTCAAAATTTGTTGGTTTACGTTTCAAGGTACGTAGAATCCAAAAATCGAATAAAAATTTCACCGTCCGCCGTACGCGGCATTTTCCTGAGTTCCCATGGACCGATTTTGATGAACCGATTTTGATATACCGGCTCCATTTAGGGTCTAGATGTGCCTCAAAGCTTTTGTTGGGCTGAAATTTCCAAAACGCCCTAAATCAGAAATTTCGAAATAAAGGTATTGTTTTTTCTTCAATTAGAAAAAGTATTGCATTTTTAGAATCGAATGAGACCAACCAGAGCTCCGTAGGACCAACCGTTCGCTCCCTATGAGATCTTAAGGGTTGGTCAGAAACACGAGTGTGAATCGCAAGAGAGGCCAAATTTCCATTGAAATTTTAGCTGACCAAAATGCAATCGCTGTTCGTTTCTTTGAGTTGCACTCAGTTTTGCGTCCTTAGCAACCAGTATTCAAATTCCCTAACGAAGGCACCCGAAGCTCCCTATTTCTTCGAATTGAGTGAGAAGCGTTTGTTTCTTCAAAATAAACTTGATTGTGAAGGTAAAATATGGTTGGTAGGTAGTGGCAATGACAAATCTGTGTTCTTTGCAAGCGAGTGATCTATACAGAAAAATAATAAACTGTTGTGGAAGAGCTGGAGTTCTCTGTGAGCTGGAGTCCTTGTGCGTTGTTGATTTTCCATTGTTCTGTTATTTATTTTAAAAAAAGCCGGTGTTTTTAATTGATTTCTTCATTTACCGTAAATTTATCTTCTATAATAATGGTGGCGTCTCCACCTTCTCTCTATTTATGGACTTTTGGTGGTGTCACTAAATAGACAACCTTCGAGCCCTGAAGAAGGTAATATATTTACCGAAAGCTCGGCGAAGAAGGTGTTGTTTTTCAGTTGACCCTAATCCCGATCAATTGACATAGTACGTTTTGTTGGGTCGATCTACATAGTTGCTGTTGTGGAAGAAACACCCTGTAAACCATCCTTGGACGACTTTACTGTCCATCCTTTTTCTTAAGGGAAATGAAGAATCTTGCTACCATCCAAGAGCTTATAATAAATACAGTTGGTCCATCAGTCCAACCTTATCCAGATTCGGAGGCACCACAACGAAATGTAGGGCGAATGTCTTAAAATGCGGGATTGAGAATCGAGCTGAGGAGGTGCCTCGACTGTCAAGCGGCAGGACCGGTTCCCAAGGGACTGGTCAGCGATTAGTAATAAGTGCGAACAGTTATTGGCATAGTTTTCTAAGGAAGTTACTTCCAAATACGGGGACTTAAGGTCAGAACCCGTCCCTCGCCCCAAATTTTTCGGAATTTTGCAAAATACCGAATGAGCTGTGACTAAAATTGGCGGTGTTCACTTTCAAATGTTGTATACTTCCTTAGCCTATAATATATTTCATATTATGAAAACACTAAATACTGGACTATTATGGTATGGATCTTCTTTCACTTATGGGAGCCAAATTTGAGTTTGCGAGGACACAATATACGGCGTCGTTAAATGATTTAATTTATTCGTTAATTTATTTTATAGTAATAACTGTAGAAGTTATGGCTGTTACAAGGAAATTCAAATTTCTGCGTGCGGAGTAGCTGCCATCAGTCCGGAGGTGATGATTTCCATAGGGGACCATCACGCAGAAGTTACGACTGTCACAATGAATTCACGATTGTGCAGATGCTACTATCAATTTGGGGGCCATAATTTCATTGGGGACCATCTACACCCCAATCCGAATAACTCCTGAAAATTCAATCGAAATCGGATGGAAAATGTAGAAGTTATGTATGTTACAAGGAATTCACGTTTGCGCATGCGCAGCAGCTACTATCAGTCCTGAGGCGAAGATTTTCATAGGTAACCATCCTCACGCCAACCCCCACAATCTCTGAAAATTTCATCGAAATCGGACAATAACTTCTATAGTTAGGCCCGTTACAAGGAAATTCACGTTTGCGCATGCGCAGTGGCTACAGTCAGTCCGAAGGTAGTGATTTTCCTAGGGGACCATCTAAATACTAATCTGTAACTAATCTGATAGTAGCCACTGCGCATGCGCAAACGTGAATTTCCTTGTAACGGCCATTACTTCTACATTTTCCATCCGAATTCAATGAAATTTTCAGGGATGTTACTGATTAGTATATAGATGGTCCCCTATGAAAATCAAGGCCTCAATTGGAAAGTAGTCTCTGCGCATGCGCAAACGTAAAATCCTTGTAACAGCCGTAACACTTACATTTTTCATCCGAATTTGATGAAATTTTCTAGGATTGATCAGATTGGCGTGTAGATGGTCCCCTATGAGGGTAGTCGAAGGTACTGAGAGATTGATGTTTTGAGATCAACTACTATGCATCGGATCATCTATACAATCGGGTTATGGATACGAGGAAGCTATGTGCCACACCCACTTGGCAGACGTTTTTTGTCTGTGCCTGTCATGAACTCCTTTGTAACGGACAAAACTATACGAAGTTATTATCCGATTTCAATGAAATTTTCAGAGATTGTGCGAGTTGGCGTATGGATGGTCCCCTAGGAAAATCATCACCTTTGGACTGATAGTAGCCACTGCGCATGCGCTAACGTGAATTCCTTGTAACAGCCATAACTTCTACACTTTCCATCCGATTTCGACGACATTTTCAGGAATTATTCGGATTGGGGTGTACATGGTCCCCTATGATAATCTTGGCCCCCAAATTGAAAGTAGCCTCTGTACAATCGAGAATTCCTTGTGACAGTCGTAGCTTCAATATTTTTCATCCGACTTTGATGAAACTTTTGATTGCTGTTTTGAGATTAGCAACCATCATCTATATTTAAGTTAAGGATACGAGGAAGCTATGTGCTCCACCCACTTGGCGGACTTTTCCTTTATCAATTTATGGTACTTTTACAAATGAAACATTAGAATTAGCAGGACATGGCAGTGACATACTATTGCGGTGGCCCACCCGTGGTCTGAACCAACAAGTGTAGAAAACATGACTCGCTGGCTTATTATCGTATTTCTTTTACTTCGTGGTTATTTCATGTCCTTGAATGGACTGCACAGGTACCTCGTTTTCATGATTTGTAGGTTTTCTAAAATTTTTATTCATAGTGAAGCGAAAGTTCCAAGTTCAAAGTAAAACCACAAAAAGGACGATGATGTTGGGTGATTCAAAGTTGTGTTACTTCACAACGTAACGACGTCAGTCCAAGTAGTTATGATAGAATTTACTGGACATTGAACCGATTATCTGACCATTTTTACTTCTGATAGACAAATTATTCGAATCATAAAAATTTCACGTTAGCTTCCTATGAACACTTTCAGGTTTCTTATTTTCAATAATGAATCTTTGGAATCGACCAAAAAAATAATGTACTTTCCTTAGTTACCATGGACCGATTTTGATATTGATGACAATTTGGAATATGGGCTCCATTTGGGGTCTACTTGTGCTCGAAGCTTTTGGTGATGTCAGTCACTTCTATGGGTAGGAAAATAAGGGCTGAAATTTTTAAAACGCACTAGCTCAAAAGCTTTTAATATAAAGGTATTGTTTGTTCAACATTTTAAAGTAGTATTGAATTTTTAGAATCGTATGAGCCTACCCAGAGCTGAATAGGAAAAATCAGAAACACGAAACACGTGAATCACAAAACAGGCCTAATCTCCGTTCCAATTTCAGTTAACCCAAATGCCATCGTTCGCTTCTTCGTACTCAGTTTCGCGTCCTCAGCTACCAGTAATCAAATGTCCTGATGAAAGCACCCACAACCCCCTGTTTCTTCGAATTTATTGTGAAGCGTTTTTTTCTTCTTCAAAATAAACTTGATTGTAAAGCAAAAATATGGTAGGTAGGTAGTGGCAATGGCAAATCCGTGTTCTTTGCGGACGAGTGATCTATAAAGAAAATGAAGAAAATGAGAGCTTTGTGTAATAATATTCAGCGTTTTTTAAAGATCCCGGTTGGGTGCGGTTGATTCGGCGCCTTATCTGTTGGGGCCGATGCGCCACCTCGACCTTGAGGAGGATCTCGGGCACCGAACCCCCGTTAGCTCTGAATGAAGAGACACCAGCCGGGTCGAGGATATCCTGAAAGATGGTATGCAAGAGATGGTGGTGGTGGAGGAAGCCGCGCTAAAGGTTCCAGCGTCCCTAACCTCTCACGCCTCATCCTCCTCGTTTTTTTCTTCTTGAGCAATCGGCTAACACGACAGGAAGATTGTCATCTGGTGACGTCAGGGGTGGCCTCATCTTCATCTCGAGAAGTGGGCGCTCCAAGCCCCAACAAATTCCTCTGCAGTCCTCATTGCAAACAACGGTATTGTTCACTAGGAAGACAAACGGCCACAGAGAGAGGATTGGTGACATTAATAAAAAATAGCTTCGTCACTGGAAACGATCACAGAACATTGCGTACGTACCAGACGCCCCCTTATGGTTTATTACTTTCAATAATGAACCTTTGGAATCGACCAAGAAAAAATTTGTTTAACACCCCCTCCAAATTTGTTGGTTTACGTTTCAAGGTACGTAGAATCCAAAAATCGAATAAAAACGCTGCAAATTATTACACAACGGTTTATTATTTTTCTATATTGATCACTCGTCTGCAAAGCCACCAACCATCCAACATGAAGAAAAACATCGATCGCATTTCGGTCAGCTAAAATTTGAACGGAGATTAGGCCTCTTTTGCGATTCACACTCGTGTTTCTAATTTATCGTACGTAAAACCCTTAAATTCTCGTAGGGAGCGAACGGTATGTCCTACAGAGCTCCGCGTGGTCTTAAAAAATTCTAAAAATTCTATACTATATTAAATTGAAGGAAAAACAATACCTTTATATCAAAATGTTTTGAGTTAGGGCGTTTTCAAAATTTCAAAATTGGTTTTGGAACCCTTAGAACTGACCTACATCAACCAAAATCTTCGGGGCACAACTAGACCCAAAATGGAGCCTACATACCAAATTTCATCAAAATCTGTCAATGCTAAGTGGCAAAAGTGCCGCGTACGGCGGACGGACGGCCAAATTTTTATTCGATTTTTGGATTCCACGTACCTTGAAACTTAAACCATCAAATTGTGAGGGGTTGTTAAAATTTTTTCTCAGTCGATTCCAAAGGTTCATTATTGAAAATAATAAACCAAAATTTGGCGGTCCGCCGTACGCGGCACTTTCCCCACTTAGCATTGACCGATTTTGATGAAATTTGGTATGTAGGCTCCATTTGGGGTCTAGTTGTGCCCCGAAGCTTTTGGTTGATGTAAGTCACTTCTAAGGGTTCCAAAACCAATTTTGAAATTTTGAAAACGCCCTAACTCAAAACATTTTGATACAAAGGTATTGTTTTTCCTTCAATTTAATATAGTATAGAATTTTTTGAGACCACGCGGAGCCCTGTTGGACAAACCGTTCGTTCACTACGAGAATTTAAGGATTGGACTTACGACAAATCGGAAACACGAGTGTGAATCGCATAAGAGGCCGAATCTCCGTTCAAATGTTAGCTGAGCGAAATGCGATCGATTGTTGGTGGTAACAATGGCAAAGCTGCGTTCTTTGCAGACGTGTGATCTATATAGAAAAATAATGAACCTTTTTGTAACAATTTTGCAGCGTTTTTTCTTAGGGATTTTGTTCACGTGTATGCTAAAGGGCGTGGTACATGGCTTCCTCGTATCCATAACACGACAGTATTGATGATCCGCTACAAAGCGAGAGCCAAAACATATATCTCCAAGTAGGTCCCTACTACTACCCTCAAAATATGATGATCAAACGACGATGAAATACATAGGGAAAATCTATTGCACAACAATTCTGATTACTATTATTTCCTAGTTTTCGAATTCCAGGGAAATAACTCGATTTCAATGCCGGTAAATGATTAAATTCATTCTTAACAACGAATGTTCATCCGAAAACAGATAATTTCAATAGATAGATAGATTTAATAGACAGATAGATAGATTATTTGACGACATTTTGTACAGTTTCACGAGAAGAAAAAAATGCATGAAGGGATGCGATTTACTACACGACGTTGAGCCTTTTGTTGAAATCAGTGAAATCTTGAAAGATTCGAGCTGAATTCAATTTTCTCTTGGCTGAGACAAATATGGCAACGGGAAGGGCCCATTCCGTCTGCGTTTTCTGGTGCTAGTTTTTCATTATTTAATTATCAAGACGCCAGTCCCGTTGGAAAAACTTTCATCGGTTAGAAAGTACCTACAAAATGCAGTTTGAGGCCTGACCTACAATCACTATTGTTATTCTAGAGAGTCCACCGGTGTTCGCCAAAACTAAGATACCTACTCTTTTCCAATATTCTAGAATTTTAGTAACGAATAAATTCGTCAAAAAACTGTGTTTTTCTGTTTTGGGTAAACATTGTCCCAATCTGGTGAATAATGGGTAATCAGGTCTTAGAGAATGGTATATTTTTGATCTTAAACTCGTATCATCACCCGAAAAACGCCTCTAAATGTGTATTTTTAGCTCTAAATTCTGTCAGGTATGAGTAATAAGTGGTTTGAAAAATCTTGTGAGGTAAGACACTCTTTACACTGGATGGGAGCGGGATGGGATGATAGAATCACAAAATCCCTGGCCTATTTCCACTCATCGGGAACCCCACATATTTGAGTTCTCAAAGAAACCGTTCAAGTTAATAAATAAATAAGAATCATGCGCTGAACCCATTTGCTACGTCTGGATTTCAAGGATTACCAGGGTTGTACAGAATGATCTTGGGATGAATCACAATAATATCCACGGTATGATTGAAAATGGTTGCTAAGGACGCAAAACTGAGTACAGCTCGAAGAAACGAACAGCGATCGCGTTTGGTCAGAACCCGTAAGTTCTCGTAGGGAGCGAACGGATTGTCCTACAGAGCTCCACGTGGTCTCTAAAGATTCTAAAAATGCAATACTATTCAAAATTGGTGAAAGAACGATACCTTTATTTTGAGAGTTATCGAGCTAGGGAACCTTGAACATTTCAACCCTTAATTTTCAGCCCATAGAAGTGACTGACATCAACCAAAAGCTTCAGGGCACAACTAGACCCCAAATGGAGCCCATATACCAAATTTCATCAAAATTGGCCCACGGGAACTAAGGAAAGTGCCGCGTACGGCGGACGGACGGAAAATTGTTTATTCGATTTTCGGAAACCAACGTAAACCAACAAATTTTGAGGGGCTTTAAAAGTTTTTTTTCTTGGTCGATTCCAAAGGTTTATTATCGAAAATAATAAACCAAAATTACATCCGAACTGAACTGTATAGGAAACGCAATCTGTAAATGATCGATCATAGAGTTTCACACAACTCGTTATATAATGAATAGGCAAGAAGTTCTTTTCTGTGAAACGACTACAATCGATGAGTAATGATAAGGATGAACTCCCCTTGGCAGTTACAGGACCAGAATTGTACGTCGAAATGTACGAAAGCTTTCCAAAACGGTGCAGCAGAGGCAGACCTTGGATGATCCCCTATCTACCTAATTCGCAGGTAGTCTGAAGGCTCACCTGTTGGTTGGTATTTGCCAAAAGCTTTCACACGTTTCATTTTGGTTGTTAGTTCAGTGACAGGATGTTATTTAGATGAGGGATCGTAACCACCAGCTGGCCAGGAGATCTCTTCAGTGATCTTTCCATCTTTTCAACCTTGCCAGGGTGTCGCAACAGGGATCACGCTAGTCTAATTGCAACCCATCAAACGTGCCTTGGCGTATGTTGAGCTGGAGGAAGCTATGTACGGGAATGTTTCTTCACGTTTCGTCAGACATCCATTTGAATTCCCTCGATAACCAACTGTTCTCTCACTGGCGAAGTGATTATGATTGTAAAGATCATTCCACCTCCGACAGTGATATTAGTACATGATTCATCACACGTACATAATAGTGACCTCTAAGCTATGAACGGCTTTCGCCAAGAGGGTGTGGCGGATGGATTCCACGTATCCACACCATGATTGGGATCATCAGAACTACCGACAACACTCTCAACTTTCGAATAAAATTGAACTAGTGCAAAGAACATGTTTAGAGGTATTCAAGTTTGTGAAAGCTCAAAGGATACCACTAATCCTACTAAAATTAAATTCATAGGAGACGATCCTTACCCACATCGTTTCTAAAGATTTCATCGGAATCTGAATACTAAAACGTGATTCTGAAGCATATAGTTCTCGTAGTTGTCAGCACACAGCAAAATCACAGGACTTCGCCCCTCGCCATGATATCCTTCTCGAACACCATTAAGTTTCCTCCATTTTAATAAGATTTGTTTCCGATAGATGGCAGCATATCGAGGGGAAACTTAAAATCCTTCTCGTTTGGAAACAAAACGGAATATTTAAACATATTGTTTAGTAATGCATGCATTCCAGGGGACGTCCCATTGGGTAAGTATTGGATCAGTTTAACCAGTTGTTAAGCGATAAGACTGTTTCTCTCGATGTAATTTATTTATTACTTTAGGGAAGAAATAGTGACACCCCCCCCCCCCCAACCTCCATTATAAACCATAACACTAGCGGCATGATAGCCTCGAATCTGAAGAGCATTTTAAAATCCATGATCTACGATACCCAACATGCGAATTCGAGTTCACCCCCCCCCCCCCCCCAAACCACCACCTCCCCAACGCCAACAATGGTGCCAGTCTGGCACCAAAGCGGAAATACATCGTAACATTGAACTTTCATCTATTAGGTTTAGTAGGCAGTCCGTCGAATGTCACATCCGTATTCAAGGTGAAACACCAAAAAACCCAAGAAATTTGAGGTTTATGGTGCCCTGGCACCATGGTGGCACCACTTTTATTTCCATGGTGGTACAGAAAGTAATTCATGCAAATCCTAAGGTATAATGAGAATTTTCCCTCAATTTCAAAGCTTGGATACAATTAGTAAGCAGTAAAGGAACCGAAATATTGAAAAATTGGATATTTTGTGAATATTATCCCCCCACCCATCCCCTCCTCTTGCAAATTTTGGTACTCTGGTGAAATCATATACAACTCGGAAGTTATTTTAGTCAAACAAAAAAAGAAACACACAAATCGGTTGGAAATTGAGGCCTGGGCAGAGTTTATAAGATTATGCCCGCAAACGCACGTTTTTTAAGCACTAACTCCCCCTTTCCCCCCCCCTTAAAAGGCGAAATTCGAAATTCCGGCGACGTAGTGCACAACTAGATAGTTTTCCGCGACGAACAAAAAAAGAACCAGGAAAATCGGTTGAGAACTAAGGGCTGTGCAGACGACACAAGATTTTGTCACACACACACACACACACACACACACATACACACACACACACACACACAGACATACACCTATGGTTTTTTTCGCGGATTTGGATTCAGAATGGTCTAAAACGGATTACTGTGTGGTTATTTTTTTTTTCTGTTGAGTGTTGTCCAACTTCACCCCAGATCGATCGCATAAGGACGCCCAAGTCTTACTGTGGGACGTCCTAAAAACTGTTTTTTCAGTTTTATTTACAAAGTCAAGCTCATTGTAAATTTGAGGATGGTCCCCTATAATTTGGATGGTGAACTGAGAAGTGGATGATGCCCACTGTAAATTGGAGGATAATTTCCTATAAATACGTTTTTATACGTTAATTTTCTTCAAAAATTTACTTTTTTATATGGGAATAGAAAAATTTTAATTCAAATTGAAAAATGTTTAAATGAAAATAAAAAAGGTTTAATTCAAAATGAAGATGGTGTAATTCAAAGTGAAAAAAGTTTAATTTCAAGTGAAAAAGGTTCAATTCAAAGGTTTAACTTAATGATAAAATACTATAATACAGACAGGTGTTTTTAAGAATAGGGTTAGGAAAAACAGAATTAGGAATTGGAATAACAATCTAACACATGAATAGCATATTTAACCCACTACATGTAATCATGGATGTGTCGTAACCTCTTCACGACTTTCCAAATCTCGGGGAAATTTCTAGATCATCGTATTTTGGTTCGCCATTCATCCCAGAATCGGCATCACAATGTTAAACATCAGTTGCTTAGGAAGTCGAATCATCTCCAGGACAACTCAGCAGTTCAACGGACGAAAGTGGGACGCAGCGCCATGAATCGGTTCCCCCAGAATCTCCCGTGCGTTCCACACCCGACTTTCTTGGCATCATCTCGGAGTGGAAGGGATACAGACAGATTCAACGCTCTTCCGAGAACACAGAGTAATTACGAGGCATCGGATGAGGGCTTGTCGCTATTTCGTACTGACCCACTGTCATCATCGACGTAATTTCAAACGCTTACGAAATAAGACCTTACTCACTCTTGTAAGATCCTGAAACGAAATTCATAGTTCCCAAGAAACGGTTCGGGAAATTGAAGAGATGACGTCTGACGTGACACTGCCTGAGTGGTTCCAAAAATCGAAATGAAGAAATTAACTTTATTTCGATTATACGGAAGAGCAGTTGTCAGAGCTGGGATGCCATTCCTCCTGGTGTTCCGGAACATGTTTGTGTTCTGTGGCTGTTGGATTTTTGGTTTGCACCCGTCCCACAGTGATTTAGATCACAAATAGTCCAGTTACTTGGTACTTGAAAAAAGGGTCTCGTTGACAAAATGTGGAATAGTTCTACTTTTGGTTTATTATTTTCAATAATGAACCTTTGGAATCGAGCAAGAAAAAAATTATAACCCCCAAAAAAAATTTTCGGTTCACGTTTCAAGGTATGTAGAATTCAAAAATCGAATGCTGTACGCGACATTTTGATTGAAACAGATTTTGATGAAACTTGGGATATCCGCTCTATGTGGGTTCTAGTTGTACTCCGAACCTTTTGATTACGGTCAGTCACTTCTAAGAGATTCTAACGCCAAAAACGAATATTGAGGCTCAAGGGCACGAAACCCCGATGGAGTGCAGCTTTACATGCTGGCCAGGAAATTCACAGTAGCTTTCATTCAGGTGGAGAACCTACCTACAAGCCTACGGACGTTCAAAAAATTCCAGATTTGCAGAACTTCTTTATAGGTAAAGGCGTCTCAGGCAACTACATTCATGCATAGGGCAGTATTGGCCTTTTCTCAGATCATTCTCCGGTAAACTTGACAGTACGATCAATACATCAACTAGAAAACGTTGAAACGCCTTCGGTATTTTAAAAAACTCACGTTTTTTCTGGCTTTTTAGGACGTCCCACAGTAAAACTTGGGCGTCCTTATGCGATCGATCTGGGGTGAAGGAGGACAACACTCAACAGAAAAAAAAATAACCACACAGTAATCCGTTTTAGACCATTCTGAATCCAAATTCGCAAAAAACCATAGGTGAATGTCTGTGTGTATGTGTGACAAAATCTTGTGTAGTCTGCCCAGCCCTTAGTTCTCAACCGATTTTCGTGGTTTTTTTTTTTGTTCGACGCGGAAACCTATCTAGTTGTGCACTACGTCGCCGGAATTTCGAATTTTGAATTTTAAGGGGGGGGTTAATGCTCAAAAAACGTGCGTTTGCGGGCATAATCCTGTAAAATTTGCCCAGGCCTCAATTTCCAACCGTTTTGAGTGTTTCTTTTGTTCGACTCATAAATCTTCCCAATTGCACAATATTTCACCAGAGTATCGAAATTCGCAAGAGGAGGGGGAGGGTGGGGGATACTATTCACAAAATATCAGATTTTTCAATATTTTGGTTCCTTTAGAGCTTACTAATTGTATCTAAGCTTTGAAATTGAGAAAAATTCTCATTATACCTCCGGATTTTCATGAATTATTCTTTGTCCCACCATGGAACTAATAGTGGTGCCACCATGGTGCCAGGGCACCATAAACCGCATATTGCATGGGTTCTTTAACGTTTTTTTTTTTTGTGTTTCACCTTGAATACGGAATTGAACTTCAACGGACTGCCTACCAAAACAAATGGATGAAAGTTCAACGTTACGAAGTATTACCGCTTTGGTGCCAGACCGGCACCATTGGTTGGGGGGTGGGGGTGAACTCGAATTCGCATGTTGGGTATCGAAGATCGTGGTTTTTAAAATGCTTTTCAAATTCGAGGCTCCCATGCCGCTAGAAATGATATGGTGGATAATGGTGAGGGGAGGTCACTATTTCTTGCCTATAATACCTAATAAATTACATCGAGTGAACAGTTTTTTCGCTTACCAACTGGTATTAATTGACCCAATGCTTATCCAATGGGACGTCCCCTGGAATGCATGCATTACTAAACAATATATTTAACGTTGTTACTTGAAATATCGATCAGGGAAGTGTTTACCACTCTATACAAATTTAGAGTGTAGATGAAATTTACTAACATTCAAGAGCAACCGCAGCTTTTCGAAGCGAGTAGTATCCGAGATACAGCTTGTTAAAACTGGCTTTTTTCAATAAAAAATTAAATGTTGCGAAAAAATTATTTTCCAAATTAAATATTGCCTGAATTATACATTTCATGGGAAATGAAGGTGACGATCCATAAAGATGAAAGAGGAACGATACGAAATTTATTATTTCAAATTAGGAATTGTAGGGTCACAAGGTTTTTCCTTTTCAGTCGTCTAAAGGTTATTATCATGAGAGTTCTCATCTTCTTGGCGGTGAGCAGCAAAAACATGTTGAGAAATATGACGGGAAGGTCGCAAGCGGTGGAGACGAGGACAAAAAAATTTCATGGTAAGCAAATAATTCTTTTCCACGCCGCTCCTCGGGCGACGACTTTCCTATTTCGAAGGACCAACCAGCTTTTTGCATTCACACCTCAACATTATCCACCTGATCTATCCTGTGATACGTTTTCCGATGGAGGGTTGTCGAAGGACAGGATTTCAAAACTCATTGTGTCCTCGAGTTAGTGGGAAACAGCTAGTACAATTCAAATACTGGAACGTATATGTAGCATGTCCTGCTCATCAAGAGTGCGTTTACATTATTGGAATCGACCAGCCAATTACTTGACTCGTACAGTTTCAATAAACCCAAGATTCCACCATTACTTCTCATTCATTAGGCCAAACAGCTCAACCCCTTGGACTTTAGTTTGAATCAACACCTACGACAGCAACCACCTATTTCCTGAAATCGACGAGGAGATTAAGAGCAGGGCATGCGATATGCAAATCATACGTGGCAGAAAAGGACAACTGCGATGCCCTCAAAATTTGTTGGCTTACGTTTCAAGGTACGTAGAATCCAAAAATCGAATAAAAATTTGGCCGTCCGTCCGCCATACGCGGCACTTTCCCCACTTAGCATTGACCGATTTTGATGAAATTTGGTATGTAGGCTCCATTTGGGGTCTAGTTGTGCCCCGAAGCTTTTGGTTGATGCAGGTCACTTCTAAGGGTTGAAAAATGAGGTTTGAAATTTTGAAAACGCCCTAACTCAAAAAAATTTTAATATAAAGGTATAGTTTTTCCATCAATTTAAGATAGATAATTAGATAATAATTAGATGATGAAAAATTGGTTTAATCTTGGTGGCTCATATTTTTTTAATGGTTTTAATGAAAATTAATTATTAAGTAATAACCTTTTTTGACATAAAAATTTTTTTGACTGGTTGGTTATACTAACTGTGATTTCATGTTAGATTTTAATTTTGTAGTCTTCAATTATTTGTTTTTTCTTGTAGGCTTGAGAAAGGGGCCATAGTTCGCCCCGAAAGCGCTAGCCAAATAAATGTTGAATAGAGTATATTGACGTCCTCTGCTTCCTTCTCCACAACAACCAAGAAAATGACTACAGCAGGAGTACAGAACAACACATAGTACTGAATTTTTAGAATTTTTAGAGACCACGCTGAGCCCTGTAGGACAAACCGTTCGCTTCCTACAAGAACTTAAGGGTTGGTTTTAAGATAAATCAGAAACACGAGTGTGAATCGCAAAAGAGGCCTAACCTCCGTTCAAATGTTAGCTGACCGAAATGCGATCGATGATTTTCTTCAAGTTGGTTGGTGGTAACAATGGCAAAGCCGTATTCTTTGCAGACGAGTTATCTGTGAAGAAATATAATAAACGTTTGTGTAATAATTTGCAGCGTTTTCTCATTGCCCTTCCTACGAAGACCAGAGACAGGATATGATGAACAAAATCCCACCCCAAGTTGAAGCCACCTTCAACTTAGACACCCTACTGGAAAAACTAGACAGTGTATTTAGCTCTCTACAGTTATCTCCACGACATCAATTACTAAGAGGGTGATTATTATTTGTATTTTTCTGTAGATAAACATTATTTCATTAATCAGTTAATTCAATTATTCATAATTACTAAAGATCGTAACAGTCAACAGGCTGAATGTATTAATTTATGATGCCAATAATCATAAATAATAAAATACAAATAATAAAAATACCACTTGGACAAGTTTATACAGTCCACCAACTTGGTTATGAATGCTCTGCTCTTGGAATCCTTCATACCTCTACTAGAAGTTTTCCTTCCACGTCCATTGACTTTGCACAATGACGAAATGAGGTTTTAGAGAAAAAATATTTGGTTAGTGAATTATTTGTATTAGGAAATTTACTCTGATTCCGAGTAAACCATGTGTCCATACCTAAATTCGAGTTTAGCTGATACCCGATTCGCAGATACCAGAATAAAACTCTGGATTTTAACATACATATGTTTTTACATACCTATATATCTCCTGTTTCGCATTAAAAGGAGCAGAAAAACAAAATTGACGTCCACAGAGAATTAGCAAATAATTTAGTAAAGTTCTGCATCGATTGAGTTCGGGGCCACCCTAGCATCCACAAAGTCCTTCCACTTTTGATTGACGTACAAGTGGAAACATACGTAAACAATGCCAAGTGAGCTGGTCCCGCGAGCTACTCCTGCGGCTGCACTGCTGACGAAGCTGATGATGAAAATTTGTCAAAAAAGGTCAAATTTGAAGTAAATATGTATCGTAATTTTTGACTCAGTAAAAACTTCATTCTTCCCTGGGGGGCTGTGGTACAGTCAAGTTTCAAAGTTGTGCTTCCGAGTCTGCCAAGGTAGCGGAAGCTTTGTTTTCACTTTTCAAAGATGATGTTTTAAGTTTTACCTTTCTGAACAATTTTGGTTTCGAGTTTGTGTGTCTGAGATGAAATCATTGTAATGGGCATAACTATTCGAAGTTATTGTCCGATTTCAACGAAATTTTCAGGGATTGTGTGGGGATGGCGTGTAGACGGTCCCCTATGAAAATAATCACCTCCTGACTGATAGTAGCCACTGCGCATGCCCAAACGTGACTTCCTTGTAACAGCCATAACTTCTACATTTCTCATCTGATTTCCATGAAATTTTCAGGAATTATGCGGATTGAAGTGTAGATGGTCCCCTATGAGGGTAGTGCAAGGTACTTTGAGATTGGTGTTTTTAGATTTGATACTTTGCATCGGATCATCTATTCAATCGGGTTATAGGTACGAGGAAGCTATGTGCCACTCCTACTTGGCAAAACTCTTTTTGGGTAGTGCCGAAAATAGCACCATTGCCTACAACTCCCAATTTGAAATAATTTATTTCGCACCATTTATCGTCCAACTGGTACAAGAATGACACAATCCGAAAAATCTAACTTTCCAATGTGAAGGCAAACCACTCTTTATTTACAAAGGTGTGGCGCCATTTGGATTTTCGTTCATGAATTTTGATAAGCTGTTTTGCTACCTATAGGAACACTGCTCAGTATAACACAAATGGTGTGGGTACCTTCCAAATAATGTGAAAAACTTTAGATGGAAGCCTTTCATTTTCGGACCCACAGGGACGTCCCCGTTTGATTTATTTCCCTCTCGAATAGATGGGAAACGTTTTGATTCTGGCCGACTTGAGATCATTATAAAGTATACCCATTTAAATTCTGATGCCGTCTCTCAGCGTAAACTTGGCCTCACAGCGTGTCGCAAGTGAACGTGTCCGCTGTATCAAAGCCTCGTTCCCTTTGTCAGTCCTCAACCGCTTCAGTCGTGGGCGGGACCTTCAGGAGGTTGGCGGAGGCAGCTGGGTCCATTGAGATGTTCTCAGCATCTCGTCTGATTCCGTTTGGTGGCCTTTCGATCCAGACATTCATCCGGAGCCGAGTCTTGCGCCACCACCCCGTCACTCACCCGGGGTGTTTCTCAACGTGGTTTGTAGTGATACGAGGGTAGTTGCACGCATCGATGTCGTTCGAGTAGGTATCAATTTTTTACCTCGAATAAAAATCGAAACAATCTCATATATTATGTAATTGTTCAATTATGGGATTAGTTAGTGGGATACCTTGTATTTATACGTGGGGTCCAATGGACCCCCTCTACTGGGGAAGATATCTGTAGACTTCGAATAGCACACAGCTATAAGATTCATTTTTCGGATGCGTATGGATGAGCGTGTGACACCAAAATTTCTGCAATCAGGTTGGCTAAAGATAGCGGAAAAAAATTAATTGGCACTAGCGGTGATGGTGTTCGAAGTACAAGGTAATTCAAGCGTCCCGCATATCTTACTAAACATTTTAGCTTTATGAACGAAGTCCATGATTAGAAAAAAACCGGAATCGTGGATGCTTCAAATCCCGATCCATCGCACGGTGATATTCGAAAGATCCTTCATTATCCGGGGAATGAAAGTGAAAAATGAGTAGCATCAATATTTTAATGTAACACTGAAAACGGAGGAATTTAAAAAGCAATTTATATAGCAATACTGTTGGAGAAGTATGCAGAGGAATAAGAAAGACCTTTCTAATGTATCACGTATGGTATAATTTGAATGATTTATAATACTTTTAATTATGCAGAGTGTAAGCTAAATGAAGCCCTAGGTACCTAAACTTTTATTTCTAATTTAATATTTTTTGTATTACTTTTTTTATAGAAGAAATTGTATATTTATGTAGTCAGGGGGAATGGAAGAGAGGGCATAATGTCCCTAATTTCCCCTGGTGGTAAAATCAATCAAATCTATTTAACTCCCTCGGTATACATAAGCGAAAAAAAAACGTACTGTGCTCTAATTTTTAGGTTTATTATTGTCAATGGTAAACCTTCGGAACTAAGCAAGGAAAATCATTTCAACTCCTCCTCGAAATTTGACGGTTTATGTTTCAAGGTACGTAGAAACCAAAAATCGAATTTAGGAAAAAAAGTCATCCGTCCTACGTTCAGTTCTTATGGAACAATTTTGATGAAATTTGGGATAAAAAAAGAGAAAATTAACTTACTTACATAAGTACCTGAACTTTTTATCATTTTTTAGGTATTCAAATAAATGTTTCATTAATATTATTATTTTATTGGTTTATTATTTCTAATAATAAGCCTATGTGATCGTATCGCAAAAAATTTTTATAACCCCCCCTCAAACTTTGTCACTTTACGTTTCAAGGTGCGTAGAATCCAAATTTGCAATGTCCGTCCGCCGTCCGCCGTCCGCCGTCCGCCGTCCGTGGCACTTTTCTTAGCAACACTGGACCGATTTGGTTCAAATTTGGTATATGGGCTCCATTTGGGGTCTAGTTGTGCCGCGAAGTTTTTGGTTGATGTAGGTCACTTCTAAGGGGTGAAAATTAAGGGTTGAAATTTTCAAGAGTGCCCTAGCTCGAAAACTCTCGAAACAAAGGTATCGTTTTTCCACCAATTTTAAATAGTATTGAATTTTTAAAAATTGTTGAGACCACCCGGAGCTCTGTAGGACAAACCGTTCGGTCCCTACGAGTACTTGAAGGTTTTCCTTCGATAAAACAGAATCATGAGTGTGAATCGCAAAAGAGGTCTAATCTCCATTCAAATTTTATCGGACTAAAATGCGATCGCTGTTCATTTCTTCGATTTGTATACAGTTTTGCCTTCTGCGTAACCAGTAATCAAATTTCCATATGAAGCTTTCTATTTTTCCAATCGAGTGTGAAGCGTTTAGTTCTTTCTAATAAACTTGATTGTGAAGGTGTGAAGCCAGTATGGTGTGGTAGGTAGTACCTAGCTGGTAGGTAAAAAAAAAGTTGGTAGGTAAAAAAAATTTTGGTGGGTAAAAAACGCTGCAAATCATTGCTCAAAAGCTTCTTCATTCTTCAGATCACTGATCAGCTGAGTGAGCTCCCAAGCCATTTTTAATCCTATTGAATGGAAGTGCTCTTCCAGGCGTCTCCAGCATTCGAGGAGATCTTCTTCACTCCTCAGATCACTGATCAGCTGAGTGAGCTCCAAGGCCATTTTCAATCTTATTCAAATCAGAAGGGTGATCTATACAGAAAATAATAAACCTTTGAGCAATGATTTGCAGCGTTTTTTTAAATTTAGGATTCGGTGCCTAGATGTGCACAAAGACTTAGCTTATTGACAGTCACTTCCAAGGGGTGAAAAGTGAGGGTTTAGTTTTTCAAAACGCTCTAGCACGGAAAATTTCAATACAAAGGTATTGTTTTTTATTTAGTTAAGATACGGGCGATTTTCAGAGACAAATAAGACCAACCCAGAGCTAGCACGATCAACCATCAAAACATGAGCGTTGATTGTGATATTAATCATAATTACACTCCCTGCGAGCGTAGCCTCATAGGTCTCTTCTCAGTCTTTATAAGAAGCTCTTGTCGACAGTTTTCTGGCTGGAGTGCCTATAACCTGCGCCGTTGGATGAAAAGTTGAGGACTCAACACATGCCCTTTCCAAAAAACCTGCTTGACGCGAATTCGTGTCATCGTCCGTTTTCTTTTCAATGTTGAATTGTGATAAACAGAGTGGATGGATCGTCCTGTAATTTCCCAAGAACCTCTGTAGGATGATGGACTTACAGAGGGCCAAGTTCGAGGGGGTTTCATTTCAAAAGAATTTTTCTCAGCATGAACACATCATCCCACTTCCCACGCATACAAAACATGGAGGAAAATTGTAAGGGTTTGCCCCTTACATAAAGTAACTATGATTATAGTTGAGAGTAAAATGAAATGTAAAACACGACATTTTAGTACTTGAGAAACCTCTCTGCTCTATTTGTCATTCGTAGCATCTCATTACAGTCATTTCGTTACTATGGAAACAGATGTTATGTTATAAAAGAGTTGTAGTAACTGCTAAATGATGATGGAATAGAGGCTACTATTACCTAGCTCATTACAAAAATCAACAAATCAATTTTGTTCTTTTCCCCAACTTTTTCGGGCAATGACTCGTTTTGAATATGTTAAGGAACCTAGGTGTTGTCACCGTTACTCTATGGGTTGGACGAATGATAAACCATAAAAACTTTGAAATAACTTTGCCAGTAGGTACAGTCGAAATAAACTTGATTGTTCACCTCCACTTTTCATCCCTTAGAAGAGACTGGCAATAACCAAAACCTTCGGGGCACAACTAGATCCCAAATGGAGCCGATATACCGAAATTCAATAAAATCGGTCCATGGAAACTGGGCGGACAATTTGTCATTCGACTTTTGGATTCCATTTAACTTGGAACGTAAACCTTCAAATTTCGAGGTGTTACAATTTTTGTTTCTAGCTCGATTCTAGAAGTTCATTGTTGAAAATGTGCATATCCACTAATATGCATATCCAAACGATTAAACCACGCCTTTACTGATGTACAAATGAACCAACCGCGCCTAAATTAATAAAAAAATTTAAAAATAAGTTCACTAATCAAGGTAACGCCCTATTTTTAAAATTTACATTAGAGAGTCGAAACCTCGTCATTAGGAGGCGCCACCAAGATGAAAAGCCTTTTTGAGGTAGTTAATCGATTTATTCTCCCCACGACCCAGCCTGAACGTCGAATTAATAAACGAAGGTCGATAAAACCATCATCATTATCATTAAAAACATCCAGTTGGTTCCTGGAAAAATGTCGGGCACGCGACGGGTCGACAGAGTCGGTCTCATTGACGGCCTTTCCGTTGGGACGCGCCGTGTCGCGTCGTCGGCCGATGATTACCGTCGTGTTTTTGTAAAGTTCCTTCTTTTTTGTAGTCTTAGCAACGGGTTAATGATACGAATCCCGTCGGGTCCTCAGAATCCGTCGTCTTCCCTGACCTTCGCCGTTTTTTCCTCCCGCTCGACCGTCTTGCTGGAATCTCAGGATGCCCTGCTCAGTCGAAAGCCTGTTCCAGCTGAGAGACCGTTTGCCATGTGGGGTGGGCACTGGACAGTAGAACTACCTCTCGTCGAATAGGTCGGTTGAAATACCTGAAGAAATCATATTCCAAGACAACGCGGTCAATGGTATGCTATGGTGAGCGTAGGTATGGGGGTACCAAAAATTTGAACAGATAGAAGCTCTACAACGGTACTACCTAAAAAAGCTTTTTGCCCTGCCCAGTAACACCCTAACTATGCCCTTCCATCCGAAAGTCGGTTCGAACCGATCCATTTCTACACACTTAAACTACAAATAGACTTCACTGATAAGGTCCTAAAATAGAGGACATGTCACGCGGAGCAGGACAAACTAGCGGAGAAATATACCATGCCCCAAGCAAGGGAGGGATGGTCGAAACAAGCCCCTATATGCTCTAGTGACTAATCTGCAGGAACAGTGGAAAGCAAATTTGGAGAATGAAGTAGTGAACCCCCAACATCATACACTATATGCCAGGCTGGATCGGACGCAAAATAGGAGTCGTGCGTATTTAAACGTGAAAGATCTGAACAAAATAAGACTGCTAGCTAGGGCTCGGACGGAGATGCTAACAGTCAATTACAGATGTTGGAGAGAAGATCGGTTGAATAAGTGCTCGATGTATAATTTGAGAGTAAATGAGACCACACAGCACTTCCCGGCAGAGTGCCCAATCCTGAGCGAATTACGACTTTCATGCCTAGGAAGAGGTGCGCTCACGGAAGATGAAGTACTGAAGATATTAAATGGTCACGAAAACTTGAACAATTTGGTAAAGTACCTTAGAGAAGCCGGAAGGTATAGGCAGTTCCTTGTCTCGGAATTCAACAATGAGAAAAGACTTCCCTAATTACGAAAAAGTGAAAAAAAAAACAATTATTAACCAACGGGGGTAATAAGTTAGAAGAGGGTTAAATACCCGAAACGAGTTAAATAAGACGCCCAAAACGAACAGCCGTGCGACGGATGACATATCCAGCAGAACAAGCGAGAAATACGAGCTATTGCCCATTTATGCATGAATTACTGAAACGTAGGTTAAATGTTATATTAATGTTACACTGAGAAAGAATGTACCAACTATAAATAGGCTAGAGATAAGAATTATAATAATAAAAATAAATAAATTGATACCTTAATAAATAAAAATAAAAACGAAAATAAAGAAGAAAACAGCATGATTTTGTATTAGCTTTAAGGACAATTATCTGGATTAAGGAAACAGGAAAAGCATCTGGAGGTAGAATCAGTAGGTGGATATAGTACTGGCAGGTAGCATAGAAAAAATGTAAAAATGTATTTATGCATGAATGTAAAAAACGAGTATGTAAATAAATGCTTCATCTCTCTCTCTCTCTCTCTCTCTCTCTCTCTCTCTCTCTCATTAGAAATTTTAAAAATGATAAGAAAATTATGTTAATTTAAGAATAGATTATTATATTATGTTATGAGTTATATTATTTTATTATATGATTATTTTTATACGTTCAACGAAATCGAGGATGTAAAAACTTATGTTTGCCAGGGGGGATGGAAGAGAGGGCCACTTGGCCCTAATCCCTCCCTGGGTTTTTAAATAAACACGTTCAATCAATCAATCAATCTCTCTCTCTCTCCCTCTCTCTCTCTCTATCTCTCTTTCTCTCTCATCATACTTCAAGTTTCTGTCATACTTGGAGACAGTTACCATATTTGGAACAGAAAGTCGAACACAACTTTAAAGCAATCTTATACAAAAGAAACCTTAATATGCTGTGGTTTTGGACTTTTTCTTTTCTTCAAGTAAGAGGTGTTTTTTCGACAGTAATAAGTACCATGTGGTGAATGAATGAATGAATCAAAACATGCTTTTATTTTGAAAAAAAAAATAATACAACTTCTCGTTATATAGAGCGACATGTCCTAATCGTGGTCATTAGACCGTCCGATGAGTTTGAGAAGTCCCATGTGGTTTGCAATCACTTTTATTACTGAAGAGCTTTCAACAACCCTCTGGTTGTTATTATCAATCCAACAGCAAGAGGACACGACTTCAGTGTGGCGAACAACTAGCGACTGTCGAGTGGCTGTTGGATTGATAATGACAACCAGAGGGTTGTTGAAAGCTCTCCACTAATAAAAGTGATTGCAAACCACATGGGACTTTTTATTGTCGAAAAAAACGCTCTTAATTGAAGAAAAGAAACCATGCAATTTTTAATGGTAATTTCATGAGACTATTGCATTTATTGTAACCAGCTATAGTTATCGAACGCTCCACGAATGTACGAAAAGACGTTTTAATCACCAGTGATGTTCTGCTGTGAGAACAATCCCGAGATTATTAATCGAAGTAGTGTATAAAATAGTATTGATATTCAACGCCACATGGATTACTCGCCCTCAATAAAGCACATTCGAAAGTACTAAGTGATCAACAATCAGTGGCAAAAAATGTGCACTTTGCAGATACAAGATACAATTTTGTCTGTAGATCAGAACATTCTAAACGATCTTAGTCAAAGTTTTCGATTTTTTAAATTAGAGCACGTTGAATAGCACAATTACGGTAAGATATTTCGTTCATCAAACTCCACATTAAATAGTTATGTAATATGAACCAAATAATGTCAATAATTATTGTTACTGGAGTTCCTCATGATGTCTTGCGTCCAAAGCGAGTCGAGGTACTACACTTCCTTCCATAGTACGTACCTACGGACAACTATAGTAACTTCCTATTGGTAACTATGATACTTACCTTGTTGTCCTTGTGAGTGTTCATTTGTGACAATCATTAAGTTATTTTGGGATTTGAAAATGGCGGGATACATGTCAACAACGGGGGACTGTCCCGGAAAAAAACTGAACGCATGATCACTCTATAAGTGGGTATTTAAAACTAAAAAAATTCTGTAAATGGTGTTTTTTTGTTTTTGTTTTTGGTTTATTTTTTTCAATACCTACTTAACGAACCTTGAGAATCGACCAAGAAATTTTTTTTAAAACCCCCTCAAAATTTGTTGGATTAAGTTTCAAGGTGCGTAGAAACCGAAGATCGAATAAAAATTTGGCCGTCCGTCCGCCATCCGCCGTATCCCGTACGCGACACTTTCCTCATTTAGCATTGACCGAGTTAGATTAAATTTGTTATGTAGGCTCCATTTGGGGTCTAGTTGTGCCCCGAAGATTTTGGTTGATGTAGGTCACTTCTAAGGGTTCCAAAATCAATTTTGAAAGTTTGAAAACGCCCTAACTCAAAAAATTTTGATATAAAGGTGTTGCTTTTCCATCAATTTAAGATAGTATAGAATTTTTTGAGACCACGCGGAGCTCTGTAGGACAAACCGTTCGCTCCCTACGAGAATTTAAGGGTTGGACTTACGATAAATCAGAAACACGAGTGTGAATCGCAAAAGAGGCCTAATCTCCGTTCAAATTTTAGTTGACCGAAATGCGATCGATGTTTTTCTTCATGTTGGATGGTTGGTGGCTTTGCAGACGAGTGATCTATATAGAAAAATAATAAACCATTGTATAATAATTTGCAGCGGTTTTTCATTATTTATATAAATTATTTATAAATATATATTAACAATTTATTGACAAAAAATTTTTGATTTCTGAAATTGTAATTATTTTAGAAATTTTTCGCTGATTCCAAATATACTCTTTATTACTATATGGTAATATCCACACAAAAATCCTAAATACACGTTTTTTGGCTTATTTTTTAAACATTGGACCCCTTAGGGTAGTCCAACAATTCTGGCTAACGAACTCGTCTTTTTGTTTGTTATTATGTACATTTCAGCAAAAGTCATCGACCTGAGTGACTCATTATTGTTTATCGTTATAATATATACTTGTATACACACACACATATTTTCGTCTCGTCAGCAACTACATGATTTTTGAACCATTCCTTCTCCTCTGCCAGTTAGTTACCAGTTAGCTAACTTTATTCTCGGTGAATTTACCGTCATTGTGACTCACCACAAATCATATTTAGACTGTACGTATGATATACGTCAATTTACATAGAATTTTGGGAGATGACAGGAGATCTTGGGGACTAGATAGAAATGGAAGATTGGAATTGACTTGAGTGCTTTATCAGTTGGTCGTGTAAAACGCGATTGGAGCTTCAGAATTGACTGACTCCGCCGCTTATGATGTTGCATAGTTTATCTTTACGATGCAAATTTTCCTCGTGATTACCGACGTAGGAGATAATCGTAACAATAAAGAATGCAGACCGAGTATACGAAAGACAAGATAAAATACAACGTCACATAATTCGCAGGTTCCTTAATCTCAGAAATGAATTATTATCTGTATTTGAAGAGTTGTCAAGTTGTAGTCATTCAGGGCAACTGTCAGCTCCAGAAAGTAATATACCTATGGTGTAAATCTTCAAAAAACGTTACTGAAACACAAAATAAGGTAGATTTTTTTACCAAAAGTAGTATGAGAGAATCGTAGAGGAGAGGCAAGTCGTGGAAGAGAATAGTAATGAGGAAAGTAATGGGAGTAAGAAGTTGAGGGGAGAAGAAAAGTAGGATGCGGAATCAAGAGATGAAGTAGGGAGAGTGAAATTTGTAAACCTATGTAGGTACTTGTACCGAACAGATATTCTTTACTATTATTTTGTTTTACTAAAATTACTAAAATCTTTTAGTTTCTTATGTGACAATGGAGTTGAGTGACTCTCATGCGCTTCAGCTTTTTTTCCCACAAGTACACACTAGCGGCACTCTGCACCTCACTTCTCTTTCTGGAATATGTCAACCATCTGCTCTCCTATCCAATTGTGCTATGGCTCTAAAACTAATGGGTAACATCAACAGAATAGACAGTCGTGCTATTGCGAAACGTTAGACTACAAAATCTCATATTTTTCTGAACTACAACAAGTCAACACGAAAATAAAACCCCACATAGCACTATCCTCAGTCAAGCAGCGACTGATTTATTTTTCTATCAAACAAACATTACTGGAAATTCATTATCCTTCACTATATTGAATTTTTGGACATAATATGTTGTATATATTATATACAGGGTGTAAGCCTAACTGGTCTGCCATACGGTACCAGTCGATTCTACAACTAATTTGCAACAAAAAATGTCCCTTAGCGATTTATTTTTAAACCCTTCGTTTTCGAGTTATTTTAACTTTAAACTTTTTTTCCGTGATTTTGACCTTATGTCATTAAATTGGTCATAACTCCGTTAATTAGCTGTGTAAATTACAATTTGAGGATACCGTTGGAAAGAGCATTAAATTTCCTATCGGATAGATGCCTTAACTTTTTTTTGAGTCAAGGTTTGAGACATGAAAACGTCCTCTAAAAAGAGAATTTTACGTAATTTTGGAAACCTCGCATTCTTTCAATCTCAAATTGAACTCCGAGAACCCATACTTTTCCAAGATGCAAGAACGGTGAAAACTGCGCCAAAATCTCAGCTTTCCAATGGTATAATCGAAACATATTCTACAACCGTATTTAGGGGAGAATTTCGGGTTTGAACGCGGAAAAACGTGCATTTTTTCAACGAAATCGGCGCTCCGCCTAGTCGATCTGAGGGGTCGGACGATGGGAGTGGGTGGGCGGGCGCCGCAGTAGACCGCGAGGCTTCCGGAAACAGGAGGCCAGAGCGCTGATTTCGTTGAAAAAATGCACGTTTTTCCGCGTTCAAACACAAAGTTCTCCCCTAAATTCGGTTGTAGAATATGTTTTGATTATACCGTTGGAAAGCTGAAATTCTGGCGCAGTTTTTACTGTTCTTGCATCTTGGAAAAGTATGGGTTCTCGTAGTTCAATTCGAGATTGAAAGAATGCGAGGTTTCCAAAATTACGTAAAATTCTCTTTTTAGAGGACGTTTTCATGTCTCAAACCTTGACTCAAAAAAAAGTTAAGGCATCTATCCGATAGGAAATTTAATGCTCTTTCCAACGGTATGCTCAAATTGTAATTTACACAGCTAATTAACGGAGTTATGACCAATTTAATGACATAAGGTCAAAATCACGGAAAAAAAGTTTAAAGTTAAAATAACTCGAAAACGAAGGGTTTAAAAATAAATCGCTAAGGGACATTTTTTGTTGCAAATTAGTTGTAGAATTGACTGGTACCGTATGGCAGACCAGTTAGGCTTACACCCTGTATAATGATTTTTAAATAAATCAGTGACAAAGGTTACAAGAAATTAAAGAAAAATCGAAAAACGCTGCAAATTACTACACATAGAATTATTATTTTTCTGTATAGACCACTCGTCTGCGAAGAACAAAGCTTTCACAATCAAGTTTATTTCAAGGAAATAAACGTTTCGCACTAAATTCGACAAAATAGGTTGTGGGTGTCTTCATTAGTGTCTTCACTACTGGTTGGTAAGGACGCAAAACTGAGTAGAACTCGAAGAAACGAACAACGATCGCATTTTGGTCAGTTAAAATTTGAAGGGTGATTAGGCCTCTCTTGTGATTCGCACTCGTGTTTCTGATTTATTGTAAGTCCAACCCTTAAGTTCTCATAGGGATCGAACGGCTGGTCCTACAGAGCTCTGGATGGTCCCCTTCGATTCTAAAAATGCAAAACTATTTTGAATTGAAGAAAAAACGATATCTTTATATTAAAAGGTATTGAGCCTGAGATTTTTGACATTTTCAACCCTTAGAAGTGGCTGACATCAACCAAAAGCTTGAGGACACAACTAGACCCCGAATGGAGCCATAAACCAAATTTAATCAAAATCGTGGTAAGTATTCATGGTAGTTCATGGTAACTAAGGAAAGTGCCGCGTACGGCGGACGGACGGCCTAATTTTAATTCAATTTTTGGATTCAACGTACCTTGAAAAGTAAACCAACAAATTTTGAGGGAGGATATTAATTTTTTTTCTTGTTTGATTCCAAAGGTTTATTATTGAAAATAATAAACAAAAATCACCACTTTGAAATAGGTATTCTCGACAATTGAACGCAATATTACTGAAACGTCAATAATAGATCAGATATTGTTGGAAAGTACTTGGGACCAAGTTTAAAAAAAAAAAAAAAAAAAAAAAAAAAAAAAAAAAACAGTACAGAGTGGCGCTTAGCGTGCACATAAGGCTTAACTGTGACTTTCCCTGAACTTCTATGGTTCTGTTATTCCCACTTAGTTGGTATTGTCTCAAGGTGATGGTTGATATCTGCATTTCAGCTCAGGAGATTGTTATCCTTTCACTAGTTGACGTCTATCCGCCGCAATACCGACTGGTTGCCAGCGAAAATTGAGGAAGTGAAGGAGACAGGAGAAAAAATAATAAACCAAAACTGGGCCTTGAACGGAGCACCTCTTTGACAGTAGCGAACTTGGGAACATTCTATTAGAGAGGATAATGCATAATGAGGTGCGGCGGAGTGAATGCTCGAGTCAATTAAATCAGCGCTCGACGCGGCGCCCACGGCCAAAAAGCGAAGCCAAGGAAAGTGGTGAAAACTATATCCTGGACGGCGCGGGGAGGTATGCCACCTATTTACACTTGTGAAGAACCCGTTAGGAATCCACTCGCCCCAAATGGGTCAAACTCCTAACAAGAGAGATTACTTATGCCACCCGACACCGATATTATTAATTGCAAAACAGCAACTGCAGCTGAGACCATCGCGGATGACGCTTGCGGTTTACACACCCAATTATAACCTCTCATACACACCGCCTATCTTCATAATATTAGGTCGCAGATTGGACGTATGTGACAAAAAAAAGTCCCATTCGTTAGCATGCCGTTTTTGAACTGTGAAAACTTTGTACTTTTGATGAAATATCCTTTTTGGGCTGAAGTTGAGTTTATCCCGAATATGTTTTGCTTCCGAGTCTACCAAGGTTGCGAGCTTTGTTTTCACTATTCAAGGTTGAAAAATAAGTTCTCCAAAATCAAAATTTCCACTAGCGTTTTACGTTTCAGACCTTCCTGAACAATTTTGGTTCCGTGTCTGTCTGTCTGTGTGTCTGTCATAAAATCCTTGCCACAGCCATAACTTCTACAATTCTCATCCGATTTCGATGACATTTTCTGGGATTATGCTGGTTGGCGTGTAGATGGTCCCCTATGAAAATCATCGCTTCCAGACTGATAGTAGCCACTGCGCATGCGCAAACGTACATTTCCTTGACACAACCATAACGTCTACAGCTTTCATCCGAATTTAATGAAATATCAAGGGATTGTTCAGATGGTTTCCATGAAAATTATGTCCTCCGGATTGATAGTAGCCTCTGCGCATGGGGAAACGTGGAACTCTTCTAATAGCGACAAACTTCTACATTTCTATATTTTCCACCCGATTTTAATAAAATTTAAAGGGATTATCCGGGTTGACGTGTAGATGGTCCCCTATGAGGGTAGTGCAAGGTACTTAGAGATTGTGTTTTGAAATTGGCTACAATGCACCGGAACATCTATACAATCGGGTTATGGATACGAGGAAGCTATGTGCCACACCCACTTGGCAGACGTATTTTCTTCTCTGATCCAAAATGTCTCTTCCAATGTTGTGCAGCTACTAGATCCTCTAAATTAGTTAATTCTATCGTCAATCTCTCAGTTATGAGAGGTGCGACCTCAAGTAATTGACAGGCCAAACGGACAAGTAACCGACACAGACAAAACTCGCATAGGAATTAATCGTACATGAAAAACGCTGCAAATTATTACACAATGGTTTATAATTTTTCTATATAGATCACTCCTCTGCAAAGAACACGGATTTGCCATTATACCACCAACCAACATGAGGAAAAACTTCGATCTCATTTCGGTCAGCTGAAATTTGAACGGAGATTAGGCCTCTTGAGCGATTCACACTCGTGTTTCTGATTCATCGTAAATCCAACCCTTAAGTTCTCGTAGGGAGCGAGCGGTTTGTCGTACAGGGCTCAGTTTGGTCTTTAAAAATTCTAAAAATTCAATAGGTACTATCTTAAATTGATTGAAAAACAATACCTTTATATCAAAATTTTTTGAGCTAGGGCGTTTTCAAAATTTTAAACCTTATGTTTCAACCCTTAAAAGTGACCTACATCATCCAAATTCTTCGGGGCACAACTAGACCCCAAATGGAGCCTACATACCAAAATTCATCAAATTCGGTGAATGCTAAATGAGGAAAGTGCCGCGTACGGGGGACGGACGGCCAAATTTTTATTCAATTTTTGGATTTTACGTACCTTGAAACGTAAACCAACAAATTTTGAGGGGTTTTAAAAATGTTTTTCTTGGTCGATTCCAATGGTTCATAATTGAAAATAATAAACCAAAAGAGCACAGTTTAAACAGTAATCAAAAAACTCCAGCATGCCCTCATTTCTAAACTACACAATGGAATATTATGGTTGAAAAAACACACCTCCTTAACCTAACCAGCAAGTTTTGGTATCAAAGACCGACAAATATCATTGTGCTGCCGTTACTTTGTAAATAAAAAGTGCTTATAAAATTTACTCGGATCACATAAATTTTATCTGATGCAATATCATTATATGTGGAAGAGGGGATGTATGTCCCTCCCAGCTACCACCCTACCCATAACAGTATATCATGAATTTAGAGTATTTTTGAGGTTTTTGGAATAAAAAGTATGTAAGTAAAAATTCTGTAAATCAGTGAAACATTTCTTTGAAAATTCGCTCAATCCCTCATGCTTTAGACGTACACAGGCTTGTCCTGATGGTAACATTCCAATTTATTAACGACGAAGTATTGAAACGACTCCAGTCAGTTAAGTGGTTATGTCACCCGGTACCGAAATTATTAATTGCAAAACGGTCCGTGGACCCCGACCGTGCGAGTTATGCAAGAACCATCAGTCCACTTTTCGTTGCGAGATGGACCGAAGAGACCGATTCGAGATCGAGAACTCTTGATTTCACGTCGGCCTTTCTATTTGTCAGGCAACCCACACGGAGGGGGGGAGGCAATCTATGAATATTCATCCATAATCTGGTTTATTTGGCCTACTTTATGACTTGGATGTATATTAAATTTTTTAATCGTTCGGAAAAACGTCTTATAAATAAAGAACAAAACGGTTCGTTGGATGCCCCGTCATGACACCATGCGTAATCTCTTCACAGTTTCTCACACTTCAGCGTTACCCTAGCTTCACACTCTCCGTTCAACCTTACAATATAGGCAGATGATAAGCCCGTCATCAAATTCTTCAATTTCAAATTCAAACATTTACAAACCGGTTAATTTTCATGATAGGAAAAGTGAGTCTGACAAGTGTCCATTTCTGCTACACACTTCTCTACTTTGGAAATGATCGGCCCCAATCTCAGACGGCGCTCAGCGGTCCAGAACCCAAAAACGCTGAAAACTATTGCACAATGGTATTAAATGTATGGGGTTAGTTCCGCTAGTTATAAGAATACAATTATTATCTAAGTACTGTATTATACACTGAAGATCATGCCCTTACAACGAAAGCGCTCACCTCCTGTACTCGACTTGCTGGTTACGAAGGATTCAATACGGTACGTAGATAATAATTGTATTACACAATGGTTCATGATTGGCTTAGTGTCCAAAACGCTGCTAAATATTACATAACGGATTTCTGATTTTCCTGTAATCGCATGTGATCAGCTGAAACTTGCCTCACTTCCGTAAACCAACGTTCATGTGCGATTCACACTCGTATTTCTGATTCATCATTCGTCCAACCTACGGAGACAAGAACCTCCGTACAATTTTCCTCTTCTAAGTGATAACGAATCCTCTCAGGCTAGCTAAGGAATATAACGACGAAATAACGATCTGTGGGGCTGATAAATTTGACAATTATTACTCATTTTACGATAGTTGATCGGCTGGGTGATTTCATTCGTTTTTATGAATTGAACACTATTTTAATTGATGAAGATAAATCATGAAACATGTAACTAATTAGTAGCTAGCTAATTAATTATCCTCATTAAGCGATCGGTTTTATTAACTACAACAACTTCATTCAAAATGTAGTAGCAACTTATACTTAACTACATGAAAAGGAGCAACTACTTTTTCGTTTATTATTTTCAATAATTATCATTTGGACTTGACAAAGAAACGAATTCCCCCCCCCCCCCTCACACACACACACAAAATATGTTGGTTTACTTCAAGGTACGTAGAATCCAAGAATTTGCAAAGATTGTTTGGGTTTCTAAATGGCCCCCTATGAAAATCATCCCCCTGGATCTATAGTAGTTTCTGCTTGTACGGAAACGTAAAAGAAACAGCATTCAGTAAGGTGTAGAACGAAATTATGTCCAGAAAAACCAGCTGCTCCAGAACAGATAGTGGTTATTTCATCCTCAAAACTCATCAAATTAGTAGTAAGGATTATGATAAATTCCATCAAAATTTCAAAAATCTCAATTTATACTTCGGAGCTGAAAAAATTACAATTTATTCGGAAGGAAATGTAGAAAACATATTTCAATCCAACTACCGGAGGGGTGAGACATTTTAAACCACAATCATGGGTTCTTCTTCTTTCAATGGCGATAAAGGTGTTTTTCACCGGATAGGACCGCATATTCATAAAGTACACCTCAAAATCCTATAGGTAGCGTTGGTAACTCATTTTCGACCGGATTGGCGGTTTTCCCCCTGTAACCTTCATGTACAAGAACTGGTGGCTCGTAATTTGATGCCGAGAATGGTGGGATGTGTGGCCAGCAAATAGAACAGCTGACAGACTCTATTTTCTATGATAAAGCTCGTGAAAAATATTTTACGAAAAACAATTTAATCCTTGTCATTTTGACTTTAAAAGGTCCTCGTTTTTACGTCCCATTATATCGACTATTTCTAGCATCGGTTTCGGAAACAAATTATTGAGTGTTTGTTATCCGGAACAATAACGTCTGAGAACTTCCCTCACTGAATGGATAACCTTGGGGAGTTAGATGACATGCCGAATGAATGAAGGAAGAGTGTTTGAGAGAGCAAAATGAGTCTGTCCTTTCCACTATCTCCCCATCCAACATTTTACCTGATCACCCGTTATGTATTTTGATGTAGACAGGAAATACGGAATCATTGCATCTTCCACATTCATTTGGGACGCTCATTAAAAAATTTAATGCAACTACTTACTTTCAACGAGGAAATCAGACCACTAAGGGATTCAGATACTTTCTAACGGCGTTCAAGCACGAGGGAGAATTCAGTAATTCTGATTGCCCTTAAAGAAAAAAATGCCAAATAACCTTCATTTCCAATTGTCTGAGAGTCAGTCGCTGTCGATTTTTTTTTGGGAACAACTTTCATTGGAGGATTTTTATCCCTTGGGTTTGAAAACTCGTGAACGATAGAAACCATTTCCCTCATTACTTGAATTGAGTTAATCGATAAACCTGCAGTTAATCGAAAACAAATCCTTGAAAAAACAAAATTTCCACTAGCTGCTCACGTTTTAGACATTCCTGAAAAATACCAACGAACGTTTTCAAAAAGTACCCAAAGTGGGTGTGGCACATCGCTTCTGGTTTAATAATTTCCCTTATTGAACCTGTGGAATTGAACAAGTAAAAAAAATGTTTAAACCCCCCTCAAAATTTGTTGGTTTACGTTCGTTTGTTGGTTTGTTGGTTCGTTTACGTAGAATCCAAAAATCGAATGAAAATTTTGCTGCCCGTTTTGCACTTTCCTTAGTTACCATGGACTATTTTGATGAAATTTTTTATTCCTATTGGTATGGGCTCTATTTAGGGTCTAGATGTGCCCCGAAGCTTTTGGTTGATGTCAGTAACTTCGAAGGGTTGAAAAATAAGGGCTACAATTTTCAAAACGCCCTAACTCAAAAACTTTTGATGTAAAGGTATTATTTTTTCATCAATTCAAAATATCATTGAATTTTTGAATCGAATGAGACCATCCAGAGCTCTGTAGGACAAACCGTTCGACCCCTATGAGAACTTAAGTGTTGGATCAGAAACGAGGAATCAGAAACACGAGGGTGAACTGCTATCTTCGTTCAAATTTTAGCTGACCAAAATGCGATCGTTGTGATCGTTGGAGTTGTAATCAGTTTTGCGCCCTTAACAACTAGTAATTAAATTTCCTAATGAAGGCACCCACAACTTCCTATTTCTTCGAATTGAGGTGAAGCGTTTATTTCTTCCAAGTAAACTTGATTGTGAAGTAGGTACGTAGTGACAATGGCAAAGCTGTGTTCTTTGAAAACGATGATCTTTATAGAGAAATAATAAACCGTTGTGTAATAATTTGCAGGGTTTTTCGTACCCATAACACGATTGAAAAGATGGTGAGATGCATTGTGAATTATCAAAAGTTAAATTTCCAAGTTACCACCAATACCTCCCAAATTCAATTTATAGTGAACCTTCCCGACGCCCAACCACAAAATCGGGTGGAAACTGTAGAAGTTATGCTCAATTTAATAAAGATTTCACGTGAGGAGTACAAAGAAGTTCATCTAATCACAATACATTTCATATGGGACCATCAAGAGTCTCAGTCACATAGTCTCGAACATTTTCACCGAATTCCTTGAAAAATTTAAAACAATACTTCTGCTACTTTGAAACTCAGAAGCATAAATGGCATCTTATTTCAGGTCTATTTGAGTAGGTACCTAACAAAAGTAAGTCGTGCGAGGCACCTCATTGCATTTTTTCCATTTGGTGTTTCCAGAGAATGATTTTCTTAATTACGTATTATAAGATAACAATTTGATCCTATTGCACACATTTATTAGTTTCGAACTAAGGTTAGGACTACACGATTGACCTGACCCCAAGAAACAGGTGGCTGTCTGACGTAACTCGAATGCAGAGCTGTCTACCCCTTGTACTCGTGCGAGCTCGCAAGAGGTCCGAATGGCCTTTTCGTCAGTGAAACTTCCTGGTCTTTAATGTTACAGTTTGCGCAGAAGGGGACCCCATGCGATCCAACCTGTTTATGAAATGTTTCCAAAGAACCATCGAACTTTCGTCATCAGAATCTTGATACACCGCTTAATCGCTCTTCTTGGAGAATAATAAACGGCGCTGCCTGCCATCTATATGGGTCACGATGTGAATTTAAGATTCAACGCGCCTATGAAAATTACTTAACTGGTTGAACCAGGGATGAAAAAATCAGAAATCACTACATCAAAAACAGAGTCCAGTTTCGGGCTCTCATGATGCTAAAAATATTATGATACCGCCCTAATACTGACTGAATATCATCAATTGCTAGGTACTCTTTCAAGCAGTAAAAAAATACATAATTTTTTTTTTTATTAAAAAACTGTAGGTAACAAATAAGAAACAAAAATTAATTTAGGTTCTATAGAATAGGTACTATCATTCATTTTATTATTTCCAGTATTTTTTTAAACTTATTACCTAATACATATTTTTGTTAGTATTTTAATAATAGAATAATTCATATTTATCGTTTAATGATTGGAATTAAACTTTTTAAATTTATGAAGTATGTGTTTTTTTTCAACAACAAAAACAATTTCTAGTTAGATGATTCTAGTTTTAGTTGGCGCTGTTTGGTGAGCCCTCTCTTGCCTTCGCTTCTCCCTTACTTCTGTCCATCACAATAGTACTATCAATTAATTTTAACTCTGCCCCACCCTCCAGTCCAGCAATAAATGTGTTGGTGTTAACCAAATGTTGATTAACCCTCCAGTGATAGACCTCTTCTCATAGGGTAGTCCCAGGAGCGCGGCCCTCTTTCGGCACTTCCTTCCGAATAAATCAATATTTATTATATTTTTGAATATTTTTCGGTCTGAATGTGATATTCAGCTCATTTCCCTGGTGAACAACTTATTGGTAAAAACAGTTTTAAAAAATTAAATTCAGAAATACATGATGGTTAAAATAGTTTTTGTTTACCATTAATTTTTAACCCTTGCATGTACTCCTGCTGTGCCCATGGAATGCTAAACGTTTTTATATCCCAGAGTCACATTAATTTACCAGCGGTAAAGAAGGTGGTACAAAAGTTTAAGAATTTTGATATTGAAATGATAAACATTCACATTGAATTGGAAAAGTCTGAATTTGGGTTGGAGTTTTCCGAATTTGACCTCAAGCTCCTCCAGCCATTACGTGCGGTCAGAAGAGCGTTCAATAATTTTATGCAAGATTAAAAAAAAAAAAATACTCAAAGGGTAGACGGCGGAGCGATCTGACACTTTCACGGTTTTGTGCAAGAAAGCGACTCATACTAACCCCTGAGCGGGTTGGAGGACAGAGGAGGGAACTGGGAATCACAGCACTCAGTATAACCATTGTGAACGACAGTATTCGAAAAACGCTGCAAATTATTGCACAATAGTTTATTAGGTATTTTATTGATCACTCGTCTACAAAGCCACCAACCATCCAACATGAAGAAAAACATCGATCGCATTTCGGTCAGCTAAAATTTGAACGGAGATTCGGCCTCTTTTGCGATTCACACTCGTGTTTCTGATTTATCGTACGTCCAACCCTTAATTCTCGTAGGGAGCGAACGGTTTGTCCTACAGCGCTCGGCGTGGTCTCAAAAAATTCTAAAAATTATCTACTATTTTAAATTGATGAAAAAACAATATCTTTATATCAAAATTTTTTGAGTTAAGGCGTTTTCAAAATTTCAAAATTGATTTTTCAGCCCTTAGAAGTGGCCTACATCAATTAAAATCTTTGTGGCACAACTAGACCCCAAATGGAACCTACATACCAAATTTCTATGTACCTTGAAACGTAAACCAACAAATTTTGAGGGGGTGTTAAAAATGTTTTTTCTTGGTCGATTCCAAAGGTTCATTATTGAAAATAATAAACCAAAATGGACCGAGGGAACGCCGCGCTCCGGGGTCTACCACTGGAGGGTTAAATGCCATGAAAAATTCACGATAAACTTCTATCAGTACAATGTAATCGGCATTATTGAGCGAGGGAACTTAATTTAGCTAAAATCGATTATTATCAAGACTGCTTTCGAAAGACCACAAAACTAACAAATTGTTATCAGATAATTGAAAAGTATTATAGAAGCTACGAAATGGTGCCAGATTAAACAATTTTCCTGCGTTCTTTCATTCTAATCTGGGAGTTGTCACAAGGTATAGAACTTTCTCCTATCCCTAGTATAAAGTGTAGTGAACCTGATGGTAGTAACATGGTAGTATACTAGACCAGAGAAGAGTCTCGGGGTGAATGGAACCTACTTCATTGAGGCGGTCAGCCCGTGATGTCACTTGTCAGGTAAGGGAATGCGACGTGGTAATCAGGTTCCAGTCCGGGATGCTGTGTAAGGAGAAGGATGTGCCCCAGGACTCAGCGCGCTGTGACCCTTCGCTCTTGGGGGTTAGCAGTTAGCAGCGGTACCAGGAACTGTTCCAACTTCCTTACTCGTAGAGCACACGTTGCGGTCCGTCGTGGACTTGACCTATCTGTTTCCATGATGACCGCCAGAGCCACCTGTCAACCGCATCGAGCCTTCAACCGCAATTACTGCTTGATGAGCCCACAACTCACTAAGCACAATGCACTTCCTCACCGTGGTAGTTGATATATAAGCGTAATTCGATGCAAGGTGCTGATGAAATGGAGATCGAGTGAGATAAAAGTAGCACTTCTACACCATATAATGCGTTATTAACCGCAGTGACGACCACATAATAAGCAATCAGAATGAGCCTTGAAATTATTATGTTGCGATTGGGTACTTTAGTGTAAAATGCAGTCTTCTTAAAGGTTTCTCAGTGATAAGCACGCAGTCTGACTAGGAAATTTCTGGTCGCAACTTGCGACGATGCCAAGCGGACTTTACTAGAACTGAAGAATTTTGCTCTTCCCGAGGTTTGATACTAGGTGCATTTTATCCTTTCCCGCTCATTTTGCTGCTATGCCAGTGCTAACTCTGTATTATGTGATTGTAATCAAGAATACATCACGAAACGTGGGCTCTTTTTGTTCGATTCCAACCTTGGATTCAATTTCATTTCAGTGTCTCTCTTTTAATTGGTTAAATAGCCATACTTATATCCTACATTTCCAAAGTTTGAACCGCAAGACATGACAACGGTTTAAAACCAGTTAACTTGGAACCAGTCTAATCTTGCAAGTATTTCTATTTTTTTTTTTTTTTTTGGAATGTTTTGTTGAAAAAGGCCTGCCAATAGTTTTTGAAGCGACTTTCTTAAGTTCATCAATTTTATTCAGAATTTGTTGGCATAGTCAGGAATGTCTGGATTTTTTTGGTGATTCTCACGAGGAAACTATGAGCTGAACCCACTTGGCAAAATTCTTTTTGTGATTTTCTTCTCCAAAATACACCACTGAAAAATGGTTGCGTCTTTCATGTTCATCCAATATCCAGAACTACCCCACTACTCGTTGAGTAGGTACTTTGTATCATTAAATTACAATAAATGTTCACATTTGACCAGATATTGAGACTGTCTGAGTTGTTGACGCACGAAACTCGTCAAACTAATCACAAATTTAGCTGATGAAGCTTCGTAACACCATTGTTTGGTAGTAGGTCGCTGAATGTTGCTCAACTTGCTGCGAAACGCAGAATCACTTCAATTCAAAAATTTTCATGATTGTAAAAGGATGACTGAAATATCATTCAAAACATCAAAAGATGATCATACTTAACTTTATCATATCTTATACCTAACTTTCTTCTTGCGCAACACGTTGTCCTAGACTATTCTATTTGTCAAAAACTCCATTCATGAATCAATGTGTAGAAAAGGAGTTCTGAGTCATCTCAAAATAAACATTATCAATAGTTGGAGTTGTTCACAGCGCTTCTTTGTATGAGACGTTGAGTTAATTGTGGCGAAAGGTGGAAGATGTCACTTGAGGAGTGAGAAGTAAACTCGAGATTAGGAGCCTTTTCAGGCCCATGACTCGCTGAGAGAAATAAACCTGCGTTATTGATAGCGAGGAAATCAACCAGAAATATTTCATATTGTGTTGCAAATAGTTAAGAAACACGTTTTCTCCACTCACGCCCGTGAGCAACAACAATTCCTCTTTCGAGTGTGGAAACGGACGTGTCTGAATCAATAGCGCACGCGTTTCAATTGAGAAGAAAACTACCAGATAGGAGTAAACACTAGGCCACCAGTAAGCCATACCTTTGAAAAGAAACAGGTACAAATGTGATTTATGCAGTACTCACCGAAATTTAAATAAAAGAATGGTGTCAGAGGAGGATACTTCGAGTGTACATACCTGCAACAAACGACAATCATTGGTTACTTTTGAGTATATTTTTGCTGCTAACTTTTCAGTAAGTCCTTTCTAGAAAAGGACCGCATTACTAATGGTGTGAAGGCTGGTATGCGACAGTGTTGGGCAAAAATTAGCTATAGCTAATAGCTAAATATTTAGCTATATATTTATTATCTTATAAGTTTGGCAGTATCTTATCAGTTGGGGCGGTATCTTATTAAGATACCATATCTTATTAAGATACCGCCCCAACTGATAAGATACTATCCAACTTATAAAATAATAAATATATAGCTAAATATTTAGCTATTAGCTATAGCTAATTTTTGCCCAACACTGGTATGCGAGCACACTCGAAATTTTGCGCCCCTTGTTCAGCTCTGAATGAAACGTGAAGTGGAATTGAGACAGGCGAGTTAGTGATGGAGAAAGCAAGAACATTACATTCCTGCTATCTTGATATTCATGTCCTTTTATTGAGTGTTAATGTTCTGTTGGTAGTCATCGTTCTTTGATAGAAACGAAGAGGCGTGCCTTGTAATTGAAGAAAGCGAGCTGATGAGTTGGTGAGTGAGAGCGACTTATTTTTCAATTTATTCGAACTGAACGACACGTGGAAGTTCTTTGAGGGAGAGAAGTGCGGATTTATTCGAGCGATTGGAAAGTAAACCGTTTTCTTTTAAAATGTTGAGAGGTGAATGTGAACAACATAAATCGTCATCACTTCCTCTATGAGTCGCCCCTCTTCGTGTAGGCGTAGAGCAAAATATGAAAAATTGGAAGGAGCTTGGAGTCCAAGTGGAAAACTCCAAATTCAACTTGCAAGACACCCAGGATTTTAAAAAAAAATATTATTATGGATATTTCTGTCAGATAGGACGATTACCATGCCCCTCCTTCACTTCAAGTATTTCCTCAAGCACTTTTTGGTTTATTATTTCCAATAATGAACCTTTGGAATCGACCAAGAAAAAAAAAATTAACACCCCCTCAAAATTTGATGGTTTACGTTTCAAGGTACGTAGAATCCAAAAATCGAATAAAAATTTGGCCGTCCGTCCGCCGTCCGCCGTCCGCCGTACGCGGCACTTTTGCCACTTAGCATTGACCGATTTTGATGAAATTTGGTATGTAGGCTCCATTTGGGGTCTAGTTGTGCCCCGAAGTAATGTAATCATTTTTGAAATTTTGAAAACGCCCTAACTCAAAAAATTTCGATATAAAGGTATAGTTTTTCCTTCAATTTAAGATTCTGTAGAATTTTTAGAATTTTTTGAGACCACGCGGAGCTCTGTAGGACAAACCGTTCGCTCCCTACGAAAATTTAAGGGTTTATATTGAAATATATATATATATAAATCGAAACACGAGTGTGAATCGCAAAAGAGGCCTAATCTCCGTTCAAATTAGAGCTGACCAAAATGCGATCGATGGTTGGTGATTTTGATTTTTTTTCGATTTTTTTTGATATTTTTTTTTTTTTTTTTTTTTTCTTCACATTGGATGGCTGGTGATTTTGTAGACGAGTGATCTATATAGAAAAATAATAAACCATTGTGTAATAATTTGCAGCGTTTCCTTAAGTACTATTGAAACATCACAGTTTCGCCGATTTTTAATTGATCGTTGCATCATTGTTTGAGGAAAATTTTGATTGATAATATTTTATTTCCTACGTTATCTTGACTTTTCATGTTTTTTAGCACCTTTCATTCAAATTCAAGAGCAATCATCTTGAAGCTATACCTACTTTATCTAGATTTTCCTATACCTTTAATTGAAGAAGTGAATACATTTTAGTTTTCCTCGACTGACGTTCTACAAGTCAATAAAGCTACTTTGTATCACAATCTGTAAAAATTAATCACCTACCTTATTTGTATTTTTCTTACATATTATTGCTCGTTCTCAAACTGTATTAGAAATTGTCCTTCCATGACTCACAAAACTAAAAGATCTTCCTCTTATTATTGGGTGATTTGAAGTCGATCAAGAATCAAGATACAAATGGTGGAAAGAACCAATGTCAAGGAAGACAGCACTTTTCTCTTGTAAAAATGTTTTCAGGATATTATTCGAAGATTATTCAACCAACATCACCGTCAGAGCACACGAGAAAAAAAGAGAACAACCAGTCTTTTAACTTTCCATCGGGCCGTTAATTCAAAAACCAGCTACTCGACATGAGCTCCTCAGCTTTTCATCTTAATTATCTCTTCTCTGGATTTGTGTAATATTTATTCAGATCTCTTCACTGTTCTGATAATCATAGCTAGTCTCGGATAACAAAAGACGTTTCAAGCTAATGCAGTTTTGAATCCATCAAAACACACTCTGTAGCCAAGGCAAATTAGATTTGTGCGGCCTAAAAAATAAGCACAAGCTGGTTTCAATCCATCCTGGACCACCAAAATAAGGTGTACCATATGAGTTTCCGACGGTTCCTAAATTGTACTTAGCTTTAAGAGGGTCTCAGTCGGTCGCCGTTCGTTCCTCGTTCCGGGTTAGTATTTCCGTAAATTACAAGCGCTCAAACTTTAAAAGTTGTACCTAAATTTGACATTTTTAAGGATTCTTGAAATTTATTAGTGTATTTGAAAACCTTACCTAAATGAACGGTTTAAACCATGAAATAGTGGCACTTTTTCCACTTGTTTGCTTATAGCTTGACAATTTTGCATTTTACAGAACATTTTACTTATTACACTTATTACTCATTTTATTTTACTTGTGCCAAAGTTGATCATCATATTCAATAGTCAAAGATTGACTATTTTTCAATAGAGAATGTTGGAGTCTAATTTTCAAATAGTTTTTATAGATACATGTTTCGGCGAAGCGTCGTCGCCTTCTTCAGCCTCTATAAAACTGGCCTGGGGCTCATCACATGGGCTGCTGCATTTACCTTCTTATTCAGTGCTTGTTACGGAGCAGACAATTTTTGTTCACCAACTTTATTCATCATCCTATCTCCCCCTTCTCTTTTCATGACATCATAAGACACATTGCATCGTGGTCTAGCAGGGTGAAATCAGTTGATAGGTTTTGGCATTTTTTGGTTTATTACTTTCAATAATGAAACTTTGGAATCGACCAAGGAAAACAATTTTTTAACACCCCCTCAAAATTTGTTGGTTTACCTTTCAAGGTAAGTAGAATCCTAAAATCGAATAAAAATTTGGCCGGCCGTACGCAGTACTTTCCTTTCTTAGCATTGACCGATTTTGATTAAATTTGGTTTGTAGGCTCCATCTGGGGTCTAGTTGTGCCCCGAAGATTTTGGTTGATGTAGGTCAGTTCTAATGGTTCCAAAATGAATTTTGAAATTTTGAAAACGCCCTAACTCAACAAATTTCGATATAAAGGTATTGTTTTTCCATCAATTTAAGATAGTATAGAATTTTCAGAATTTTTTGAGACCACGCGGAGCCCTGTAGGACAAACCGTTCGCTCCCTACGAGAATTTAAGGGTTGGACGTGCGATAAATCAGAAACACGAGTGTGAATCGCAAAAGAGGCCTAATCTCCGTTCAAATTATAGCTGACCGAAATACGACCGATGTTTTTCTTCAAGTTGGATGGTTGCAGACGAGTGATCTATATAGAAAAATAATAAAACATTGTGTAATAATTTGCAGCGTTTTAAAATGGAGAAACGTTTTTTAATGAGAACCACACTGTGTGAAGCAAATCTAAATTTTTCTCTTGAGAACTCAAGATGTGATCTTCTAAGGTCTACCGTCTAACTACCAAAATTTACAGATGCAAGTTCAACGTTACGACGTGTTATCGCTTTGATGCCAGACTGGCGCCCATGGTTGAGGGGGGGGGGGGGGGGGGGAGCTTGAATCTGGATTAGAATCTGTAGTTTGAATCTGTAGATCACACATTTTAAAATGCTGTTCAAATTCGAGTCGTACGCCCCAAGAAATGTTACGGTGCCTAAGGGGAAGGGCGTTCCATTATTTCTTACACAAAATACTAACTAAATTACATTGACTGAATCAGTTTTGTGCCGTTGGTACCTAAATAAAAATAAAAATGCGTGTTTTATCGCTTACCAACTGGTTTAAATTGAACAAATCTTTTTCCTTTGGGACATTCCCTGGAATGCATGCCCCGTCCTGTTCCACCGACGTCTTGCTGCCCAATACTACAGTTATTATGGTTTCTATTATAAAATAATACCAACTGCAGGGTGGATACGAGTAACAGTCTGTCTGATGGCAGTCTCTGTGATACGCGATCGGCGCGCGCGGTCTGTTATGATCGTGTTACCACCTCCCACGGTTTCTATAACAGCTCCCACGGGATTAAATGTTGTTCACAGCAGCTTTTTAGTGAGGTCATTATCTGTACAAGTGCGCGTGCTACAAAATGGTTGAGGACGTGACGGGAGGAGGCACTTGTGAACTTGTCACACGATTAAGAGACATCATCGAGTAAAAATGACTAATATGTATTAATAAAGTGACAAATATATCTTCCACGCATCAATCTATTTCAAAATGAGCAGCTCTCTTCACTTCAAGGGATTCACCCACCCTGCAGTTTCCAAGGCCACGTTTGGAGAAAGTTGCACTACTCTGTCCCAAGAGTGGATATGTAATTGAACACGTTCTACGATATAAACTACAAAAAAGTGTTTAAAATGAAACACAAGAGCCATAAGAAAGATAAAGCCTTTTCTTTCAAATTTAATTGGAGAATATCGAATCAAAACATATCTGGTCAATGTAATTTTATTCAGGATTTTGTGCCCTAGTCTTAATTCAGAGTGACAGGTATCACAATAATTTTACTTTTTTCTACTTTATTTTTATTTTTCATTTTCAATTTTGGTTTATTATTTTCAATAATGAACCTTTGGAATCGACCAAGAAAAAAAATTTGAATCTCCCTCAAAATTTGTTGGTTTACGTTTCAAGGTACGTAGAATCCAAAAATCGAATAAAAATTTGGCCGTCCGTCCGACGTCCGCACTTTCCCCACTTAGCATTGACCGATTTTGATGAAATTTGGTGTGTAGGCTCTATTTGGGGTCTAGTTGTGCCCCGAAGATTTTGGTTGATGACTTCTAAGGGTCAAAAAATGAATTTTGAAATTTTGAAAACGTCCTAACTCAAAAAATTTTGATATAAAGGTATTGTTTTTCCTTCAATTTAAGATTCTATAGAATTTTTAGAATTTTTTGAGACCACGCGGAGCTCTGTAGGACAAACCGTTCGCTCCCTACGAGAATTTAAGTGTTGGACGTACTATAAATCAGAAACACGAGTGTGAATCGCAAAAGAGGCCTAATGTCCGTTCAAATTTAAGCTGACCGAAATGCGATCGATATTTTTCTTCATGTTGTATGGTTGGTGGCTTTGCAAACGAGTGGTCTATATAGAAAAATAAAAAATAATAAACCATTGTGTAATAATTTGCAGCGTTTTTTTTTTTTTTTTTTTTTCATTTATTGTTCTTAATTAGTTCTTTTCATTATGTAGGTACTTATTACACGCGTTGAAATATACGTTGGAATGTCAACGAACGGTGGTACGTTCCACGAACAGGTCGCACCAGACTTGTGTCGTATCCTGTGAACAGCATGTTGGTTGGTTGGAGTTGGTTTGTCGGTTTTTCGGGGACCCTCAAGTACTGCTTATCATACGCCAAAACAAAAACTACAGCGAACAATTTGCTCACAGTAGCGTAGAGTAGCTTTAGCTAGTGAAACAGATGTATGAATGATGGATACATAGCAGTGAACGCGTCCTTGTCATATTCGACCTTCGCTCTCCTTATGAAATGAGCCCAATCTTTATTTTCCATTTTCCTATCCTCGTATCTCCTTGATGGAAAACCAGGGAGAAAGAGAAAGTACCAACAAAAGGAACCAAGAAGGTGAAAAAAAAAATGTGGCAAGGAGAGGGTTAAGACGTAAATGAGGGTAGCTGCGGACAGTGGACAGTGATGTAATGAGAAGTTGATCGATTTAGTCATGCATGCCCAGCTCCAAGGAAACATAACCTCAGTTACAAGATATCCCATTGTGTCGTGTATGAGTCGGTAACACCATAGCCCGCACTCGTGTCCTACAATCATCACGTCTTGAGGCTACTGCGCTGTACCCAGCAACCCGCGAATCCGCAGGTGATACTTGAAGTGGCAATCGATCTCGGATCGGATAGACCTCACAGCGGTTGAGATGGGCCGTTCCGTCCGCTCACGTACCGACTCGGAGATGTTCGGATTTATGTAATAGGATTAGGTACTCAAGGGTTAGATGGTAGGAAACGGAAGTAATCTTAACGGAGAGGTGAAATGATGTACCTGAGACTATCTCAACCGACGAAATACCTTCTGCAACGCGCATTTAATTCAAGAAGCACCTGATCCGAATGGTGAGGTATGTACATTATATTAAACTACTTAGGATGTTGGTTATTGATATTATAAGACACTGGCACTAAATTAGACCTATTTTCCAATAAGACCTGATGATTTTTAGATGGATGAGTCATTGCTGGTATCATTCCCAGTAACGAACGTGTCACAATTTTCTGATTCGCTGAATCCTATCCAATGATTATGCACGATCTAACTGGTAAGCTGAGCCTTAGTTAACCAGAATGCAGGATCACTCTTAACCCTTGATTCCCCACTTGTTCAAAAAATTGTTTTTTCGGAATTTTCGTTAAATTTAGAATTATTTTGACAAATTTATAGAATATTTGGGCAGAAGATTCTTTCCAAGGACCACACTAGCTCTATCTGAGTCAGCAGAAGCAGTCTGTAATCCTAATTTACTTGAAATAGAAGAAGGAAACTTGGAAAAATCCTGAAGTATATTGAACTATTGATGGTCCCCTAAAGGGGTACTGTAAGGTACTTAGATGTTTGAGATTAAATATTAAGCATCGGATCATCTACACAATCGGGTTATGGATACAAGGAAGCTATGTACCACACCCACTTTGCACTTTGGTTTATTATTTTCAATAATGAACCTTTGGAATCGACCAAGAAAACCATTTTTTTAACCCCCTCCCCCTCAAAATTTGTTGGTTTACGTTGTAAGGTAAGTAGAATCCTAAAATCGAATAAAAATTTGGCCGGCCGTACGCGGCACTTTTGCCACTTAGCATTGACCGATTCTGATGAAATTTGGTATGTAGGCTTCATTTGGGGTCTAGTTCTTCCCCGAAGATTTGGTTGATGTAGGTCACTTCTAAGGGTCGAAAAATGAATATTGAAATTTTGAAAACGCCCTAACTCAACAAATTTTGATATAAAGGTATTGTTTTTCCATCAATTTAAGATAGTATAGAATTTTCAGAATTTTTTGAGACCACGCGGAGCCCTGTAGGACAAAACGTTCGCTCCCTACGAGAATTAAAGGGTTGGACTTACGATAAATGAGAAACACGAGTGTGAATCGCAAAAGAGGCCTAATCTCCGTTCAAACGTTAGCAGACCGAAATGCGATCGATGTTTTTCTTTAAGTTGGTTAGTGGTAACAATGGCAAAGCCATGATCTTTGCAGACGAGTGATCTACATCGAAAAATAATAAACCTTTGTGTAATTATTTGCAGCGTTTTTTCTTGCGTTCTTATGCTGTTCAATTCAAATTTTCTTCGGTCGTGATTTCAATTTTCTACAAGTGACAAAAAAGGTTGTAGATTTCAGCAACAAAATTTTTATCAATTTCGCCTTTTGGAGTCAGATTGTTATTTCTAACATTACCACCTACAAAGTCAAAAAGTTTGAGGAATCTCGAAAGTTCACAAAAAGAACAGTTTTTTTTTTTCAGAAAAAACAAAAAACGCATAATCTTCATAAGCTGGATTAAATCTATAATGAACGTGTTAATGATGAGCCACGTAGGATGAGTATCAAGAGGTGAACTAGAAGCATCTTAAACTCAAGTAGGCCTTATATGGGCGTTGTACTTTTTATGTGGAAGATTTGATTCATAAGAAGATGATCATCAGAACATCAATCCCCAACCACTCAAATGTATGCAAAATCCGACAAGGTAGTTAGGGAATTATGGAGGTATTTACCTATTTGTACCTATAACCATCCCTGAAAATTGTACTGGAATGTGTAAGAAACTGTACCTCGAGGTTATGCTTGTTTCATGGATTTTACGATGGGTCACGTGGAATTCAACAAATCAGGTACCTAGTGAGAAAATGATTATTGCAGTACATTATATCTGCGCATGCACAGAGGCTGCTATCGATTCGGGAGCGATGTTGAGACTTAAGCAACTAGGGAAAATGAAGGGATCAAGAAAAATCAAGATTGAGTTCACGTTGATTCATCAAGAACTTTTAGAATCAGAATTTTGAACAGCTCTCAACAAACTAGTGAAATATTGTAGAAATAAAATTCATCAGTGAACTATGTATTTAATCAAACGGGAACATGCAGTTTTATCCATTACAAGGGTTCGCAGACGAACAAACATGAAAGCAAAATTTATGGTTCAGGAAGAATTGAAAAGTGGAATGCGAGTAGAAATTTCAATTTCGGTGGACATTTTAGCTTCATCAGCCAAAAGTAAAACGAATATTTTTACAAAATTGAAAATCAAAGATGTCTACTTGTCGACACCATATCTAAATACCAGAGGAAGAAAGGCGTCAAAATTCTCCCGACCGAGGGGATTTAATGGGGCGATGTGACCGTTGTCGCTGCGGTGCGCGTTCTTTGGTGGTGATTCTCGGACCGGCTTCTGCGGGGGGTCGTGGGTTCGAGTCTCGCTGCCGGGGAGGGTTTTCTTAAGTCCTTGGCCACCCTCGTCCCAACCCAGGGCGGTGAGGCAATGGGAAGCCACGAGCGAAATGTTCGGAACGAATTCTGATCTTCCCTTTGGAAGACAGCTGATGACGCCCGCGACGCCAAGAATGGCAGTCAGACGAAAATCCAACCTCAAATGGTTGCTAATTTTACTAAATACCAAAGGAAGAAAGGCGCCAACATTCTCCCGACCGAAGGGGTTTAATGGGGCGAATCAATCCCTTCATTAAAAGGCCCATTCACGAAGTCTACGAGCGGAAAAGCAGCGTGTCCGAATCCCGAAACAGAAGGTAACTTTTACTCGACCTTCGCGGACCGTTGAAGGGTTGCGCAACTCCTGGTGCGTCGAGCTTCTGCCGCTTGGAGCCTCTTCGTAGATAAATTCAAAACGATCTCCGATAATTAACCCTGGATTGACACCATGGAGTGAAAAATACCTGCAATATAATTTACGGAACTCAAAACTCCAAATTCGTTTTCCCGAAAGGAGTGATTTTCTACTTGTCACAGGCCGATTATTGAGGGGACGCTCGCAGTAAAATGTGTGAATTCATTGTATGTTGGTTCGTTAATGGCAATTTCCTTAACCTTGAGCTGTTAACCAAACACTGAAATGATCACCAATGCTGCGGTATGCGGCTGTTCGTAGCATTCTTCTGCTCGTAGGAGGTCTGCAGTAAAAATAATTTCATCGAACAGCCTTCGAGCGGTCCGCCGACCGTTAGCTCGCAGGCCTTCCTAAGTGTGTAACAATTTGACGAAAGAATGAAAACCTGTACCTTATTCTCAATAAATTCGCGAGTATTTTCTCCAACCGTCTCTCTAAACGGTATTCCCGCTATGCCGTATACGTGAACGACCGAACAGCCGAGTGACTAAGTAAACGAGCTAATAAAATAGAACTGTTCCAGTAATCAGCACTGAACAACCGAAATCAAAACTGAAAAACGATTTGAGGCAAATTCTGAGCATTAAACGCATTTGGAAATGTTTTCTGTACTTCGGAAAAATTACGAGACATTTAATCTCCATCCCAAGTAATAGGCTTTTTAGATTTTGGTTTATTATTTTCAATAATGAACCTTTGGAATCGACCAAGAAAAATTTTTTTTCAACACCCCCTCAAAATTTGATGGTTTACGTTTCAAGGTACGTAGAATCCAAAAATCGAATAAAACGCTGCAAATTATTACACAATGGTTTATTATTTTTCTATATAGATCGCTCGTCTACAAAATCACCAACCGTCCAATATGAAGAAAAAAAAAAAAAAAATCAAAATCACTTTGATCAAATTGATCAAAAAAATCAAATTGATCGCATTTCGGTCAGCTCTAATTTGAACGGAGATTAGGCCTCTTTTGCGATTCACATTCGTGTTTTGATTTATAAATATATATGAATACATTTCAATATAAACCCTTAAATTTTCGTAGGGAGCGAACGGTTTGTCCTACAGAGCTCCGCGTGGTCTCAAAAAATTCTAAAAATTCTATAGAATCTTAAATTGAACGAAAAACAGTACCTTTATATCAAAATTCTTTCAGTTAGGGCGTTTTCAAAATTTCAAAATTGATTTTGGAACCCTTAGAAGTGACCAACATCAACCAAAAGCTTCGGGGCACAACTAGACCCCAAATGGAGCCTACATACCAAATTTCATCAAAATCGGTCAATGCTAAGTGGCAAAAGTGCCGCGTACGGCGGATGGCGTACGGCGTATGGCGTACGGCGGACGGCGGACGGACGGCCAAATTTTTATTCGATTTTTGGATTCTACGTACCTTGAAACGTAAACCATCAAATTTTGAGGGGGTGTTAAAAAAAAATTTTTCTTGGTCGATTCCAAAGGTTCATTATTGAAAATATTAAACCAAAATTTGGCCGTCCGTCCGCCGTCCGCCGTACGCGGCACTTTTGCCACTTAGCATTGACCGATTTTGATGAAATTTGGTATGTAGGCTCCATTTGGGGTCTAGTTGTGCCCCGAAGATTTTGGTTCATGTAGGTCACTTCTAAGGGTTCCAACATCAATTTTGAAATTTTGAAAACGTCCTAACTCAAAAAATTTTGATATAAAGGTATCGTTTTTCCTTCATTTTAAGATTCTATAGAAGTTTTACATTTTTTTGAGACCACCCGGAGCTCTGTAGGACAAACCGTTCGCTCACTACGAGAATTTAAAGTTTGAACGTGCGATAAATCAGAAACACGAGTGTGAATCGCAAAAGAGGCCTAACCGACATACGATCGATTTTTTCTTCATGTTGGATGGTTGGTGGCTTTGCAGACGAGTGATCTATTTAAAAATAATAAACCACTGTGTAATAATTTGCAGCGTTTTTAATATTTATGATTCCAGCAAGGGTGCCAATAAACAACTTTATTAGAAAATAAAGATTCTATTGAATTTCACTGGTTACTACCATAAGTGAATACCTATTTACTAACAGACCTAATGACGCTGAGGTTCTCAGCTTAGTCTGCAATAAAATCGGATATCATCAATATTTTTTCCGAATTTATCACATAACCTATAAGATGGAAACAAGTGTGAGGTGCACGTAGATTTCTCCACGATTTTTTTAACCAATCCAGTACATGACAAATCATCGATATACGAATCACCAAATTACGCTTGAATCCTATTAATCATAGGTACTATAAAACGCTTTGTTATTTGGTTGAACACTTGTGTTCTCAACTCTGAACTTCTTGTATCAACCTCATGGCAATGAGGCAATTAAACAAAACTGGGTCATTATAAACTATTTAGAATTATAAACTAATTAGTTGCTAAAAACACTTGTTGGTTCAGGATAATTTTTGGTTCAGTGCAAGTTCGACCGTTCTCGACACTCGGCCTGGATGAAAGGAGCAGAAGGTGATTACGCGAAAATAATCATCACCATGAGTATCCATTCATTACCTTCTTTTTCTGATTCTTTCAATCCAGTCGCAATATCACTGGAATATGATGTTTGTCAATGCATCTTTTGTAGTCCGGCATCCCATTCTTCAGACAGGAAGGGCCCATGTCGGTGTTTCCTCGGCTTGCAACTTTTTTTCGTTTGTGGAGTTTTGTTTCTAATTGAAGCATCTTACTGTTTGTATCAGTTTTGTACATTATTTTTCCCTCGTCCCTTCAACGTTTGGCCTCGAGTCTCCGTTTTACGAAATGCGTTGTTCATAACCTGTTCAGGTTATAACCTGTTCTTGTTTCGAAAATTTAATTTGTATAGAAACGATCTTTTTTGGTCCCGAATTCTTCGATTCTTTAGAACTATGACACACTGACTCTTTGACTTCTGAATGTTTCTACGTCAATGTGTCAAGAGTCAATGTTTCATAGGGAGAAGTCGAAGAACATGATGGAGCTTTATGAGCTAAACATAGGCATCTACCTAAATATTATACTCGGAAAAACGTGAATTTTTTCTAAACAAAATCAAATTTTCCCCTTAAGTTTGATTGTAAATTTTTTTTATTATACAGTTGGAAAGCTTATTAAAAAAAACGGTAGTGTTAGTGAAATCCGCACAGTTTAGAGTGGAAAAATAAATTTTTTGTTCCATGACAAACGTTCTAAAATTTATGATTCCCCAAAGTTTAGAATTATGTTTGTGCTTACAAGAATTAAGTTGGAATCTTGGAAAGTTATATTTTCTTAAGAAATCTTAATGAGCTTTTAAACGTTCTTTTTTTCTGTAGGACCATTAGTTATGGAGATATAGTTAGTTTTAGAAAAAAATATCACATTTTCCCGAAAAACACAAATTTGGCAATAATCTTCCTTACACTTGAGAATAGGATAAGTGTCAAGGGTTTTTGATGCATTTGAGGTGCCAAACACCTTTGCGTTTGGACATCTTATCACCAGCCAACCTGTACAAGAAAAGTTATGGAATAAAAAACTTACCTGCTCTCCAACAAGTTTCCAAAATAAATATGAACAATTTTCATAAAAGTTTACAACCGAAAATTTGTTACACTTACGGCTTATGGGAGTTGTATCAATTCATAATCTAGTTTACCACTGTTTTGGTATGTGACAAACAATCCGTCAATTTAAAAGGTGGAGTTGAAAAAAATTAATTATTAATTAATAACAAAATTGGAGAATTTTTGAGGACATCAAAACATTCTAAAATGATTTCTATATTCATCACTCCAGACAATAATTCTGCTTGAGAGATACTTATTGCCTCACCCGTTTAATTGAAGCCGAGTCCACCAACGGCCTAACTTGAAAAGCGTCTGCCAAGTGAGTGTGACACATAGCTTCCTCGCATCTATAACCCGATTGTTTAGATGATCCGATGCATAATAGTTGATCTCAAAACATCAATCTCTAAATACCTTGTACTACCCTCATAGGGGAATCTACACGTCAAACGGCACAATCTCGGAATATTGTTGGAAAATGTAGAAGTTATGGCTGTGGCAAGGAAATATACTTTTGCGCATGCGTAGTAGCTACTATCAGTCTTGGGGCAATGATTTTCATAGGGGACTATATACACGCTAAACCGCATAATCCCTGAAAATTTCATCGAAATTGGATGAGAATTGTAGAATTTATAGCTGTGGCAAGGATTTCACATTTGCGCATTCACAAAGCGGCTACTATCAGTCCGGGAGTAATGATTTTCATAGAGGACCATCTACAAGCCAACCCGCACAATCTCTGAAAATGTCATCGAAATTGGATGAGAATTGTAGAAGTTATGGCTGTGGCAAGGATTTCATGACAGACACACAGACAGACACGGAGCCAAAATTGTTCAGGAAGGTCTGAAACGAAAAACGCGAGTGGAAATTTTGATTTTGGAGAATTTTTTTTCAACCTTAAAAAGTGAAAACAAAGCTTTCGCTACCTTGGTAGACTCGGAAGCAAAATGATCAAGACCTGCAATACCGCCCACGAGCGGTCACCAATCCAGATAATCTCCCGAGCCAACAGGCCCTCATTTCGGTGATCTCATGGGAACCGGTTCATTAAACCAGCTAACGGCTGTTGGATCGATGTCTTCGGGTTAGAAAACCTACAAATTCAACCATTTTTCATCTCGGAAAACTGAGACTATCATTCACGCACACACCGCGAAGCTGAGTCTCGCACTTCGAAAACGTGAGGCGTTACCTACACCGTGGGGTTAAAAATACCCTAGGTGCTCTAGTTTCCAATTTTTTCCGATTTCTGTGAATCACAGACCCTTGGTCCCTCTTTTCTTCACTACCGTAACTTTCCCCTAAACTTGCAAACTAGTTCAGTTCTTTACAAATCGCTGCTTAAGAAGGTTGTAAACTATGGTTGAAACAGTTTACGATGTTGTGAGTGGTCTATACAGGAAAATAATAAAGCATTGTGTTATAATTTGCCGGTTTTTTTCTTTTTTTCAAGGTAGAGAATCTGGGATGAGTTCGGAAGGCAAATGCGGTCAGTTTAGTCTCCGAGCTGCATGGTCTAGTTACTCTTCTTATAACTCGTAGTTTGTCGTACCCAGTCACCGGTGTCTGCGAACCCTAATGTTTCGAGACTGGACCGTTGTTTCTTTTCCTTTCTCTAACGAGAGGAAGGATGGGAGAGCGCGGCCCCTCGCTGTAAACAGCTCGTGATGTGTAAGTTACCTACCTTGTGAGAGATTTGCTGAACTGAAATATTACCGGATATCGCCGTAGTGAACCCTGACGGGGCTGCAGTCAAAAGCTGTGAATGCCACCAGAATTTTGGTGGGAAAGTGACTGTGGATAAACGAAATAAATTTCATTTCGGAATTTCTGAACTTTGGAGCCAAGATCACGTGTGTCTCCTAAGTATATCCAGCAGTTGAACACGTAATTGCTGAGAAAAAGCAGGGCTTGGAACTGGATTGGATGATAATTGAATGAGCAGTTCTGCAAAGAACCTCGATTTTTAACAGAAGATTCTGGAAATGGCTGTGTACGGTATAATTATATAGAACAGGAATAAATTTGCCTCCACATGGCTAGTTGCTGACTGCTTAGTCGCTTGAGGAACTGTAGATTATCGGTTGAAAATCTGACCTAGTTGGTTTTATTATTGATTGTAAACACACATGTGTATAAAAATACAACCATACAATCATATGCTCACCTCTATCCTTACCTAGTACCCAAAACATGCCCCTCAATACATTCATCGTAGTACTAGTGTGTAGTTATATTTCAAATGACAATACATGATATGTTGTTTGAGTTGAAGAAGGGCCAGTGTGCTTCATCGGTCATGAAGTCCCCGGATTATGGGGATGCCGAATAATTTACGCAATTTTTACGTGTTTATGACAAGTACATTGCAAATTATGCCAGCATGGAACACATGCAGAATATTGAAAAAATTTTACTTTCAAGAGCCAAATTTCATTCCCATTTATGCACTTTGGGGCTGAATCCGCTATATCAGACAGTCAGAGCAAAACTATGAAAATGATAAAATTTGAAGATTGCGCGGGTTTTAGCAGCTACTATAGACACAGCCCCCTATGAATTTCATTACCGTCAGACCAACGAACATGTGTGCGCGAGCGCAAATGCACCCAACGTGATTTCCATGAAATACCGATGGTATGTCTCAATTTCGCTCAAATTACGAGGGTATTTGGGAGCAGCTTGTAATGGATTTCTAACAAAATACAAAAAAGTCTGCCAAGTGGGTGTGGCACAAAGCTTCGTCATATCCATAACCCGCTTGTATGGATGATCCGATGCATAGTAGTTAATCTGAAAACATCAATATCTAAGTACCTTGCACTCCCTTACTAGGGGACTCTACACATCAACACGCTTAATCCTCGAAAATTTTGTCGAAATCGTATAAGAAATGTAGAAGTTATGGATGTTAAGGAATTCACGTTTGCATCTGCGCAGTGGCTACTATCAGTCTGGAGGCAAGGATTTTCATAGAGGACCATCTACACCCTAATCCGTATGATCCCAGAAAATTTCATTGAGATCGGATGAAAAATGTAGATGATGTTGATCGATATAGAAAACTATCAACATGACCGTAAAAATCATGGTTATAAATCAGGACATTAAATTGAATCTTATAATATAAAATTCAATTTGAATATAAGATACGATAAAGATTAAGATTAAGATTAATTGAATCTCATAATATAATATTCAATTTAAGTATAATATAAGATTAAGATTTTAATATTAGATAAATATTATTTAATTCAATCGTACATTACAGCCGAGAGTACCAAGAGACGCATTGTTTTCTCTTTTCAAGCATGAAAAACATCCTCCAATATCAAAATTTCCTCTTCAAGCCTTACGTTTTAGACCTTCCTCAACCATTTCGTGTCTGACTGTCGTCTTCAATCGGTCTGTGTATCCGCAAATCCTTGTACCTAAAGGGCCTTGGACCAATACGATGTTACTGTAAAATTTTGATGAAACTGTCAGGGAAAGTGTGGTTTGGCGTGTAGATTGTTCCTTAAAGGTGCCGCCCCATGGACCTAGTGGACGGAGGACGAAGCGAAAAACTGTCAACCTCGGTCATTTTCGTCAGTGCTCGTGCGACCTCGGTGTATGTTTTACAAATTGCTTTGACAGTTGAACAGTTTTTTAAAAGTTAATTTCTCTCAGAGGCATACTGAAGCTTCTAGTGTTGCCTGTGCAAGCACATCCCAGCCCATACGATCTGTCATAGCTATCACAAAAACCTAGGAGAATAGCTGGGAGGAAATCGCTGAATCTTGACAAGGGTGGTTGTGTTCACCCAAGTTCACTCTTTTCTCGTTAATTGGATGGACACATTGCGTCCAACTTCTTTCAGCAATTTCCTCCTCCTCTTCAGCTTCCAGAGCTGCCGCAAAGACAAACTTTTCTCCGTCCGACCACGTTTTGCTTCCGAGAATACGAAGGTAGTGGAAGCTTTGTTTTAATTTTTCAAGGTTGAAAAAAAATATATTCTCCAAAATCAAAATTTCCACTCGCGTTTCAAGTTTCAGACCTTCCTGAAAAATTTTGGTTCCGTGTCTGACTGTCATGAAATCCTTGCCAACTTCTACACTTCTCATGCGATTTCGATTAAATTTTCAGGGATTGAGCGGGTTGGCATGTGGATGGTCCCCTTTGAAAATCATGGCTCCCCAAATTGAAAGGGTAGTGCAATGTACTCAGGGATTGATGTTTTGAGATTAACAAAGAGTACCATGCATTGGATTATCTATACAATAGAGTTATGGTTACGAGGGAGCTGTGTGCCACACCCACTTGGCAGACTTTTTTTTACCTCGGGACCGGCAAAACGATGGGTCGAAAAATTTTATCCGCCCCAGTGGACGGAGCTCAAGACTCGCGTCGCGCCGCGCTGTCGACCTAGTGGACGGGCAGCCAGGTTGATAGCAGCCTGCACATGCTCAAACGTAAAACACTGGTAACAGCCATGCCTTCAACAATTTCCATCCGACTTCGATGAAATTTTCTTCTTGGAGATAGAAGTTTTGAGTTATCTATTATGCATCGGAACTTCTATACAACCGTGTTATGGTAACGATGAGCTATGTGCCACACCCACTTAGAACACCCACTTTTTCATGTTGTTCTACCCGAGGAAACAAAAATATATTTCAACTTTATCGGCATTATTTATTGTCAACATTAAATAGTATTTATTTATACGGCCTAATTCTTAGTTAATTAACAAATGTTCGATTCAACGAATATGAGAGATGAGAGGACTCGACGTTTTCCAGGCGAAATCAAAATTTATTGTTCGTATGACAGGATTGACTTCAATCTATTATATCTCTATTATATATTATACTCCAACCCAAGGCGATCTAACTGGTATCGTCACGTCTAGAAATTTGCCAACATAACAATGATGAATTTCAGTAGAGAATGTGTTTCAATAGTCGACCGAGCGAAATTGTTTTCAATGTAGTTAGGAAACACTGTGTGACAGTTCGCTACGAGTTTCTTTTTCTCCATGGGTCAAAATAGGGGCACCACATTACAAGCACAAGGTTTCTGCCTTCTTATGGTTTAGCCAATAGAATGGACTGACGCGGAACAAGTCGGCAAAAACATCCATCGGATGACTGAGCACAGTTTTCACGGCTGTGGCGAGACCATGTTGTGATACCTATCCTTTGGATCCGCCATTGTTCGTTGCGGAGGAGTTGACCGCCAAAGTTCGCTTCAAGGGCTCGGGAGAGAATTTATGAATTTCAAATCGGACAAGGTTTTGGACCCGGAAAAAATAATTGTAGTAATTCGAACTTCAAAATAAGGTCGAGACAAAAGACGATACGTCATAGCGCATGTCACCCGTCGAGCACTATAATTGATGTCGGGCTTTTTGTCAAAACAGAGAGAATAAATAAATATATAAAATTGTAATAAATATGTAACACCTACACTTTTACGTAATTCTGCTAGTTGTGACATGTCACGACAAGAGCGTAGTAGTGGAATTGTACCATGTTTATACAACCCAAAACCATATCATTTTTATATTGATCTGCTCTTAGCAGGTTTTATAGCAAATTCAATCCCAGTGGTTGATTTCGTTTGAGACGTCGAAGTTCTCCAGTGTTACTAGACGCCAAATGGGGCCCATTTATAGCAAATTACATCAAAACCATCAAATTTTGAGAGTCCATTAAAAAGGTTTCTTGCTCGATTCCAAAGTTTCATTATTGAAAATAATAAACCAAAATCGGACTTTAATGCGGTTGCTGCCTCACAAAGCCCTCACCTCCGGTTGTGGTCCTTCTTGAACCCCAATAAGTGTTCGTAGCTCACTAATCTCCCTCAATTAAGAAGTTATTTCATAATGAGTTGAAGAGAATTTTTGTCGCCCTTTTTTTTCAAATTCTTTTTGTTGGGACAGAATTTCGTGGCTATTCTGAAGCTTCTAATGCTTCCGAGTCCACCAAGCAGTGTAATCACTTTTCAAGGTTGGAAAAAAAATGTTCTCCAAAATCAAAAATTCCACTCGCGTTTTACGTTTTAGGCCTTCTTGAACAATCTATGAAAATCATCGCTCTGGAACAGTTTGCCACTGCGCATGTGCAAACGTAAATTTCCTTGTAGCGGCCATAGTTTCTACATTTTCCACTATGAAAATCAAGGCCCCTGAATTGACAGTAGCCTCTGCGCATGCGCAAACGTAAATCCGAATTTGATGACATTTTAAAAGATTGATAAGATTGGCGTGGTCCTCTATGAAAATCATGGCCCCCTAATTGACAGAAGTCACTGCGCATGCGCAAACCTCAATTTCCTTGTAATAGCCATAACTTCTACATTTTTCTTTCGAAGAAATATTCAGAGATTGTGCTAGTTGACGTGTAGAGTCCCCTAATAGGGTACTGTAAGGTACTTAGAGATTGATGTTTCGAGATCAACTACTGTGCATCGGAGCATCTAAACAATCGGGTTATAGATACGAGGAAGCTATGTGATTTTCGGTTCTTGATGATGTTTTATTAATTAGGATTGCAGATCCTCCTCTGAGTTTGTTGTTTTAACGGGTTGTGTGGTAACTATCAACCGTTAACCCCTTCATTTGAATGTCTGATAACCGAGTAAAACGGTTCCAAAGATGAGTAGAATTTCTATTTTATCATCATTTCGACTTCCTTGGCGTATTTTGTTAGTTCATTTGAATTCCAGGTAATTCATAGTGTGATATTTTTCCGTAGTTTGATTGATTTTGCTATAGCTTGGTTAATCTTTTAAATAGAAGCTTGGATTTGCTCGTTTCGTCCTCCTAATATCTGAGAGAGCAATTTTTCTGTGCTTACGACATTCGCGTTTCTTTGGCAGCTACGTTGGCGTATGAAACCTTGGGGTTTTAGTACTAGTAGTTGTGAATGCGACAGATTTTCTCCTTCCCAATGAGGAATTTCACCATGTCGGAATTTCCTATTTTTGACCCCAAAATCGGATTCAGCACCTCGAAAAACCCCCTAATTCAAACTTTCAGCCCGAACTTCCTAATTTACGAATAAACAAAACAGTGTAGAAAATACCAATGTTTAAAAAAAACGGGAAAATGACGTCATCCTGGAATAGTTCATTTATGGCCGCTTGAAGCGCTGAGATCAACAAATCTATAGTCCCCAGATGCAAAATTTCACGAAACAGTAAAGTTTGAAATCGAAAAACTGAAGAAAAAAATATAAAAAGCATGATGGGGAAAATTAGGTTTCCTCTGTTTTTGTTTGATAACTTTTCTCTTAGAAAACACGATTTCGTCGTCCCAATGGGCAACACTGGGAGGAGACGGCGATCCAAACAGCCCAATCAGCGAGCGTTCCCGCTACACGTCCGTTTTCCCGGTTAGTTTTGAAATCAAAAATTTTGATTGTCTCCCAAAAATAACAGGAGACTTATTTTCCGAAATTAGCCCGATTTTCGTCTATCCCACACCATTAACTATTCAGGAAAAATGCAAACAGAATTCGGTGAAATTCCTCATTGTTTAGTCATTGCATTCCGGGGCCTCATGCCTATATGGAACATTGGTAAGTATATAATAAATGCTTTTCGGTCGATTATTATTCTTCCCGATCTTTTCACGGTTGTAGATTCACTAGAAGGAACACCTAGAAAGAGATTTTCATACTTTATAGCCGATGAAGGCCGACGAGTGTTCAATGAATGTTTTGTTCAAGTTCACTAATAAGCACTTCAGTTTATATTCATATCACTCTTATTACTCATCAGAGTCAATAAAAAACAAACTACAGTTCAGTTAACATTTCCACATTAATGACCTCCGATTGTTCAAGTTGTTTTATCGCATGTCCACTTGAAACATTAATTGCGCCATCAAAACTCCGGCGATTGTTCCAATCACTGTGAACCAAATTTACCATTATTATTCACGTTGCTTCAAACAAAAATTGGTCAAACGTGTTCTATGCATAGGAATTTTAATGCAATCAAAATTAATCACCATTCAAAGTGTCAACATTCGAATACATTTGGAACATTACGAAGGTAACGATCTCAACTCCTACAAAAAAAGGAACTCCTACTCCTGCATCGAAAGTCCTACATTTCCAAAAAAAGGAATTTCTATTAATTTAAATACGATTATCTTGCCAGTGGTGTCCTTATATATTTTTTTTCAGAGAAACTTAAGAAAATTCATCTATTTTTTCATTTTTCTATTTCTTTCATTTTTTTTATTATTTTTTTTTTTTTTTTTTTTTTGTTTCTAGTAAGAAAAAGTCTATGACGAATAGAAAATAGATCGCTAGAAGGAAGATATATTTTTATGAATAGATTCCCAGAAGGTCCTTAAGCAACACTCAATATACTAAGATTAGAAGTTTATTATTCGTGAAAAACAATAAAATGGACCCGCCAAGATGACATAAATTAGTCAAATTCAAAACTTTGCTTGGTAACTGCATTTTTCTACTCATTGTGTACCAATGATTGCCATCATTTATTCAAATTCGCATTATTATTCGCGTAACGTTTTTAAAAATTGTTCCAACAAAAAGATCCATTCTCCATCACTCAAATTAATCTGGAGTGTCAACATTCGAATTAATTTGAAACATTTCGTAAAGAACGAAACTACCTAACTCAGGTTAAGCCGATCGTTCCGGGTTAGTATTTCGCGAAATCGAAGGCGCAAAAACGTGTACCTAAATTTGAGATTTCAAATGATTTAAGAAATTCATTAGTGCACGGGGCTTGGGAGTTGAAAAACTAAAATATTGCCACTGGAATCATCAAAATCGAACAATAATTGCCAGATAAAATGAGAAAAACCGTTAATTCAGTTATGTTTTTCCCATAAAATTTAGCTAAACGTGAAATTTTCATGGATTTTAGGAATGTATAAAAAGCATGGGCCTTGGGAATTGAAAAACTGCAATAATGCCGCCGGAATCATCAAGATCGAAACGATAATTGCCAGAGAAATATGGGAAAAACATGGGAAAACCCGTTTATTCAGTAGTTTTTCCCATTTTTCTTTGGCAATTATTGTTTGATTTTTATGATTTCGGCGGCAATATTGCAGTTTATCAATTCCCTAGAGCCGTGCACTAATAAATTTCTAAAATCCTTTAAAATTTCAAATTTAGGTACAACTTTTTACGTTTTTGCGCTTTCAATTTCGCTAAATACTAAAAACGAACGGCGACCGACTGAGATCCCCTCAACCCCTAGATTTCTGAGCAAAAAAATATTTATTTTGATTCAAACTTGATTTTTAAACTTAACTTTTTAAGTCCTTTACTCCTACAATTCTGACCAAAAAACATTTATTTTAATTTAAGCTTGATTACTTTACCAAAGGTGTTGTAATATTTGATTTTGCTGAGAAATTTCGCAAATAACAAAATTCAGAATACTTAGGTGGGTACTTTTGAAAAATCTGGGTTTTTGACAGAAATGAACAGAAGTGTACATTCAAATCAACCACAATTTTTGGGCACATAGATATTTGATGGCTTTTCCAAAAATTTGGTAATAGAAGGAATTCGCACTTGAATATTCAAAAAAGGTATTACTAATGTCAATTTAATAAACATATTATAAAGGGCTAGTACGAATGAAGTAGGGGGTTTCCATAATTCTACGGCTACAGTAAAGGAATTCGACGCTAAAATGTTAACACGAAATTAACGCGATCGGCGGGTAAACAAAAAACCTGTTTGAATGACGAAGACGAGTTCGAAGCCGCTCAATGAAAACGAAACTGGATCAATCCAGAGGACCGGATTTCCGAGCAGCATCCCTGAGGACCAAGGTGGCCACTCTGAGGTGGGACTTACCGGTATTGATATCTCAGTCGAGTAATCCGGAAGAGCGCGAGGAATGCGCGGCACAAGAATGAAACACAAGGGACCGAACCAATAACAACACTGAGGAGACTCGGGGCCGAGGCGAAGACTGTGGAACGCAGGGGCGGGGCGGGTCACAACAACAGGTAGATGCCGGGGGTTTTTCGGAAGGTGGGAGCCGGCAGGGTGCTACGCGGGAGAGTAATGACGACTGTCCCGCTCACCACAGCCCGGCATCTGAAATTCGCCCAAATTTGAAGGTTCAGTTTCTGCACAAGATTTTATTGTTTGAAATAGTCTAAATGGGTCCAAAAAAACGAATATTAGATGAGCGCACACAACATTTTTGGCATCCCGAAAAACTCAAAGTTGAGAAATTGTTTAGGTTTTTCGCATGAAACTCCAAAACGTTCCTTATGTAGAGAAGAACGCTCCTTCAGTAAATTAAAGAGGACTGATATAAAATGATATATAGCATTTCCGAATTGAGTTAAACCTTTTCCATTTAGATTTAAACCTTTTCCATTTAGATTTAAACCTTTTCCATTTGGATTTAAACCTTTTCCATTTAGATTTAAACCTTTTCCATTTAGATTTAAACCTTTTCCATTTGGATTTAAACCTTTTCCATTTGGATTTAAACCTTTTCCATTTGGATTTAAACCTTTTCCATTTAGATTTAAACCTTTTCCATTTGGATTTAAACCTTTTCCATTTGGATTTAAACCTTTTCCATTTAGATTTAAACCTTTTCCATTTGGAATCTAAATGGAAAAGGTTTAACTCTAAATGGAAAAGGTTTAAATCTAAATGGAAAAGGTTTAAATCCAAATGGAAAAGGTTTAACTCAATTCGGAAATGCTATAAATATTATATAAAAAAGCTGCACATTATTACACAATGGTTTATTATTTTTCTACATAGATCACTCGTCTGCAAAGCTAACAACCATCCAACATGAACAAAAACATCGATCGCATTTCGGTCAACTGAAATTTGAACGGAGATTAGGTCTCTTTTGCGATTCACACTCGTGTTTCTGATTTATCGTACGTCCAACCCTTAAATTCTCGTAGGGAGCTTAAGGTTTGTCCTACAGAGCTCCGCGAGGTCTCAACAAAATTTTTAAAAATCTATCGAATCTTAAATTGAAGAAAAAACAATACCTTTACATCATTTTTGAGTTTGGGCGTTTTCAAAATTTCAAAATTCATTTTTGGACCCTTTGAAGTGACCTACATCAACCAAAATCCTCGGGGAACAACTAGACCCCAAATGGAGCCTGCATACAAAATTTCATCAAAATCGGTCAATGCTAAGTGGCAAAAGTACGGCGGACGAAGGGCCAAATTATTATTCGATTTTTGGATTCTACGTACCTTGAAATGTAAACCATCAAATTTTGAGGGTGAAATATTTTTTCTTGGTCGATTCCAAAGATTACATTATTAAAAATAATAAACCAAAATTTGGCCGTCCGTCCGCCGTCCACCGTACGCGGCACTTTCCCCACTTAGCATTGACTGATTTGGATGAAATTTGGTATGTAGGCTCCATTTAGGGTCTAGTTGCGCCCCGAAGATTTTGGTTGATGTAGGTCACTTCTAAGGGTCTAAAAATTAATTTTGAAATGAATTAAAATTCATTTTGCTATAAAGGTATTGTTATTTCATCAATTTAAGATAGTAGAGAATTTTTAGAAGTTTTTGAGACCACACGGAGCTCTGTAGGACAAACCGTTCGCTCCCCACGAGAATTTAAGGGTTGGACGTACGAGAAATCAGAAACACGAGTGTGAATAGCAAAAGAGGCCTATTCTCCGTTCAAATTTTAGATGACCGAAATGCGATCGATGTTTTTCTTCATGTTGGATGGTTGGTGGCTTTGCAGACGAGTGATCTATATAGAAAAATTAATTAATTTTTTATTTTTAATTTATTTAATTAAAATGTGGGCGTCGGTGGTCTAGTGGACAGTGTACCCGACTGTGGTGATAGGATAAGAACCGTGCGAGTTCGAATCTGGTCGCTAGCAGAAAGTTTTCTGTCTATTAGACGATCGGCAATCTCTCGTTCCAACCCGGCGGTGATGTTTGGGAAGCCATGAGCGAAATCATCAGAACAAATTCTGATCTTCCCTTAGGGAGACAGCTGATGACGTCCTCGACGCCAAGAATGGCAGGCGGACGAAAATCCAACCTGAAATGGTTGCTTACTTTACTTTTACTTTACTACTATAGAAAAATTATAAACCATTGTGTAATAATTTGCAGCGTTTTCCAAAACACCAATTTCTAAGAACCTTCCACTACCCTCATCTACAACCATCTACAACCCAATCCGCATAATCCAAGAAAATCTCATCGAAATCGGATGCGAAATATAGAAGTTATGGCTGTGGCAAGGATTTCACGTTTGCGCATGCGCATCGGCTACTATCAACCCTCATAGGGGACCACCTACAACCCAATCCGCATAATCCCAGAAAATTTCATCGAAATCCGATGAGAAATTTGGAAGTTATGGCTGTGGCAAGGATTTCATGAAAGACACGGAACCAAAATGTTCACGAAAGTGTGAAAGGTAAAACGCGAATGGAAATTTCGATTTTGGAGAACTTTTTTTTTCAACCTTGAAAAGTGAAGACAAAGCTTCCGCTACCTTGGTAAACTCGGAAGCAAAATATACGAAAATTAGTCTAATAGACAATTTTTTACGGGCGATCAAAAACACCAATTTTTTGGTTTATTATTTTCAATAACGAACCTTTGGAAAACTACCAAGAAAAAATTGACCCCCCCCCCCCTCAAAATTTGTTGGTTTATATTTCTAGATGTAGAATCTGAAAAGCGAATAACAATTTTGCGGTCCGCCGTCGATTTACATGAAATTCTGTATGGGCTCCTTTTGGGGTCTAGTTGTGCCCCGATGCTTTTGGTTGATGTCATTCACTTCTAAGGGGTTTAAGGGCTGAAATTTTGAAAACGCCGTAGCTCAAAAAAAATTGTCATTCATTTAAAATAGTAAGTATTGCATTTTTAGAATCGAATGAGACAACCCAGAGCCCTGTAGGACCAACAGTTCGCTCCCAATGAGAAATCAGAAACACGAGTGTGAATCACAAATGAGGCCTAATCTCCAAGTTCAAATTTTAGCTGACCAAAATGATATCATTGTTCGTCTCTTCGAGTTGTACTCAGTTTTGCTTCCTTAGCAACTAGTAATCAAATTTCCCAATGAAGGCACCCAACTCTTTATTAGTTCTTCGAATTGAGTGTGAAGTGTGAATTTGCAGCGTTTTTCCAATGAATTAACTTAATCTTTATTTAAAGCGTTGTGGCTCCGAAAGGAACGATAAAGCATACAACACCCCGCCCTAAAAGCTTTAGAGAACGAATAGCGCCGTCCGCGGCAATTTCCCCACTCATCATTGACCGATTTGGATGAAATTTGGTATGTAGGCTCCATTTGGGGTCTAGTTGTGCCCCGAAGCTTCTGGTTGATGTAGGTCACTTCTAAGGGTTGGAAAATAAGGGTTGACATTTTGAAAACGCTCTAACTCAAACATTTTTGATATAAAGGTATTGTTTTTAGATACCACGCGGAGCTCTGTAGGACAAACCGTTTGCTCCCTTCGAGAACTTAAGGGTTGGACTTACGATAAATCAGAAACACGAGTGTGAATCGCAAAAGAGGCCTATTCCCCGTTCAAATTTTAGCTGACCGAAATGCGACGAAGTTTTGATGTTGAAGGTGTTGTCTGTTATCTGTATTCGTATGAATTTATGTTTGTTGCACTGTGAATTACGCGTGTTAAGTTACAATAAATTGAATGAAGTTGCATGTAGATTCATGAACGGAACAATAGCGAGTGAGTATATTTTGAACAAACAAATCAGCAGGTGAGGGGATTTGGAACAGGTGAATCAACAGGTGAATAATAATTTGGAATTTTGGGTAACCTAATATGAATCAAATATTTAAAAAATGACGCCATCGTCATCAAGCGTCAAAATGTTCCATTCAGCGTTGTCAAATACTCCCAGCAGAAAGCCTCTTCACCCAAAGTTGGCGCACCCTCAGTCTGAAGGAGAGCTGAGGTTTCAAGGAGAGCACCCTCAAAATAAGAACAGAAAAACCTACGTGTAACAGCATGGTTATCAAGTGTCGACCCGAACCTTCTAAACAAAATACCCAGTCAGACCAGTCAAAAACGAGGAAAGAAAGATTCAGGTCTTGTTGCGCTGATTATGGCATGAGAAATGGCTGTGAATTTACTTTTCCATGAGTAATAAATATGCACTAAATAAGTGATTGATTGATTGATTGATTGATGCGCTGATTATGGCATGAGAAATGGCTGTGCATTTACTTTTCCATGAGTAATAAATATGCACTAAATAAGTAAAAATAAGTAAATATGCACGGGAAAATTAGGGGTTTGGATTTTGAAAAACTGTATTCAATTACAAAATTGAAACCACAGAAAACTCTAAAGCAAAACATTATTTTCATTAATTTATCCATTTAAATTTTTTTCTTGGATAACGGGAAAGCTGATTAACTCACTTTAAATTGACAAAAATCACTCCAGTACTTTGTATTACCTCCTGTGAGAACAGATAAACGGTAGTTTTGACCATTTTCTCCCTTAACCCTTGTTATTCTGAGGCATATTTTTGGAATTACGATTTTCAAGCTTTCTCCAACTTTTATTTATCCTATTTCAAGACGATTTTTGTGCCTACTTGGATATCGATTATTTGAACTATCTTTAATATCTGCCTTGAACTATCGATTGTTTGAGGAAACGCGGGAAAATCATCAACTCCTGGGATAATATTGTGACATCAAATAGGTAAACGTACATAATAATTCTTGTTCTAGAATTTAATTTTTCAAGTTGTTTCTCCGATCCTGAAGTATCTTTTTGGTAAATCCAACAGCCAACCTCTAATGAAGTATCTTTGTAGAACCCCACTACAAATAGAGATATCCAAATGGATACCCGGTTTTCATCGAATTAAGATAAATCATATACCACTCGATCAAAATCAGACACACTACGTCTATTCTATATACTCTTCTTCGTCTTCTATCTATATACTTTCAATTTGGGGGCCACGATTTTCATAGTGGACCATCTCCACCCCAACTCGCATAATTCCTAAAATTAACATCGAAATCAGATGGGGGTCAGCTGTGGCGAAGCGAGCTTCGGCATATGTCTCTAGGGACGAGACTCGGACCGGTTGCAGGGGCCGTGAGTTCGGGGCTCGCATATTTTGGGTAAGTCGGTCGCAGATCCCCCTCGTACCAACCCAGGGCGGTTGATGATTGAGCGAAATCATCAGAACAAATTCTGATCTTCCCTTAGGAAGACAGCTGATGACGTCCGCGAAGCCAGGAATGGCAGTCGGACGAATATCCAACCTGACTGTTTACTTTACTTACTTTTACTTACATCGAAATCAGATGGGAAATATAGAAGTTATGGCTGTGGCAAGGATTTCATTACAGATTGACACGGAACCAAAATTGTTGAAGAATTGTTGAAACATTAAACACGAGTGGAAAGTTTTGGAAAGCATTTTTTTTTTTTTTTTTTTCAACCTTGAAAAGTGAAAACAAAGCTTCCGCTACCTTGGTAGACTCGGAAGCAAAAACAAATGTATTGAACAAGTGAGAAATTAAGGGATAAACAATTCTGTTTCTTCGCGCGTGCGAGCATGAAGGTACCTAACTGAATGAACGGTTTTCCCACATCGCCGGCAATTATTGTTCGATTTTGATGATTCCGGTGGCAATCTTTTTGTTTTTCAATTCCCTATGCCCATGAACTAATGAATTTCAAAAATCCTTGAAAATTTCAAATTTAGGTACAACTTTTAAACTTTGCGGGCCGGTTCTTGAAAGAAATGTTAACCCGGAACGAGGAACGGGCGGCAACCGACTGAGACCCCCTCAACTCTGGAGTGTCTCTCAGACAGATATTATTTGGTAGAACTGGTCAGGCAGGCTGGTGGCCGGTGTTCTTTACTTTGCCAGAAGTCCCTTGTGCAAGACTTTGCCAAACATTGAAGATCTGTTTCGCTTCAAAGCATTTTTCAACCACTATTCGAGAAAATGTTGAATTTAATTAAGGGTAATTCCAACGAGAAATGTTGAAAGTTATCAGGAAATGTATACTTTCCTGACAGCATCTGACCCTAGGAACAATCTTTTTAAAAAAAGTCTGAGAAGTGTGTGTGGCACATAGCTTCCTCGTATCCATAACCCGATGTTATAGATGATACGATGCATGGTAGTTAATATCGAAACATCATCTCTGTACCTTCTCCCATCTGTAAGTACCTTGCAGTACCCTCATAAGGGACTCTACAAGTCAACTAGCAACATTCTCTGAATATTTCTTTGAAATCGGATGGAAAATGTAGACATTATGGCTGTTACAAGGAATTCACGTTTGCACATATGCAGAGGTTACTATCAGTTCCGGGGGCCATGATTTTCATAGGGGATCATCTACACGTCAACCTGCATAATCCATGAAAATTTCCTCGAAATCAGAGGAAACCGACGAGGAAATACACGTTTGCGCATGTGCAATGGCTTCAAAATTGGATAGTAACTGCGTATAGTTTTGACCGTTACGAGGATGTGCGGGCACACAGACAGACTGACGGACAGACACGAAACCAAGATTATTCAGGAAGATCTAAAACGTAAAAAGCTAGTGAAAACTTCGATTTTGGATGCCTCTTCTTCTACCTTGAGTAATGAAAACAGTGCCACCGAGGTAGCGGATGACTCGGAATCAAAATTCCAAAGCGGTGGTAGATTATCAATAATAACAACAAAAAGTCTGCCTAGTGAGTGTGGCACATAGCTTTCTCGTATAGTTGATCCGATACCTTAGTTATAGATGATTTCATCAGCACGCATTGCTCATGCGTCACACACCACTTATCAACGATATCGCGCGTTATCAATCTTCGAACCAACTCACTTGTCAAACCCGACAAGTCTGTTACATTCTTGGCTCACATATCTGGTCGTTCATGAGCACTAATACCCTAACATTCCTACCTACTCCAAGTGTTTATTCTAAGTTAAAACAAGTTTTTAAGTGAAAATGTTGGGAGTAGGAGTATAATTCTCCCTGCATTTGAACATAAATAGCGTGCCCACGCTTCTCCCATTTAACTGATGTTCGACCAAATAAAGTTCTCGACCTCAAAAGCTGCAAATTTTATCAATGATTGTATTCTAAAACGCAGCTCCTTAGTTCTTATTCCCATTTCGGGAATTTCTACCGGTCAGGGAATCATAAAAGTACTAGTTGAATTCTGGTTACCTTGATAGAAATCATGGAAGTTCACAAGTGACCATTCTCTGAAAATCCTGGAAACCCTCAATTTATCTTCCCAATTTCGGGAACCTTGGTGTTGTTGGAACGGGCTGCCTGCGTCAGAGACTCATGAAATATGAGTTGATGAGCGAATTTTCAATGAAATCTTTAAAACAACGGTAAAGGAAATTGAAATATTAGCTATTTATGAGAGAGTAGTCAGCCTAGTGGGTGATTGGCACAGCAAGATTTGTTGAAATTATACAATCAACCCCTTGCTTAAAAAATGTTTAAAAAACTTTTTAAAAAAATTCTAGTAACCCCGAACTTTGAGTACCCAAAAGTATTTTGTTGTTTTTTTTCGATACTTAGTACATTTTGACCAACATACGGCATGCACAGGGTAGGTATGTTTTGAAGACGTTGAGAGTACAATTATGTTGTACTCGTCTTAACGAATTCATAGAGGCTAAGTATATTACATTTTTGGGTACAATGGAATAGTAAGGCTATTCCATTGTATTACTCCATTTATTATTATTTATTTATTATCCATTGCTATTACTATTAAAATTGTAAGTATATTAAATTTTTGGGTACAATGAGAATAATAAGGACGCGCTTCTCTCTTTTACTTGGCCCGAACTCAGTGATTATAATAAGTATAATAATTATAATAAGTTAGTACGTTTCGTACCAATCTGATTTGTATTATTAATCTAACAGAATATGCTAATACCAGAAGTGTTATAGTGTTCGTCATTCCTCACTACAAATGGATTTAGGATTGTAGGTACCTACTTACCTTTATCGGCGATTGAGACGAACTTTTTATCATTCCGCTTGCATTTCACAAACACTTCATAACCCCCGTCTTCCCGGTCGACTGTCGGAATTATAGTCCTTGAAACAACTGTATTTGTTTGCCCCAGACACGACAGAACGGAAAAAAAACCCGAATACACGCTCAAAAAACTGAATAGAAGCTGAAAACTGACAGACTTCTATTAAACAAGAGTAAAAACAACGACGGTGGTCCACCATTTTGGACTTTGGAGTAGGGATGACATCGATGTTTTGCCGTAACATCGATGTTTCGGTCCAATGATATCGATATGTCGAGGAGATGGTGTGATAACATCGTTTGATAAATTTTACCTACTAGGTAGGTACTGCAAGGAAACCAAACAAGATCCATTTCCAGACCAGATAACTTCATTGAATTTATTCGGAATTAGAAGAACACCTCCTACCTTTCAATCATCACTTTGTACAACAAGTTAATTACTGCAAAACAACAGAAAAAAAGTATCTTTATGCTTGAAACAATAATTGAAATGGGGAAGGTATGGGATATCGAAATGAAGTGCATAAAAAGCGAATAATTTATCCCGAATGAAAAAAATTATAATGGAGTAGGTTATCCAGTAAAATGAAATCACGTTGAAAGAAAACTTATCCTCTTCTTATGAATGGAGTAAAAGCAGCCTCATCAGGTTTCCTCCCTTGATTATGATTCTAATTAGTTGACAAATGAATTAAATTTTCCGCTTTTTAAAAACATCGATTTTTCACCTTACGATGATATCGACATCGATGTTTTTCATACGATGTTTCATCGATATCGATGTTTCTATCAAATATCGACATCGACATCGATGTTTTCCGTTCGATGTCCCATCCCTGCTTTGGAGGCTGATGAGAGGCGCGCATGCGCATATCGATGAAAACGTGAACGTCCGGTACTCTGAGTTATGTATCTATACATAACTCCCTATAGGGATGGGACATCGAACAGGAAACATCGACGTCGATATTTCAGAGATACATCTTGCATCGTGCTTTTATTTTACTGGATAGCCTACTCAATTATAATTTTTTTCATTCGTGATAAATTATCCGATTTTTATGCACTTCATTTCGATATCCCATACCTGCCCAATTTCCATTATTGGTTCAAGCATAAAGAGACTTTTTTCTATTGTTTTCCAGTAACTATCTTGTTATATAAAGTGATGATTGTGTTGAATCATCAAAAATTAACGTCCCTCGACCAGGGATCGACCTCCTATCGTTCCGACTAACCTATATGTACCAACACTTCTGAGTCGGAGTTCGTTGCCACTGAGCTAAGGAAGTGAATGGACAGAAATGCGAAGAGGTAGCTGATCACAACAATTGAAAGGCAGGAGATTTTCTTCAAATTCCAAGTAAATTCAATGAAACTGTACATTTATTTATAACTGTACTTTACAAGTAGGTACCTTTTATTTATCACTGAGGCAATGGGTCTCATAAATTATGACTATTATTTTTGTAAACATATTTTTAGACACGTTTGTTTGACGTAGGAAGTCAAGTAAGAAGTTTTATCTGAATACACAGTTCAAACGTGAGTAACAGCAAATCTCAACCAATACACATTTCGTCGTCAGGTCATGAAAAAAGATCTACTACTAGCTGGCAAACGACGTCAGCTCTGCCTCCCTCTGTAGACGAGGCTTTCAAACTCTTCATGATCGGTGTTTCCGTTGGATGCCGCTAGAATGAGCGCAAAGCCACATCCCTTGCTCCCTCCAATCAATTCATCTACAACGATCAGGAAAATGATTGACGTTCGTCTATGGTGTACCATTTGAGGTATGTAGGTACTTACTACTTTACAATCGTCATCTTTACCTATCTCTACCTAACTCACTTTGTGAAAAATAAAAACGAAATGCTTTCCATTTCATTGTTTAAAATTCGCATTACTTGACTTGACTCTGAAAGTAGATGTAATAAAAAGTTTTTTTTTCGGTTGTATTGAGGTTTTGCTTCCGAGTCTACCAAGGTAGCGGAAGCTTTGTTTTCACTTTTCAAGGTTGAAAAAATAACGTTCTCCAAAATCAAAATTTTCACTTGCGTTTTACGTTTTAGACCTTCCTCAACACTTTTGTTTTGTTTCTGTGAGTCTGTCATGAAATCCTTGTAACGGGCACAACTATAAGAGGTTATTTTCCGATTTTGATGAAATTTTCAGGGAATTGTGCGGGATGGCGAGTAGATGGTCCCTCATGAGCACTATCGCTCCTGGACTTATAGTAGCCACTGCGCTTGCGCAAACGTGACTTCCTTGTAACAGCCATAACTTCTACATTTTTCATCTGAATTGGATGAATTTTTCAGGCATTGTTCAGATTGGCGTGTTGATGATCCCCTTTGAAAAATCATGGTCCCCAAATTGATAGTAGCCTCTGCGGATGTGCAAACGTGAAAACCATGTAACAGCCATTACTTCCACATTTTCCATCCGATTTCGATGAAGTATTCAAAGGATCGGGATTTTAATGATCCCCTGTGAAAATCATCGCCCCCGGACTGACAGTGAGCTTATGCAAACTTGAATTTCCCTGTATTTGTCATGTTTTCTATATTTTTCCCCGAATTCGATGAAATTTTCAGAGATTGTGCGGGTCGGCGTGTAGACGGTCCCCTGTTTGGGAAGTGCAAGGTACTGGTAGAGATTGATGTTTTGAGTTAGGCTACATATATCACCGAATGATCAATACAATCGGGTTTTGGATACAAGGAAGCTATGTGCCACACCCACTTGGCAGGATAATTTCTAGTTGGTAGTAATCGATACATCTTCAAACTCTTCAGAGGTAAGTAGTCATGAATAGAGACACTTCAAGGTTGCATAATTGTATAAGTAAATCCAGTTTACTAAATACCTTATTGGAATCAGAGTTACTCAGATCACAGGTAGAGCCAACTCAGTATTTGTAAGGGCCATATACGAGTATACCAGCTACCTACTCTTTACTACAAACCAGCTACTCATACTAAACTCTTTATTCAGGTAGGTACCCTAAAACTTCCTACAGGTTAAAATTCTTATAAAAACGTAAAATTTTGCAGAAATATTCAGTTTTGAGTTTGCAGTTTTTACTTTCACAATACTTGTATGGTCAATCAAACTTTTCCTCACTGTGAGCTGGAGGGTGTTAACCCCGGATAACCACCCTTGAGTTTTTAGACCTTAAGAAACGAATCAAACCACCTTGACGATCAACTATCGTTAAATGAGCAGTTATTGTGAAAATTATCAGACTCCACCAACCCCAGGACCTTAAAAGGGTCGCAAGAAGCCGTTTCTTCACACCAAGGTGAATCTTAGCAGGCGATAATTAACCGTTGTGAAATAATTTGCAGGATTTTATTATAAATTCTTCATAAGCATCAGCTTTACACCTTATAGGCAGCAATAGCTTAAACAATAATAATATTTCGAAATTAGAATTACTTCAAATCATCTTCCAGTGTCTGAAAAAAAAACTTCAAAATACTGGTGTATCGTCGGTTTACAAGTGAAATTCATGACTGTACAGTTCGAAAAAATCAAATTTGAAATACCTAACTTTTGGTGAGACGAATTTTACCAGGAACAAATTGGAATAGAAAATTGAAATTTGGTCTCCAGCTCCGTCCTGATGTTTACTAATTTACGAGCGAGCCTTAAGAGGTATGCGTATTATGAAGGACCATTAAGCTAATTTTCAAGCAAATCGACCAGACTTAGTGAAATTCACCTGACTATAATGACTTAATTCTCTATCAAAGTTTGTATGTGTACGTGTGTATGTATGTCAGTCGGTCTGTTGGTCAAAGCTATACGAAGTGACTGATCGATTCATATGACATTTCAGATGTAATTTATTATATCACACCACAGTGATGTTCACGCAGTAACATCCTTCGAGCCTTCACGGATCATGTGGGTTTTCGTGAAGATAGTCCCCTATGAAAATCATTGCCTCCAGACTGATAGTAGCTGCTGCGCATGCGCAAACGTGAAATCCTTACCACAGTCATAACTTTTACAATTCTCATCCGATTTCGATGAAATTTTCAATGAATGAGGGGGTTGGCGTGTAGATAGTGCCCTATGCAAGGTAATTAGAGATTGATGTTTTGAGATTAACCCTTTATGCATCGGATCATCTATACAATCGGTTATGGATACGAGGATGTGCCACACCTATTGGCAGACGTTTTTAGGGCGTCCCAGAGTAAGGCTTGGGTGTCCTCATGAGATTAATCAGGGGTAAAGTTGAACAACACTCAACAGAAAAAAAAAACGTCTGCCAAGTGAGTGTGGCTCATAGCTTCCTCGTATTCATAACCCAATTGTATAGATGATTAGATGCATAATAGTTCATCTACACGTCAACCCGCACAAGCTCTGAACATTGTTGGAAAATGTAGAAGTTATGGCTGTTACAAGGATTTCACTTCTTCAATTCTTTCTTCACTTCTCTTCAACCCATTTTTTTCATCATTCCTGAAAATTTCATCGAAATCAGATGGGGAAATGTAGAAGTTATGGCTGTAACAAGGAAATAAACGTTTGCTCATGCGCAATGGTAACTATCAGTCAGGGGGCAATGATTTTCATAGGGGACCATCTACACGCCAACCCGCACAATCCCTGAAAATTTCATCGAAATCAGATGAGAGTTGGATAAATTATGGCTGAGGCAAATATTTCACGTTTGCGCATGCGCAGTGCTATCAGTCCGGGGTGATGATTTTCATAGTGGACCATCTACACGCCAACCCACATAATCCCTGAAAATTTCATCTTAATCGGATGAGAGTTGTGGAAGTTATGGCTGTGGCAAGGATTTCATGATAGACACACAGACAGACACGGAGCCAAAATTTTGATTTTGGAGAACATTTCAACCTTGAAAATTGAAAACAAAGCTTCCGCTACCTTGGTAGACGCAGAAGCAATAACCACACACTATTCCGTTAGACCATTCTGAATCCAAATCCGCCAAACCATTGGTGAATGTCTGTGTGTGTGTGACAAAACTTGTGTACTCTGCCCAGGCCTTAATTTTGAACCGATTTTCGTAGTTCTTTTTTGTTCGACGCGGAAATCTATCTAGTTGTTCACTACGTCACCGGAATTTCGAATTTCGCCTCTGAAGAGGAGGGGGGGGGGGAATGTTCAGAAAACGTGCGTTTTCGGGCATAATCTTGTGTACTCTGCCCCTGCCTCAAATTCCACGTTTGCGCGTTTCTTTTTTTGTTTGACCCACATAACTTCCAGCGTGTACATTAATTCACCAGAGTATCATAGTTAGCATGGCGAGGGGGCGAGAAATACCAAAATATATTTCGGTTCCCTCATAGCATACTAATTGTACCCAATGTTGTTGTTTGTTTTAAATTGAGGGGAAATTCTCAATATGCCTTTGGATTTTCATGAATTATTCTTTGTGCCACCGTGAAACAAATCAGTGGTGCGACACCAGAAACCACGTATTTCGTGGTTTTTGGTGTGTTTCACCTTGAATGTGGATGTGAACTACTACGGTCAACCTGAACAGATGAAAGTTCACCGTTACGACTTACGACCGCTTTGGTGCCAGGTTGGCACCATTGGCAGTGGTGGTGGTTGGGGTGTGTGATTGAATCGCATGTTGGGTATCGTAGATCATGGATTTTAAAAAAATTAATTATGCTGAACCAATGCTTATCTAATGGGTCGTCCCCTGGAATGCATGCACTACTCAACAATATTGTGATGGTGATCATCACATGTTGACATTGTTTTCATGTTGTTGACAGTTTAAAAAATCCTGTTGTTAGGTGTTTTTCTTGAGTTGGATAAATATAACATCCTATTTTGGCCGTTATTCTCGTAAATTATACAACATGTTTATATCCAGATTCTAGTAGTTCCAGTGATATAAACGCCAGTTTGGTCCTAACTGAGTATGTATGCGTATTTTTTCCCCTTGGTGCTTTGGTATGCACCTACTAATCTGAACATCGATAGTATTCAGTCATGAAAGAAAATCAACAATCGAACGCTGAAATCCTTTCAAAGAGGAATTAATTTTCCAAAAGAAATCGTCACTGTTCTCACCATCCTGTAATCATAATATACTTGATAACAAGGGAGGAACACTTTATATTCACCATGTCTCCCATTCCCGTCCGTTCTGAAATCATATTACGACTCATCAGAATTAATAAAAGCTCGCTAAACGAAGTCTGCTGGAGATCATTGTTGGCGGGAATTTAATTATCGAGGGGTCGGTTGAGCGCGTGCTCGGGCTGCGATCGTCCGATAGAATGCCTCTAATCACAACCCTCGTCAACGCTCGCCCTCTCCAAGCATCTGTTTACTAAACGCTTCTGTGACAACCATCCTCGCCAAACCACCAGTGACCACTCGGCACCACGTTGGAGGGGTTATTTTCCAAGGGTATAAAACCTAAATGTTGTCAGTCGTTTCAATCGGAAGTTGACCTCAAGGTAACCTGATAATTATTAAGCTGCTCACAATGCTAATTATCGACCTGACTGTCAGGCGCCCCAGAGTGGTCCAAATTACCAAAATTTGCAGTAAATATCACAAAACGGTTCATGATCAGTTTATTATTTTCCATAACGAACCTTTGTAATGGACCGAGAAAATCAAATATTAACCCCCTCAAAATTTGATGGTTTACGGTTCAATTCTTCAATTCTTATATAGAATCCAAAGTTCGAATATAAAAATTGGGTGTGGCACATAGCTTCCTCGTCACCGTAACCACTGCATACGTCATTGAAAATATTTATTCAATCAATTTTGTCAATCATAAATTCAATTATCAGTTCGGAGTTGTAGATTAGAGTAGAATGTGGAATATAGTTTGGTTATTGTTATGCAGAAGCATTACAAGCGCAGTGGCTACTATCAGTCCGAAGGTGGTGATTTTCATAGGGGACCATCTAAATACTAATCTGTAACATCCCTGAAAATTTCATAGAAATCGGTCAATAACTTCGTATAGTTATGCCGTGAGGATTTCATGACAGACAGACAGACAGACGCGGAACCAAAATTGTTCAGAAAGGTCTAAAAGGCGAAAGGCGAGTGAAAATTTTGATTTTGGAGAACTTTTTTTTCATCCTTGAAAAGTGAAGTTCCGCTACCTTGAGATGTTTTCATGCCTTGTATAAATGGGTTCGCCTTGATTTTTTTAAAGATTTTTAATCGAAAGTAGACTACATCCTGAGAATTTTGGCACCAACCGCGACCTTCTAGCGTGAGTAGATCTGTTTCTATGATTTTTCAAAGTTTCGACCGTTTATGACGTCACGCGCCCCTCTCGCCTGGGCGGGACCCCCCAGGTGTGACGTCATAAACGGTCGAAACTTTAAAAATTCATAGGAAAAGATTTACACACGTTAGAAGGTCGCGGTCGGTACCAAAATTCTCAGAATGAGGTCTACCTTAGAATAAAAATAACAATAAAAAGTTTTTCCTACCCAGGCGCACACCCTATTACTTAATATACATAATTTGATGAAATTTAAGGGCATTTGTACTGGGAAAAATTGATTAGGTTGAAGGTTTTTGCCCAAAAATTGGTTCGATTTTCAACATTTCGATGTGACCAGTGGTGGATCATGAAATTATTTCTACAGTCAAGTGGGATATTTGGCATGCATTGTGGTTGAATAGGCACATCCATTAAGTTTAACTTCTCTGTGGTTAGTTTTAAGGTGCTCATTGATATTTTAAGATGTTTTCATGCCTTGTTAATTTTCAATCAAGCAGTGTTATTTATCCATCTTCTTTTCCCTCTAGACAACGAGAAATCAATGGATCAGGAATAATAGATTCAGAATTTTCTGCAGAAATAAGTGAAGTGTAACTCAGTTGTCGGCGGGACATACAAAGATGGTCTGTGCCTCACTCGCTTGTCAGACATTTCAAGAAGAAATTTGAGTCATAGAAGGGACCCTCTGGCGCGTTGTTTCAAAATCTATAATTTCAACAACCCCTCTTGGTGACTTACTTACCTTCTGCAAACTATTCAAATTTTCATTACGTGGGGATCGCACCAGCGTTTGATCCTGTTAGAAGAAAGGAAAACAAAACGCCCCTTAGTGACATCAGCCTTTTCACCACCCCTCAACATAATGCATTATCTTTTTTCAATATTACCTGCTCGGATGTTGCTGCATGTGTTAAATTAAATCCGAGCTATCAAGATTATAAGATCGCGTTATCAAGTCAGGTAGTATTGAAAGAGACTCCCCGCTCACCGATGATAATCCTTCCCCGTCACAATGACGGGCCGAGTTGAATGAGGGAGTGTTATCTCTCCATCTGCTCTTATTACACCATCTAACTGCATCGTACCGTGGATTCCTCACTCACGGAGGTAGGAAAGCCAAAAGAAAGGTTCTTGCAAGAGATTAAAAAAATCGTGCTCAACTTTGTCCACTTCAAACATTTTCCACATTGCTCAACCTATACCTGCATAATTATGTTGTTATACCAGTGGGTAGAATTTAATTTAACTCGTCCGTCGCCTTTCGCACTTCTTTGATGTGTATCTACTCTCCTTCTCTGGTTCCTGTAAATAAACCATCAATAAACATGAACCGTTCTGATGAAAACTGATGTGTCTCCTTCTGCATTTGTTCTTTATTCTCCGGGGAATTTCATGTCAATATGCAAATGTATCTGGAAGCTTTGACCTGTCTGGTGACCACTCAGCCATCATTCTAACTCAAGTGAAAACGTAATACTGAAGGAACAAGATCCCCGTCTTGTCAGCAAGCACACTAATTGGGAAAACTTTCGAACTCATATCATATCAAGAGTTCAGCTGAATGTACCTCTTAGAACAGTAGAACGACTTGATAATGAAGTAACAGAATTCACTGAACTTATTCAAGATGCAGCGTGGCGTTCAACCCCCACAATAAATGAATCAACACGAGGCATTACAATGAACTACCCAGTTGCCGTTAGAGAGTTACTGAGGAAGAAACGCAAAGCAAGGAAGAGATGGCAAGTTACCCGGTTCCCTGGAGATACAACAGAACTTGAGAGACTCTAAAAAAAAACCGTCTGCCAAGTGGGTGTGGCACATAGCTTCCTCGTATCCATAACCCGATTGTATAGATGATCCGATGCATAGTAGTTAATCTCAAAACACCAATCACTAAGTACCTTGCACTTCCCTCATAAGGGACCATCTACACGCTAATCTGGACAATCCTAGAAAATTTCATCAAATTCGGATGAAAAATGTGAATGTTATGGCTGTTAGGTACAAGGATTTTACGTATGCGCATGCGCAGAGGCTTCTGTAAATTTTAAGGCATTGGGGATAATCTACAACCTAATCCACGTAATCCCAGAAAATGTCATCGAAATCGGGAAGAAAATGTGGAAGTTATGGCCGTTACATGGAATTCACGTTTGCGCATGCGCAGTCGCTTCTATCAGTCCGAGGATGATGATTTTCATAGGGGACCGTCTACACACCAACCCGCACAATCCCTGAATATTTCATAGAAATCGGACAATAACTTCGTATAGTTATGCCCGTTACGTTATTTCATGACAGACAGACATACAGACAGACACAGAACCAAAATTGTTCAGAAAGGTCTAAAACGCAAAACGCGAGTGGAAATTTTGATTTTGGAGAACTTTTTTTCGTCCTTGAAAAGTGAAAACAAAGCTTCCGTTACCTTGGTAGACTCGGAAGCAAAACAAAATTGTATAGATGATCCGATGCATAGTAGTTAATCTCAAAACATCAAAACAAGTTAATCGGTAACATCCCTGAAAATTTCATTGAAATCGGATGGAAAATATAGAAATTATGGCCGTTAACAGGATATTCACGTTTGCGCATGTGCAGTGGCTACTATCAGCCCGAAGGTGGTGATTTTCATAGGGGACCATCTAAAAACTAATCTGTAACATCCCTGAAAATGTCATTGAAATCGGATAGAAAATGTTAAAGTTATGGCTGTTACAAGGAAATTCAAGTTTGCGCATGCGCAGTGGCTACTATCAGTCCGAAGGTGATGATTTTCATAGGGGACCATCTAACCACTAATCTCTAACATCCCTGAAAATTTCATTGAAATCGAATGGAAAATGTAGAAGTTATGGCCGTTACAAGGAATTCACGTTTGCGCATGCGCAGTCGCTTCTATCAGTCCGGGGATGATGATTTTCATAGGGGACCGTCTACACACCAACCCGCACAATCCCTGAAAATTTCATAGAAATCGGGCAATAACTTCGTATAGTTATGCGCGTTACAAGGAATTCATGACAGACAGACAGACAGACACACAGACACGGAACCAAAATTGTTCAGAAAGGTCTAAAACGCAAAACGCGAGTGAAAATTTTGATTTTGGAGAACTTTTTTTTTCGTCCTTGAAAAGTGAAAACAAAGCTTCCGCTACCTTGGTAGACTCGGAAGCAATTGGGCACACTTATCGATGAAATAGAGCAAGAAACACTATCAATAAAAATTCTCCATGTACCTACTCTCTGTAAAAAGCAGCTAAAGGCACGAAAACGTCGAGAAACCCACTAGGACCCATCAGGGATGGGAACAATTGGGCGAGAAACGCAAAAGAGAAAGTGAAAATATTTGCGAACTATCTCTCCTAGACCTTCTCTCTTCTACTAAGTACAGAAGTTAACGAGCGAAGAAGTTCTGAACGAACACCCCAGAATTGATAGTATTCCAATTAAACCTATGAAATTTAGCGAACTCGCTAAATGCGTCAAACATAAACAATTTTTTGTAAGATTTTAGAAGTAAAAAACGCTGCAAATGATTACACAAAGGTTTATTATTTTTCTATATAGATCACTCGTCTGCAAAGCCACCAACCATCCAACTAGAAGAAAAACATCGATCGCATTTCGGTCAGCTAACATTTGAACGGAGATTAGGCCTCTTTTGCGATTCACACTCGTGTTTCTGATTTAGGCTGCCTAAGAATGATTTTGTCACCGGTTCGATTTTTATGAAACCAGTAACAACCGATGAACTGTTTAAATATTTAAAACAGGTTAAGGAACAATCTTCCTTTCAAATGGGGATTGTTACAAATAGAATAATTGTTAAAATGGCGGAATATATTGTTGATCCACTGTGTCATATTTTTAATTTATGTTTTTTGACGGGCAAATATCCCGAAATATTTAAAAATTCCATAGTTGTCCCCTTGTTTAAAAACGGTGATAAAACTAACATGGGCAATTACAGACCAATATCCCTGACTTTGGCTTTGTCCAAAATCCTGGAAAAATGTATAAAATCCAGATTATTGGATTTTATTCATGAACATGAAATTATTTCTAAAAATCAGTATGGTTTCCAAGAGTGCATTAGTACGGAAGATGCGTTGTTCAATTTGAATCACTTAGTGTCTGAGAAACTTGATCAAAATAATTATGTACTAGGAATATTTTTGGATATAAGTAAAGCTTTTGATTCGGTCAATCATTCTTTGTTGTTCGATAAACTGTATAAAGTCGGCGTGCGTGGTGTTGCTCTTGAGTTAATAAAATCGTACTTGTTTGAACGTAAACAACGTACTAGAGTTGGTTATGTGTTGGTCATGGCAGTTTTGCAGGAGATATGAAACTTCCGATATCACCTTGATTATTGTGAAAGGTCCCCAATATTTGGGAGCTAATTTCTTTATTATTGATTTCTGCTTATCTGAAATTATAAAAGTTTTTAAAAGAACTTGATCCCCTACAGCGAAAGTCGTAGGTACATGTTTCCTGTCGTAGAACTTCGCATGACGTTTGTGTGCGCTGGCTATATTTTCGAGGGCGGTTTTCCACGTCTCTTGAAGATCAATTTGGTCTGCTGTGATGTTCCAAACTAAATTCAGAGGTGTATTCAGGGTCCTTCCAAAAAATAATTCGGTTGCGCTGAACTTCGTCGATTCATTCATCGCGGAATTCAAAGACATCTGTGTGATATGAAGATCGGCTGCCCATTTTGTGTGGTCATCGTGACATTTCGCTCGAAGGGCTGCCTTTAAATTTTGTATTTGGCGCTCGGCTTTACTAGGATTTGGGTAATACGGTATTAGTAGAGTGTGACATATCCCACATGCGTGAATAAATTTCGTGAACTTATTTGAAGTGAAAGTACTCACATTGTCGGACACAACTCTTTCCCAGTATCCATAATGCTTGAAAATGTGTGTGTTGAGAGCGTTTATTAGAGTGGCTGACGTCACTAAAACCAGGGGCACAAGTATTGTGAATCTACTGAAACCATCTACAGCGATAAGGAGATGACGGTATCCGTAAGATGAGGGAAGGGGTCCAGCAGTATCAATGAAGAGCGTTTGTCCTACTCTCTCGTCACATATTGATGATAATTTTCCCTTTGGTTTCGATCGTTCAACTTTGGTTCTCAAACACACATCACATGATCTAATTCGTTCGCTGATAGTTTTGGTCATATGCCACCAATAGAAATATCGTCTTATTTGATGCATCGTTCTTTTGATGCCCCAATGCGATCCAAAATTGGAACTATGATACACTGAGAAAAAAGTTTTTTTTAGGGGCTCGGTTAAAGCAGATATACCCGTGAAAAAAAAGAAAAACAACCGTGAATCCATTGATTCGACCGTGAAAAAAAAGAATCCCGGTTGATACAGCAGTGAAAAAAATAGATACAACCGGGACCAATATTGAAACAACCGAGACCAATATAGTTCACTTGCTGATCACAACCTGGAGTGAAAAAAATTCAACCTGGACCAAATGTTTTGACCTAGAAAAGAAAAGTTGCAAGCCGTGACATTAATGATTTATCCGAGGCTCGTAAGTGGGGTGAACCGAGATCGAAATGATTTGACCTTCCATATAATTCCCCCTCATTAAAGTCACTGTTGTATCACAAAAATTAACCGAAAAATTTAAAAGAAGCAACCGTTACTCTAAACATATACCCTAGAACAAAAAAGGTGACTTTCAGTCTCTGTTAAAACCACTTTAGTGTCACGGTTGTTTCAAAGACTTCCAGGATGAAACAACAGTGATGGAAATTTGAAACTGCCCCCAATCTGGTCACGGTTATAGCAGGTTTATTGTCGCGGTTAACACAACCTAGCATTGTAGGCTGTGAAATTGAATAACGGTTACTTCAACAGGGAATATCAATCAACCCTGCCCCCAACTTTACTTCTCGGTCGAAACAACGTGGAATATATAGATGAAAAATTAGATCACGGTAACTTCACCAGCGAATATTAATCCACCCTGCCTCCGACTTTACCTCTCGGTTGAAACAACGTAAAATTTATAAACTGATCAATCAGATCACGGTTACTTCACGAGCGAACATTATTCCACCCTGCCCCCTAATTTACAACTCGGTTGAAACATACAACGAAGAACTTTACTGACCAATCAGCTCACGGTTGGATCATCATAGACAATAAACACCCTCCCACCTGATTTCGTTCTACATTATATCAGCAATACTTATCTAGGTTGAAACAACGGTGATATTTAATTCATACAATAAAATATTGGCTGATTCAACCGAGTAGTTCAATTTTTTCTCGATTGGATAATTTTGTTCTAGGTTAGGTATATCGGCAATAATTTTTTAGGTTGATAGAACGGTGATAATAAATTATTCATCCAATAAAATGGCGGCAGATTCAAACTGATTCAGAAGTAACTCTTTGGCTTTGACTAGATTCCACTATACGGCATTTCTTTGATGGGCTTGATAAAGCAAAATGGATTTTCTTCATTTCAAATTTCAATTTCATTTCCACCGCGAAACTCTCTTGGCTCATGTTGAGACAAAATTGTCACAGATTTCTTCTATTGAAGCCATCACGTTATCAAGCACTCGTCTCTCTTCTGGAGTATTAAATGTTTTATATAGATTCATTGTCAAATGTCAGAGCAAGCAATGAAATTTGGAAGCAGTACCAAGGCTTTATCAATTCCAGGTGCTGTTCCGTCTGTCGTCCACAAATCACTGTCATGGGTTTCAGCCGTTTTCCATGAACCCATCAATTAAAGTGGGCCAATCAAGGCTCGAATTTTATCAAAATTGGTAGGTCGGTATAATGGCTTTGGATTTCATTTGCTTCAGAGATCTTTACCAGCTTTTGGTTCACGTAGACAGTAATATTTGAAATCATAATCTTCACAGAAAATATATCTTCCAAATTGAAAATTCGTTAGGGGATGCATGAGCCAAATCCACTTGAAGGCGCACAGGGGGAAAAAATATTCCTGAAGAACGGCACAAAATTGCAAGAAGTGTGGGTACCTACCTACACCGGAAATATTTTGCATACTGGTGACAGTTTCAGACCTCCCCGACTGTCAAGTACATATAAGATTTTCAACCTCTTTTTAGTGAGTAACGAAGGTCGCTCCCAGCCCATGGAGGTCTGAATTTCATCATTCGATTTAGCATGAAAAATTGCGTAAAATTCGATTCCGAAATCATTAGGTCGTGGGAGATAATGTTTTCCACAAAAACTCTAGAAAAATACAACGTTTTTTGCATTATTATCCTACTTAACCTTCAAGCGTTTCATGATACTGCATTTCGAGATGGTAAATTTGTATTTAGTCTGTCCTCCGTATGTCACGAAGAACCCGTTCTATCTGATTTCGTTGTTATAAACATGGAAAAATACAGATGTCATGTTGATAAAGTCAATTTAATGCAATTTTTTTATCCATCCCGGTTCACACAACCGTCCACAAAATCAGTTATAACCGAGAACGAAATTGGTAGCCAAACATCCCAAACATTATGCACGTGGAACATAACCTCCAAACGGTTCATATACTGCAGTTCGATAAATAAATTTGTTTAAGTCCGTCCTCCATATGTCACGAAGGGACTGAAACCCGTTCTATCTGATTTTGTTGCGAGAAAGATGGAAACATACGGATTTGATGGCGATAAAGTCAATTTAATGCAATTTGTTTATCCCTTGCGGTTGAAACAACCGTCCATAAAATCGTCATAACCGAGAACGAAATTGCTAGCCAAAAATCCCAACTATTAAGCACGTGGTACATAACCTCCAAACGGTTCATATACTTCATTTCGAAAAATAAATTTGTTTAAGTCCGTCCTCCATATGTCACGAAGGGACTGAAACCCGTTCTATCTGATTTTGTTGCGAGAAAGATGGAAACATACGGATTTCATGGCGATAAAGTCAATTTAATGCAATTTGTTTATCCCTTGCGGTTGGAACAACCGTCCATGAAATAAGATACAACCGAGAACGAAATTGTAAGCGATCCCAATCATCCTCCAAGCGTTTATTCAAGAAAAGTTGCTTTGAAAGTATGTCTCCTTTGATGTAGTGACGTTTGCTTTGTTGAATTCAATCGTGAAAACAAGGTAAAATTGTTAATTTATTGATGATATAACCATTTGAAAATGTTGGTAAAATATTCACTTGGTTGATTCAACCGAGACCGAAATTATTTGGTGGCAGTGGTGGGGCAATCCGTATATAAACGCGCGTGCAACCTACCCCGATACCCACTTCCAGTTTACAACTTCTCACGTGTCACGTCCTATAACGCTCTCTTTTTTTATTATACTCAACTCATTATCATCTTCATCTTGGTTGTGACTTGTGTTATAATATTTTCTTGATTGAGTATATTGGTTCTCCCTCTCCCGATATGGAAGATGTGACAGGCATGTTGGCTGAATGGGGCCTCTCAGCTGCGACTATCGAAATTTTCCGAGGTGAGCTACTTCCTACAATATTATTACCTATTGCTCATTAATATTAAGTAAATTAGGCACACAACTATTACATTTTGCTCATTTATTTTATGTAAATTAAGCACACCTATTCATTATGAACTCGGGCGACCGTCAAAACCCCCACGTGTTGAGAGAGGTGTATCAGAATCCCCCCGGTCGAGTTCGCAGAGTATCCCCCCGTCAAAACATGAGTACAGTGATCTCGAAATAGTGATTAAAAAAAAGTCCTATAGGTATAGATCACCCTTCTGTATAGATCACTGGTTGTCCATCAATAGCACCTACCACCATCTGTATTCTCCCTTGACCTTCCCTCTCAAATTTCAGCTTCCTGCGTTCAATAGGATTGAAAATGGCTTCGGAGCTCACTCAGCTGATCAGTGCTCTTCCAGGCGTCTCCAGCATTCGAGAAGATCTTCTTCACTCTTCAGATCACTGATCAGCTGAGTGAGCTCCGAAGCCATTTTCAATCCTTTTGAACGCAGGAAGCTGAAATTTGAGAGGGAAAGTCAAGGGGGAATACAGATGGTGGTAGGTGCTATTGACGGAGAACCACTGATCTATACAGAAGGGTGATCTATACAGAAAATAATAAACCTTTGGGCAATGATTTGCAGCGTTTTTGAAAAAAAAAACCATTATATTCAAAGTTTTCGAGATAGACCGTTTTAAAAATGTCATTTTCTTGTTTTCACCCCTTAGAAGTGACTGATAATAACCAAAATCTTCGCGGCACAATTAGACCCCAAATAGAGTTAATTGTGCCGCGGACGGCGTACAATTTTTTTCAACACAATGTGTTTTTACGGAGTTTTAACGGTTTTCTTGCTCAATTCCAAAAGTTCATTATTGAAAATAATAAACCAAAAATGCGAAAAGAACAGTTAGTTCCCCCTCCCCCACCCCCTCTCACCACCAATGATGCAAGCTGTGTAAATACGTTGAACCTAATGCTACTTCCTGTGTTTCAGCGGACGAACACGAACGCTCCGCAAACGCCAGGTTGTATCAAAGCGCGATCCTTCATCGCCTTCTTCGAAACTCCTGAGCAGAAGGGGGCTCACCATCAGGAGCTGATATTGGCCAATAGTGGCTTTGTCCAGCCTTATATTGCTGTTTTGGGTAATGTTTATAACATATAACAAGTATTTGTCAGAGTTTTCGATTTCGAATACATAACCGATAATTTATTGACAGGAGTGGAGCTCTGCTTCAAAGTGTTTTACACTTTCAATTTGAAATACACGTTGGAGTATGAACACATTTGGATTTCTATTCAAAAGCTCTTTTACAATATTCCTAGATCTACAGTAACTCCCGAAAGAGCCGCTTACTTAGCTACTGTGATTTACGAGTTTTTGGATTTGTATTTTCCCCTTTGCAATGAAATTGGTGACAAAACTGCTACGTTGCAACCCAAATTTCACTTTTTAACGCACAACCCTACTATGATGAGGCACGGTCCACTTAACGCACTCTCTAGCATGCGTTTTGAGTCGAAGCACACAGTTATCAAAGCAGCAGTTACCTCAATTCGCACCTCAGTCAACACTCCAAAATCAACTGCTGATAAACACCATTATCAACTGAACAGTCTTTTTTTCAAAAATGAACTCCCGCCTGCTGTGAATGTATATGGCAAAACTAGGTTTATACCTCCTAACGAACTTATCCAAATCTGCCACTCTCTCAATGTTCCACTGTGAGATGATTTGAAATTGGTCGAGTTTGTTACAACCGCTTCCAACGTGTATTTCACCTCTGGTTACGTGCTATGCACAAATATAGACGAAAACGGAAATCCTAACTTCATACTTATCACACATTTGTATTGTAACGAAAACACTAACGATGTGTACGTTAGAGGCTACAATCTCATTACGTTAGGTTTTGTCGAGCACTTCCGTGCATACGAAGTTGTTAAAGTCAAATTGAAGCCTTCAGCTCGCTACCAGTTGCTGGATTTCCCTTTCCAATCACTTTAACTAAGGCTAATGATGGAACTGTCTATGTTACAATGAGAAACACTTATTAAGGGGTGCAATTTTGAAATGTTATCATTATTACTAATACTTAATTTGTAAATTGTACCTAAAGCTTTACTTTATGATATTAAAATGTTTAAGTTAAAATTTATTTATTTATTTACAAACAATACCTTACCATGTAAAGACAAGGCATTAAAATAAAATTACTCATTAATAACATACCCTGTTGTTATCTATGGAACCTATTAATGACATCAATTTACAAAAGTTGTATTTGGGTATAAAAAGAAAACAAGTACTTAAAAGGTTGGCTTTTTAGCTAGTAACAGAATTTGTTTTGTAGTATTTTCAAGATTTCTTCATATAGGGTACTTCTGTATTTCTTGTTTTATTCGCTTGTGACAATTTAGCTTTTCCTACAAGAAGAAAATCAAAAAGGGTTGGCTTTCTGGCGGATAACAGTACCTACTGTCTTTTTCAGATTTTCAAGATTTCTTCGTTTTTAATGTTGTATTGTTCTTGTTTTAATCAGTTCTGTCAATTTGCTTATTTGTACGCATTTGAATTAGAAATTGTACTAATTGACAACCTACTATAAGGACAACCTAGACAGAACACGGAACGACCTAGACATTCAATAGGAACAACCTATACTTTTACTCGAGTTTACCTAGACAGAAAACGGAACGACCTAGACATTTGATAGGAACAACCTATACTTTTACTCGAGTTTACCTAGACAGAAAACGGAACGACCTAGACATTTGATAGGAACAACCTATACTTTTACTCGAGTTTACCTAGACAGAAAACGGAACGACCTAGACATTTAATAGGAAAGACCGAGACATTTAATAGGAAAGACCGATACTTTTACTTGAGACAACCTAGACAGAAAACAGAACGACCTAGACATTTAAAAGGAACAACCTATACTTTTACTGGAGCCAACCTAGATAGAAAGTGCAAGAACCGAGAGATTTAATAGGAACAACCTATACTTTTACTGGAGCCAACCTAGATAGAAAGTGCAAGAACCGAGAGATTAAATAGGAACAACCTATACTTTTACTGGAGCCAACCTAGATAGAAAGTGCAAGAACCTAGAGATTTAATAGGAACAACCTATACTTTTACTGGAGCCAACCTAGATAGAAAGTGCAAGAACCGAGAGATTAAATAGGAACAACCTATACTTTTACTGGAGCCAACCTAGATAGAAAGTGCAAGAACCGAGAGATTTAATAGGAACAACCTATACTTTTACTGGAGCCAACCTAGATAGAAAGTGCAAGAACCTAGAGATTTAATAGGAACAACCTATACTTTTACTGGAGCCAACCTAGATAGAAAGTGCAAGAACCGAGAGATTTGATGGGGAGAACCGTTAAAGAAAGGAATGTACCCTAGCAAAATAAGGCAGGCAACCTTGATAATAAAGGGACGCAACCTAGAAAAAAATTGGAGGCAACCCAGTGGAAAATACTCCAATTATTGAATACTAGGTTGAATCACCCTGGTTGTAAATTATTTGTGCATTAAATTGGCGGTTAGAACTTTTTGCTTCTAGGTTGCTTCACCGTCCACGAAAGTAAAACCCGATTATAAACTAGGATTATAATAACCGAGACATTAATAATAAGTTATGCAATTAACCGTGACTCTTAATTCATCGTTAGCAACCGTGACCTGAAAATCCGGGGGCGGCACATTTTAATTCACTGTTAAATACAAGTTGAGTCTAACCTAGAGATTAAATCCGGGGGCGGCACATTTAATTTCACGGTTGTAGCTTCAACCGTGACTTTAAGTCCTTTAAAATCACGGTTGATTGCATTTTGTGGTCGGTAAATTCACAGGTATTTTCAGTCTCGGTTAGATGATATACAACCGTGACATTAAAAAGATCCACCCGTGACTGAAAATACATTAAATTCTAGGTTGGCAGGATAGGACCTAGCAAAAAATCGTGTTTTAACCGAGAAAAGGCCCTTTTTTTTCTCAGTGTAGTATTTGATGATGGTGTCTATCAGCGAATCAGGTACCATAGCGCGAAGTTTTCCCTTAGTAACTTCATAATGCAATCTATTCTTGATCAATTTGTATTTAGGATTGATGTTTGTTCCATCATTTATAGAGTCAATTATGGATTTCAATTTTGGATCATTCAATTGTGCGCTATCAAAATCAATGAAAATGTCTGGGAAATCCTTGGTGTTACAAGATTTTCCATTTCTCAAGACATTCAGTCAATTTTCTGAGATTTTGAAGCAATATTGTCAGCATTGTTGGAGCGGTTTTCAATTGGGTTTCTGCTGAGGTAGTCTGAAAAAATATTTTCAGTTCCTTTGGTATGGTGTACAACATATCTAAAGGGCATAAATTGTACTATCCAACGAGCCATACGACCACCATTTTTGGCCAAACTTGAAATGGCTGTGAGGGCCTTATGGTCTGTATGAAGAAACATAATTAATTAATAATATACATATAATACTATTATTATAATTATATTATTATAATAATATATAATATATAATATTATATATATATAATATTATAATATTATTATAATAATAATATAATAATAATAATAATAATATAATATTATATTATAATATAATAATATAATATATTATTATTATTATTATTATTATTATATTATTATTAATATACATAATTAATAATTTTTTCTTACTATGCTCCAAATAAATTCTGTATTTGCTGAAAGCAAAAGCGATGGCGAGGGCTTCTAACTCGTAGGCGGAATAGTTTTCTTCGCATTTAGTCAATTTCCGACTTGCAAAAGCGACTGGTTTCAACTCTTGCTGATGATATTGCGCAAGGATTGCAGAAACTCCCTTCTTTGAACCATCAGTGAATACCTGAAATCTTTTGGTGAAATCTGTAGTTATAAGAATAGGAGGAGTAGTGATCAGCGTGCGCAAGTGTTGCCAAGCTTTTTCAGCATTGGTATCCCAGATCATCGCACTATCTTTTTTTCTCAGGTCATTCAGTGGTTTTGCAATTATGTTGACGTTGGGCAAAAATTTGGCGAAAAAATTTACACTTCACAAAAATGATGCAACTTCTTTCGGGGTTCGTGGTCGGGGAATTTTTAAAAGGGCCTCAACTCGGTCTGGTTGTATAAATATTCTATTTTGGGAGATTTGGTGTCCCAAAAATTCTATGGTAGTTCGTGCTAATTTTAATTTATTGGGATTTACAGTGAGGCCTGCTGAGGCCAGTCGACTAAAAATTTCGTGTAGATGACCTATATGTTGGTCATAAGTTTCGCTGTAGATGCAGATATCATCAAAATAATATAAACAGAAATTGTACCTTAAATCATCAAGGATTTTATCCATCAATTTGGACAATATTTGCCCACCAACACTCACTCCAAAAGGTACTTTTTTGTAACAAAAGGTACCAAATTCACTTTGAAAAGCCGTTAATTTTTTCGACCGATGTGTCAATTTGATTTGATTGTGTGCCGAGTTAAGATCAATCAAAGTGAAATAGGCTGCATTTTTAAAATTCAAAAATGCGCTTTCTATAGGAGCTATTGGGTATTGTAGGTAAACAAGGGATTTGTTTAGTTCCCTGTAATCTGTTACCAGTCTCCAAGAATTAGCACTATCTGCATTCTTTTTCGGAACAAGGAAACAAGGTGATGCGGCATGAGTATCAATCGGTTCGATTACGTTATCTTCCATCAGCTTATCTAGGATGACTTTCATCGCTTCTTTAGGTATTGGACCTTGTGTGTAAACAACCTTAGAGTTTTTCAAGGTCGCTCCAGGTTTCAATGTAAGATCACATTTTACAACATCCGTAGTACCTAAAGCTTCTGTAAGTACTGTAGGGTATTTTTGTTTGAAATATCGAAGTAGACTATCTTCATTTAATACTTGGAGTTCACAAAAATTGTGTTTTACGGTGGCAACATCAAACAATTTAAATTTCTTATTTTTGGCAAATTTGAAGGTAAATGTATTGGTTGATGGATCGAGCAGTAGAGTAGAAGATCTGATGAAATCTAGACCCAAGACCATTTCCTGTGGTAAGGTTGGGGCTATATAGAAAACATGATTCCAGCTATAATCACCTATTTTAATCTGTAGGTGTACCTTCTTATCGATTGTGATCTTAGACGAGTCGCCTAACATCGCAGATATACTTGCTGGTATCGTGTACAAAGAATGTTTTTGTTGTACATTTTCGAGAAATTGCTGACTGATGCAGGAGAAAGTTGCTCCCGAATCAATCATAGATGTTGCTCCAATAAATTTGTTAACCAATACTTTTGTTAAATTGTTTGTTGACCCATTGTTTGTTTTTATTTTATTAAGAAATTCAAAATTTTTATTACACGAACTACCCTTGACCGGAAACCCTTTTATCAGTTTTTTGACTTTTTTGTTTGTTTCTTCTGAAAATTTTGCCCATTTTCCTGTTTTAAAAAATTTGACTGGTTTTGGTTCCCACTTTTACCACGACGGTTATTTTTTTAAGAACTTGTTGAACTGCGTTGTGAATTTGCTGATGATGAGCTATTTCGCCGATCCATGATTTGAAGATGCGTTGAATTTGGTTTCTGAGGAGACATTTGCACGTATGGTGGTACCATCGGGTAATAGTACAGAGGGTAAGCATTGCCAATAAATGGTTGAAAGGTATGTTCTTGCTGGAACTTTTTTGTATAATTTTGATTCTTCTGTTGAAAAGTTTTGGTTTGCCTAGGTGATCTTGAAAGTGAGTTTTGTGTGAATCCCCTCTGTTGGTGATTTTTATTGTAATTGGGCTGATTTCCTGATGATTGGAATTTTGTATTTTGATTCTGATTGGAAAAAAATCCATGTTGCTTCGGTGCTTTTATCCGTGTGACGTCACACAGGATGGATGTATCGATTCTTCGATACATCCATCCATACATTGAAGTTGAACATATTTAATAATAAGTAAACAGCATAATACCTATATTATCAAGGAAGTATTTAGAAACGAAGTAAATTTTGTAAGTCATGTAAGTTATGGTAAAAATACTGGTTATATGTATCACTTGCAGATGCGCAACCAATAAAACATTTGAAAAAAAAAAAAATCGATTCTTCGACTAATCGAACGGTTATTCGAATCTCGCTGAAAGGCGGCCATGTTGACTCCGTTGTAAACAAAGATTGTATGGACGGTTTTTCATTATGCCAATTTATGCGGTTATTAGTTGCTCTTCTCGTCCCGGAAGCGGTGTTTAATTTTTTGGTTTACCAAAAGTGATTAGAAACAGTGTGGAAAGACAAGAGAAATTTTCGAAAAAATTAGAATATCAGCCTTTTGGTGCCGCTGATTCCCAGCATTCCTGACAACCATGTTCGATGAACTGACTGAATTCCCATCGTTGTAAACAAAGATTTTTTCATTAGGCATGCCGATTTGTGCGGTGTTTGGCTCGTAGGGTATTCTGTACATAAAAATAGGTAGGTACTATATAAGTTTTAAAAAATACCTAAAAACCTTGCTATCTGTACTTCGATCTGAAATTTGAAAGAAAAACTCACTACAGACCTTACTTTGGAAGTGAAATTAATAAGGCCACCACGGTGCCAAAACATTCATGGCACGACCACTACATATGGATGAATGCAACCATAATAATGCGTTAGTGTTGTTCTTCAACGTACAAGTCAACTCATGGGGCCAGTTATGACTCCATTGCATGTTAATCTATCCATATTCGAACCATAAATGCGTGCTAGAGTCCGGAAAGTGGTTTATTATCATTTTTAATTGAAAGTAGAGCCCTCACTGAGAGTTTTGGTATCAACTGGATTCTTCTATGATGAGCCTGTGTGGTCTTTTCCCATGATTTTTCAAAGTTTCATAACAATGTTGACTTAGCAATGGGCAGGGGATGCTATCATAACATTATTTTCATCAAACGACCATTGTTGAATCTACTACCTGCCCAAAACATGGCATACATCGTTATTATTTCAATTAACCTAATAATAATTGGATAACATTTGAAGCACTTACCTTTCCAAACACCACCACCTTGTCACCTGGGAGTACCTTGCATGAGATGGATTTCACATGCCCTGAAGTAACGAAGTTGTGCGCATCCAAAGATTTGCAGCACTTCAGTTGCTTCAGGGATATGAAATCCGTCTTCAATACAGGATACTCCACGAGATCTTCGCGAGTTATGTCAGGAAAATCGTCGTCACACTCAACAACACTCTGCTCAAAGGGGTCTAAACCACCGCAGAGACGTATCTTATATTCATTCCTTCTCAGGTCATCACCTGAGAGTGAACACACATACTGAGTATGGAATTTCTTGTCAGACATCTAACCCACAAGGGAGACATAATAATAACGATTACATAATTGCTTTTAAAGAATATTATCACCATCGTTCTGTTTATATACCAAGAAACTTGGTATGTAAACAGAATAACCTTGCTGGATAGGAGCGCAAATGGCGCCCCTTCACGACCAGCTGATCGGGTTGGAGAAGGTTATGTTTGATATCGAAAATAATCGATTATTGAGTGTCGAGGATAAAACGAACAATTTTTATAATTGTTTTCTTGATTTGAAGATGACTGTTTTAATCGATCTTCATCGTGACGTGCAGGCGATTGCTTATGTGGAGATCTCGATTTTTGCATTTTCTCAGTGAGTTCTAGTTTTTCGACATCCGCGACTAGAACTTGGAGTTCAGGAAAAGTTTTTGGTTTTGTGCTGAAATTAAATTTTGCACGAGTGTGTGTATTTGCTCCTTGTAAAATACACTTGACGAGATCAGTTTCGTTGTACTGGTTCAAAATTGTGTTGAATTTTATCACCTGTTCCACATACGTCCTGAAATTTTCAGAATCATACTGAGGTCTCAGTATTTTTTCCTGGACAAGTTTCAATTGAGTGTGCGGTGTAGTAAGTTCATCCAAGAGTTCCTTGGCTACGTATGAAAAAGTCAACGTTTCGTTTGAGGTCGCGAGTCAGAGTAACACCGAAATCTGTTGGTATGTGGCCAACCGTTGGAATATTTGTTTAAATAAATGTTCATTCATTCCATTTAGGAGATGAAGTTTGTCAAGGAACTTTATAAGAGTCCACGGGTTGTCAGTCACCAAACGTGGTACTTTAACAATTTCGTTCTCGATGTACAATGGAATTTTGTCTTTAGTGGCCGATTCCGAACTTAACATAGCACCTTGTGCTGAAAGATCCAATTTCTTACGAGCAGTCGTTTCCAAAACTATGATTCGGGCTTTCAACTCATTATTTTCCATCTGGAGTTTGCCCATGTCAGCTCTTATAACGCTAATCTCGGCCTGAAACTGGTCAATGCGAGATTCAAATTCGGATACCGAGGTTGATGACCCCTTGCACGAATCACATTTCCAAGTTTGTCGGCGTTCCATGTTCATTTTAACCCAAGATGTTACTGTTTGTAAACGGGTACATTTTGCATGGAAATATTTCGAACAAGTCGAGCAAAAGACATTGTCACTCGTTTCCAAGCCGCACTCGCACTCCATTGTACAAGGGTTGATGCAATGAAAATGCGTGTAATCGCTCAATAACCCAAAGCTCGTACCTATTGGTTATTGGTTTCGCTCTGCTACCATTTATCTCGCCTGCCAGGCCCTATAGTGGTAGTATGAGGGACCTGGGGTTGATAAAATGAAAGTTTCGTGGTGAGAGAAACTAAAAAGAGGTGTTTTATTAAGTAGGAATATATTCCTACCTACTCAAAACGGTAATAGGAAAATACATATAGTGGACCTCCGAAAGGTTGTATTAAAAATAAAGTTTTTTTTTCTAAATGGTTCGATCTCACCGTTTTAAAAGCTGCCAGCAGAACAAAAGAGGGAACGCACTTTTCCGATTCGAACTATCGTCGATACTGACGAGCTCTCGGTCCGACGCATGGACCCACTCCGGATCCGAGTACGTGAGATTAGGGAAAGGGTCGACGTGTCAGAACGGGCGTGACATACTCTATAAAAACTTTAATGTATTGATGATTAAGCAGTGCTTTCTACTATCCTCTTGTTTGAGAGTATTTGAATCTGGTTTATGTAGCTCACTTATTTCAAATTTACCACATTCTAGAACTGCTAGCAACAGGAACGTAAGGTTACCATTGAATAGAACTGAATTTTATAATCGGAGCTCTTTTGTGCAGGCCATTAAATTCTTGTACTATAATAATATTAACCCTATGGATTTTACCAGTGTGAAACATTTTAAGAAGTTTTTATTATCAAAATGTATTTTTGACGTGATAACGTCTTATAAATTGGTTTACCGGGAGACACTTCAAGAAACTGCGTTACGCTCCGCTCACGGAGGGGGTGCAGCTCGGCGCTCCCTAAAGGCGGGCGGCCCCTCCCCTTCCCCGGCGCTCACAAAAGCGGGAGCGCCCCGCCCCCCTTCACTGGCACTCACCCCCCCCCCCCCACCCATGGGAAATACCTACTACCTACGGGAAATACCTACTCTGTGCAACTTGACAAAGAATTTTATTTTATCCTTCTTCCTACTATACGAATGAATATTAACATTAAAATTATTTTACCACTCAAAGTCGTTGTCACGTAAAACTTTCGCCCGTATACCGACTTTACAGGCAACAACACAGGGTTTTTTCTCTCAATAGCTTATTCTGTAAATTTTAATTTTCTTCTTTTTTGAATTGATGGCATTGTACAGAGCTCTACCGGCTGGATGATTTTAGGCTCTGCCAGTTTACACAAGTTCCTTTGAACTTTTTAACTGGCAGGCGTATGTTTATTTAAAACAAGTATTTGTATTTCTTTTCTTATATATATTTTCATATGCCAATAAATAAATAAATAAATGAAATTTATCGTAAGTCCAACTCTCAAATTCTCGTAGGGAACGAACGGTTTGTCCTACAGGACTCCGCGAGGTCTCAAAAAATTCTATACTATCTTAAATTGATGGAAAAACAACACCTTTATATCAAAATGTTTTGAGTTAGGGCGTTTTCAGAATTTCAAACCTTATTTTTCAACCCTTAGAAGTGACCTACATCAACCAAAAGCTTCGGGGCACAACTAGACCCCAAATGGAGCCTACATACCAAATTTCATCAAAATCGGTCAATGCTAAGTGGGGAAAGTGCCGCGTACGGCGGACGGACGGCCAAATTTTTATTCGATTTTTGGATTCTACGTACCTTGAAACGTAAACAAACAAATTTTGAGTGGGGGGGCGGGTTCAAAAATTTCTTTTCTTGGTCGATTCCAAAGGTTCATTATTGAAAATAATAAACCAATATTGATGTTATGACGGAAAGTTTGAAAATTCTGTCCACCGATTTCCTTGACATTGTTGTCATAATTCTATTTTGAGACGTCCAATAGTCCACAAAAAATTCTGCTGTCCATCATATTTAAAATTCCAATATTATTTGGTTATTCCGTTGACACTTTGGGACAGCTGTGGAGTTCTTGAGATGTTATCGGTGACACTAGTGATACCATGGTCCAATTAGGGTTAGATGTAGGACTTTAATATGACGATTGACAAATAAATCTGAAATCAACGATGGAGCGAAAGAGGTTCAGACTAAAGAATCTTGTTCAATAATACTTTATTACGCTTCATGAGTCAGCATTCAACTAGTAAAAATAACGGCATTCTCAAAATGTACACAAATACACACTTATTTATATTATCTTCATTTCATTTTAGTGGCAGGTTCACTTGAACTTTTTGTTACTACAACCTTACGTTCTAGGACCCAATATTATGTACAATATTTACATAACAATACACCCAAGTGTAATTTTACTCATATTGCCAAGAATGTAAAGTGGAGAAGTAAGTACATATAAATGTACGATGGAAGGAAGAATGAACGGGCAACCCCAGTGTGCCAGAGTTGACTTGTTTTGAACTTGAAATTCTTTGTATTCAGTCTAATTATTATCTATCTAAATCAACTAAGAATGTCATAGTTTGTCATGGAAACTGTGCGAAGATTTCGAGGGTGCTAACATCACTTGAAAGAAGAGTTGGACGTAATCGTAATCAAGATCATAACTTTAATATGATAGTAATATTTGATAATTATAATCTCAAATGTGATTACGAATACATTCTTCATCATAAAACAAATATGATTATACTTGTGATCTCAAAAAGTGTGATAACAAGTTTAATGGTAATCACACTTTCAAATAACTGCAATCACTATTCAAATTCATCTGTTTATAATCGTAATTATCATGGCATCTAAAATACCTGGGATTATAATCATAATTGTAATCACATCTCAAATGAAGGGTCCAGGGAAAAAACCGACTAAGTCACTTTTTTTCACAAATTGAGTTTTTTATATCGTTGGACTCAGAAAATGATGCTCTTCATTTTAGTAACTAGAAAAAGAGGAAAAACCGACGTAGTCGGAAGTTATAAGGCTTGGAGTTTATGGTGTACAGGGAAAGAACCGACGATGTCTTCGCGCCCAGGGAAAGAACCGACGATGTCACTGTTCCTTGACTGGACCCCCAACAGCGCAACAGATGGTCCCCACCACCTTGCCTCTGTGATTCACAACATTTCTTATCAGTTCCACATTGTTTCCTCCAACGAGGTCGTCCAAAAATGTAGGTCTTTGGAACATGAAATGGCGCATGGAGACACCTAAAGAATTTAGGGACATGGTAAAAAGCGAGTGAAACCTACACCATTCTCAGTCGTGAATGTGAAACAACTCTTGACAAAAGACTGGAGATCCTTATTGGAGAAACATTATGGAAAAAAATGTTTGTTCAAAATCCAGGAAATAAAGGAAATTCATGTTTCCCATGACCATCCACGACTGGTGAATCACCGTTCATCGTTCAACGGCACTTTCTCATCCAGTGTGATTGGACCAAGACCCAATGAGCTGAACATAATGAAGCAAGGAGAATTTGAATTGCCCCTTCCCGCCTACAAAGGTAAGCATCGTTTGATTATACAATTCAGATTAATACAGAGATAATACAGCACGCCATAGTACAGATTGACGTTCGTGGTTTTATTTTTCAGGTTTGCTATCAGTCTCATCACCCAAGTACCGCGACATAATGAGCCTCCTGAAATTTTGTGGCCCAGCTGCGGTCAAATTTTTCTCAAAACTTCGGCACGAGTGATGTCTGTAAGTATGGTCGAGCTCTTACTTCCAAAAAGTGATGTAAATCCTTGAAAAATGAATTCAATACCTAATGAGTGGGAATGGTTTTTTTTTTTTGCTTCAGATGGTGAAAACAGTTCAAAAGGCTACCAGGAAAAAAAACACCTCTACCTACGTTCGTCAGAATTTAAAATATCATGTTTACTTGTTTTTTTTTTTTTTTTTTGTTTTACCACTGTAATATAATTAAACGACGTTCAAACAGAAAAAACATGTTTTTTCTCCATTGGACGAGAATTGACATCGTCGGTTCTTTTCCTGTTTTTTGGGGGGTTTGCTCAGTTTTGAATTTTTTAACAAGTAAGTAGTATAATAATAGCGTCAATATTTTGTGGAACACTTCAATAGATGTTTTAGTGCATAATAAGACTTATTTCAATTTTTATTTGCATCTAGTCAAACACAATCGCGTTTCAAACTTCCAAAATGAGTTTTCTCGTTCTTAAGAAAAAGTGACTTGGTCGGTTTTTTCCCTGGACCCTTCAAATATTTGGGATTATAATCGTAATATTGTAATCACATCTCTAATGCCTGTGATTGTAACCGTTATTGTAATCACATATATTCCTGATATTGTAATCGAAAATGTAATCATCTCTCAATCGTAATTGTAGTCATATCCCAAATGCCTGGGGTTATAACCACATCTAAAATGCCTGTGAATGTATGCAATCACATTTCAAATTCCTGATATTGTAAACGTAAATGGAATCATCTATCAATTTCTTACAATTATAATCGTGATTGTAATCACCTCTTTAATTATTCCCTGTAATTGTAATCTCATCTCGAATGCCATCCTCTCACATATAGTCCTGATATTGTAATCGAAAATATAATTATCTCTCAATGCCCCGTGATTATAATCGTAATCATGATTACGAATACGCCTAACTCAGCCTCGTGTGACTCATCTCAATGATACGAGATCGTATATTGTAATTACGATAACCTCCCTTCGCTCGCTTCCATTCATTGGATACCTCTTCAATAGAAGGTGTTTGGAAAGCCCTCCCTCATACATCAAGATATTAAATAAAATTGCCCGTCGTTAGAATATTTTCATTCTCATTGTTATTCGTGGAATTTGCGCACATATGAGTCAATTCATCGCAAGCCAATTCACATACATAGTGAAAGGTAACTTTGGAATTTATAGTAATTATGTAATGGTTGATTTTCCAAGTATGATTATGCGCTCTGTAAGGCTCTCAAAACAAGTGGATAAAATTGCTAGTTTGCATAGAAAATATGAATCAATAGTAGATAGTAATAAATATATCAATAATAAATTATCATCTTCCATTGCAAATAATTGTTATAATGTACACAATGTTTCAGCACATTTAAAAAAATTTTAGATGCAGTAAGTGGGTACAACTTCAACCAGACTTCCTTTTTAGTGATGTTTTCTATGCTCCATAATAGCGTACACGAATATCTAAGTTATATAAAATCGCTGGCACTTCCTAAGAGGAGATTTGAAAATGCCTGAATGACTATGAGCTGTGAGATCATTGCATGTTTATTTTATAATAATTATATATTGTATTACAGTATTCTTGAGACACTAACTGTTTGAAACAATCCATTTTTTCTAAAACAAAAAAAAAATTCCCTTAAGACAAAAATCCAAATTCAATATTTCACCATCTGGACAATAAATAAATATGGAAATGAATTATGAAACTACAATTTGTTCAATATTATATAGTAATTTAAACAATATAAATGAACAATAGAATTATATAATTTACCGATTATTTTTTTAGATTAGTTATCGATCAAATGCAAAAGTCTAAGTTTGAATAAATCTGACAGGATTTAGGCAAACGAAACCACTTGAAACCGAGGAAATTAATTCAGAATAACGAAACGAAGTTGAGTGGAACTCTATTGAGGGTTTCCCAACAGTTAAGCAACACTTTACATGTACTTTACTTTACTGCAACGGGAGGTGGAAAAAATATGTAAACTGCATTCAATCTTAATTTACCACACTCACTTTATGTGCATTTGCTAGTTTAGAGGATGATAGAGCAATAAAAGTAAAGGGAGTTTATTCAGGAGGGTTCACGTTAAAATGAGAACCAAATCAACCCTTTACGTTAATGCGAAGGCGCGCAGTTCAAAATGCAGATCTTCAATTTCACCCGTCATGAAATTCTATCCGAAGGAACAAAAACGCTGCAAATTATTACACAATGGTTTATTATTTTTCTATAGATCACTCGTCTGCAAAGCCACCAACCATCCAACATGAAGAAAAACATCGATCGCATTTCGATCAGCTAAAATTTGAACGGAGATTAGGCCTCTTTTGCGATTCACACTCGTGTTTCTGATTTATCGTACATCCAAACTTTAAATTTTCGTAGTGAGCGAACGGTTTGTCCTACAGAGCTCCGGGTGGTCTCAAAAAATTAAAAAAATTTTATAGAATCTTAAATTGAAGGAAAAACAATACTTTTATATCGAAATTTTTTGAGTTAAGGCGTTTTCAAAATTTCAAAATTCATTTTGGAACCCTAAGGCCGCGGCTACGATAGGAGCGTCGAGCGAGCGAAAAGGGTCAGGTATAAAAATAGTTTACCCTTGTTCAGGTAAGGGTGGCTACGGTGGGAGAGGTGAGTGTCATTGACGCTTGGGCGAAAAAATGGTCAACGCTCGACGCTCAGTCCCGAGTAATATTTTTGCTTGACGCTCAGCTTCTAACGTTCCCTGTCCACTTCTTTATCTAATGTTAGCATTGACCGATTTTGATGAAATTTGGTATGTAGGCTCCATTTGGGGTCTAGTTGTGCCCCGAAGGATTTGGTTAATGTAAGTCACTTTTAAGGGTTCAAAAATGAATTTAGAAATTTTGAATACGCCCTAACTCAAAACAATTTCATATAAAGGTATTGTTTTTCCTTCAATTTAAGATTCTAGAGAATTTTAAATTTTTTTAGAGACTATGCGGAGCTCTGTAGGACAAACCGTTCGCTCCCTACGAGAATTTAAGGGTGAGTTTTAAGGGTAAGCAGAAACACGAGTGTGCATCGCAAAAGAAGCTTAATATCCGTTCAAATGTTAGCTGAGCAAAATACAATTGACGTTTTTCTTCAAGTTGGTTGGTGGTAACAATGGCAAAGCCGTGTTCTTTGCAGACAAGTTATTATATAGAAATATAATAAACCTTTGTGTAATAATTTGCAGCGTTTTTGAATTCTAGGTACCCTAAAACGTAAACCAAAAAATTTTGTGAGGGGGGGGGGGGGGGGTAACATTTGTTTTCTTCGTCGATTCCAAAGGTTTATTATTGGAAATAATAAACCAAAACAAGAATGATAAAATAGCAGCAACAATGGACATTCTGGTGTATTCGAAAAATCTTTTTGTAGTATGAAAAAGTTTGTAGTATTCTCCATCACAATTCCTAAGCACATTAGGTAATAGGGTGAACTCCAAAACTTCTACACACACGGTTTATCAGTAAAGAACTTTTTGAAACAGCTGAATTGTCACTTAGTGCTAGGAGCCGAAGTTGCATATTCGCTGACCGGAACTCCCCATCTAGTTAGTCACTTTTCGCTCCCCTTCCGCTCGTACTGTAGCCACTCCTTTTCGCTTGAAGCTCGACTCTTGACGCTCGACTCTCAACGCTTGACGCTTGACGCTTCTATCGTAGCCGAGGCCTAAGGCTGCGGCTACGATAGGAGCGTCGAGCGAGCGAAAAGGGTCAGGTATCGACGCTCTAACAATAGTTTACCCTTGTTCAGGTAAGAGTGGCTACGGTGAGAGAGGTGAGCGTCATTGACGCTTGGGCGAAAAAATGGTCAACGCTCGACGCTCAGTCCCGAGTAATATTTTTGCTTGACGCTCAGCTTCTAACGTTCCCTGTCCACTTCTTTATCTAATGTTAGCAATGACCAATTTTGATGAAATTTGGTATGTAGGCTCCATTTGGGGTCTAGTTGTGTCCCGTAGATTTCGGTTGATGTAAGTCACTTCTAAGGGTTCAAAAATGAATTTAGAAATTTTGAAAACGCCCTAACTCAAAAAATTGCATAAAGGGTATTGTTTTTCCTTCAATTTAAGATTCTAAATCACACCTACAGCATTAGTTCATGTATCCTCCGCTGGGGATAGTTTTTCCGACCCATGCGCACACCCCATTCTATCTCAAATCAGTGAAAAACAATATCTTTATATCGAGAGTTTTCGAGAGCGTTTTGAAAATAACCCCTATTTTCACCCCTTAGAAGTGACTGACAATAACCAAAACCTTGTGGGCACAAATGGAGCCCAAACACCGAATTTCTTCAAAATGGTTTCATGGTAACTGGGGAATGTGGCGCGGACGGACGGAGAATTTTTTATTCGAATTTTGGATTCTACAGACCTACTTTAAAACGTAAATCACCAAATTTTGAGGGGGAGTTTAAAAACGAATTTCTCGCTCGATTCCAAAGGTTCGTTATTGAAAATAATAAACCAAAATTGAACGCTATCTCAAATTGACGGAAAAACTTCATGGAACAGTAATTTATTAGTTAAATAATTATTCTCATTGAGCGAACGGTTCGTCGCACAAAGTTCGCCGTGGTGTCATTAAATTCTAAAAAAAAATCGCGGACAGTTGCAACTAATGAAAAAAAAACACTGTACATCAAAAGTTCTAGGGCGTTCTGAAGATGTTTTCCCTCACTTTTTGCCCCTTAGAAGTGACTGGCACCGAAACTCTCGAGGTACAACTAGTCCCCAAATGGAGCCGATTTACCAAAATTCATTTAAATCGGTCCATGGGAATTGGGCAAACTGCCGCGTACGGCGGACTGACGAAAACTTCACTAGATTTGGTGATTCGGTTTTACTCAGGTTTTTTTAGAACCATACTAGGAGGTGGTTCACCATAGCCTTCAAAAAATCCCTTTGTGAGTAAGTAAGAAGTTCGATTTTTCATCTTCCCATGATAATTTTGCTTGTGACTAAAGGATGCCCGCTTGATATTGTCATGGTAACTTTACAGTATAAAGGGCAAAGAGGCTGGAAATTATTAATTTCAACTATCTGCATAGGGTTAATTTCTCATCGAGTGGACCTTAAAACCCAAAATGATGAAAGTAATCCCTTATAATCTAGTGTAAATTTAAATTACCTAGTGAAGGGCCCCACTGGATATGGTTCACCTTACGATGACTGTAAGGAAAGATCGTTCAAACATTATATATAACATTTCATTTTACAATTATTAGGGTAATTCGATTTTCTTCCCTTCAAAATGCTCTCCCTGTGACGCAATGGACGATGCACCGTTTCCAATATTTGGAGGCACCCTGAAGGTCCTCAGATTGAAGGCTTCTCAGCTACCTCGTCGTCGCTGCTTCAATGGCCTCAACGTTCACGAAATGCCGCCCCCTAAGCACCAATTTTGGTTTATTATTTTCAATAATGAACCTTTGGAATCGACCAAGAAAAAAAATTTTTAATACCCCTCAAAATTTGATGGTTTACGTTTCAAGGTAAGTACGTAGAATCCAAAAAACGAATAAAAATTTGGCCGTCCGTCCGCCGTCCGCCGTACGCGGCACTTTTGCCACTTAGCATCGACCAATTTTGATGAAATTTGGTATGTAGGCTCCTTTTGGGGTCTAGTTGCCCCGAAGATTTTGATTGATGTAGGTCACTTCTAAGGGTTCCAAAATGAATTTTGAAATTTTGAAAACGCCCTATCTCAAAAAATTTTGATATAAAGGTATTTTTTTTCCTTCAATTTAGGGTTCTGTCTCTGCGATCGAATTCGCTGCCAACAACTCCTTCACAATGAGAGAGGTGTCAGCGGGGGCATTGTCGTGTTGGTCAGTATTTGGTCATCTAAATTTTGAACGGAGATTAGGCCTTTTATGCGATTCACACTCGTGTTTATGATTTATCGTAAGTCCAACCCAGGGAGTAAACGGTTGGTCCTACAGAGCTCTGGGTGGTCTCATGAGATTCTAAAAATTCAATACTATTCCAAATTGATGAAAAACCAATACTTTTATATCGAAAGGTTCATTATTTAAAATAATAAACCAAAACCTCTCGCGCCAAATCCGGTCGAACTCGAGCACCCCGAGCTCTGAGGCGCCTGAGCACTTCGACGTATAATTTATTTTCCACCAACTAAATGGTCTGGAGGGACGAATTCTTGATGGACAATGCCCCAAACATCGATCAAAACAATCAGCATTTTCTTGACATTTTACCGGGATTTTTTTTCGATTTTTTGGTCCTTGGTTCTCCAGTTGTCTTCAACTCTTTACTTTGGGATTTCAGTTCAACATCAAATTCGTAGAACCAAGACTCATCTCCAGTGATGACTCGGTTCAAAAAGTCTCCACCCTCTTCAGCTTCCAACCGGACGTTGAGGCCATCAAAGTAGCAACGACGAGGCAACTGAGAAGCCTTCAACCTGAGGACTTTCAAGGAGCCTTCAAACAGTAGAAATGGCGATGGCAGATGTACTTTGAGTCACAGAGAGAGCATTTCGAGAGAGACAAAATCGAATTACCGTAATAATTGTGAAATTTTTATTTCATTTTTATACGAACTTTCCGTACTGACCTCGTGTAAGGGTCGGAACAAGACCTGAACAAGAACAGGAGTTGCCTTATCATTCCACACAGAGATTCTGCGATGAAGTAGTTGTAGATATTACTCATGAATGGAAAGTTCCTCTGTAGAACGGAAAGAGAAAAATGTTTTGCGGAATTTTTTCTTTTTTAAATAGTTGTTTTGATAAGAATTGACTTCTTCCTAGATTAAAGAACTTTCTCATAAAATTTAATTGTCACTTGTAAAATACTGTATAACTGTCTGAACTAACTGGTATACGTTATTTTATTTGTCAAGCAACAATAAACGAAAGGAATAAAGATTGCGGGTTTCGGGGTTGTTACTGTTGTCGAATTAAGAACTGATCAGACGGATCAGTCTGGATAATGATTAATAAAATGTTACACATTCTTCTCAATGGGTCTGATGACGCTTTCATGGCTAACAGGGAGAAAACCAGGAAGAATGATTGCCCTCTAGTGTTCATTGGTACCTAAATAGTTATGAGTGACCATACGAGAGGAACACAAAAAGCCGCAATCACTGTTTGAGCCGCAATGTTGATGAATGCTCATTTAACCAGCCCATCATTGAAGTGAGAGAGCCCAGAAAACTTTTGAGTTCGACACAATTTGAATTTACTCCAAATGCTCGAACAAATATTTGCAGTATTTTCAATTACATACGATATTGTCCTTAGCTTGTTCAACACTTCTTACAGACACACTACAGCGACTTATAGAAGGTATATTAATATGAATAATTGTATATGTCTAAGCTGTGGTTCTGGAGTCAATGAATTGAAAACCAACCTGATAGATAAGAGTAACTATGTACACAAAAAAAAGTCAACGCAAATAAATTAACAGTCTTGTGAACTAACGCCTCTTCAATTCGCTCAATAAATGTGGAATTGTCGTGTGGTGAGGCTTTATTGTGCAGAATCACGTTTGGTCTAATGTGCATCGGCGGTTATGCCCACTGCTTGGCTCGCGTTTTGTCCACGTCTCCCACGATGTCGATGTCCTGGTCGGAGTCTTCCGATGAATGGTAGCTTGCTGCCTGGGAGTAGTCCATCGGACGTTCTGAAAGCAAAGTAATCATTGAAGTCAGTTTGAGGGAAATCCAGAGCGTAATGAGTTATTTTGTGCGATGGAGAGGTTAGTGAAATATCTCTATGAGGAATCTGCTTCCGCTACAACATGAGTAGGAGAAATGAATGGAGAAAACGTTGGTTTTTCTTCTCCCCGATCTTCGATAGATGTTAGGCGACGTTGCAGTGCCCTACTCCTTCGAATCAGTGATACTCTAACTAGCGTAGCTTGCAAGAATTGATGGACCAGCAGTCGCATCCATTGAGCAGAAGGAATAATTTGAGACCATCACTTGTCAAACAGCGATATTTAGATCGACCCAACAAGACACAATACGTCAACTGATTGGGAATCGGGTCCACCGGAATAAACTCCTTCTTTGCCGAGCGTTCGGTAAATTTATTACCATCTTCTTACCGTCCGTCGAGCCCTGAAGAAGGTAATAAATTTACCGAAAGCTCGGCAAAGAAGGAGTTTATTCCATTGGACCGCATTCCCAATCAATTGACTTGTTAAACATATCGGGTTTTTTTTTTTTGCATACTGGTATTTTATACTGATTTATTAGGTACTTTTTTATAACGAACCATTGGAATCGACAAAAAAAAAAAATTTAACCCTCCACCCCTCAAAATTTGTTGGTTTACATTTCAAGGCACGTAGAATCCGAAAATCAAATAAACATTTTGCCACCGTCCGCCGTACGCGGCACTTTCCTTTGTTACCTTGGGCCGATTTTGATGAAACTTGCTATATTGGCTCCATTTGGGGTCTATTTGTGGCCCGACGCTTTTAGTTGATGTCACTTCTAAGGGTTGAAAAATAAGGGCTGAAATTTTCAAATACCCTAGCTCAAAATCCTTTGTTATGAAGGTATTGTCTTTTCATCCATTTAAAATAGTATTGAATTTTCATAATCGAATGAGACTACCCAGAGCTCCGTAGTACCAACCGGTCACTCCCTATGAGAACTTAAGGGTTGAACTTACAATAAATCAGAAACATGAATCTCGAAAGAGGTCTAATCTCCGTTCAAATTTTAGGTAAAATGCGATCGTTCTTCGAGTTTCACTCAGTTTTGCCTCCTTAGCAACCAGTAATCAAATTTCCAAAATGAAGGCATCCACAACTTTTCATTTCGTCGAATTGAGTCTGAAGCGCTTAGTTCTTCAAAATAAACTTGATTGTGAAGCGAAAGTATGGTTGGTAGGTGCTGGTTATGTCAAGACTGTGTTCCTTGCAGGCGAGTGATCTATACAGTAAAATAATAAAACTTTGTGTAATATTTTGCAGTTTTTTGAGATATTTTAGTATATTTGAGTTCGTCTTGGCGTTAAAGTCTGGCACCATGTTGGCAGCCCTTGGTGGCTTCAAACATATTGGTGAGTAGAAGATAAACTCTAAAATTTAGTGAAATTTAATTTCAATTCTGATGTTATCAAATTAAGAATCTAAAACAGATTATTATACAAGTTTTGTGAACTCTCTTATGTATTCTCGAGGGAAAATACTATGTACGAGTAATATTTGATGATTAGACGACTCAGATTCGTTCTTGGATGGGTGACCACTCGAGAGTGGGATCACAAGTCCCAGTATTTTCTCGGGTCGGGTCGTTGGCGAACCTCCTTCACTTAAGGAGGAGGCAATGAGCGTAATCATTAGAACAAATTCAGATCTCTCCTTTGGAAGACAGCTGATGATATCGGCGAGAAAAAAATCCAACCTGAAATTATTGTTAATTTGCTTTCGAGTCTACCAAAAAAATGTTCTCCAAAGTCAAAATTTCCACTCGCGTTTAAAGTTTCAGACCTTTCTGAACAATTTTGGTTCCGTGTCTGTCTGTCTGTGTGTCTGCGTGTATGTCACGAAATCCTTGCCACTGCCATAACTTCTACATTTCTCATCCGATTTCGATGAAATTTTCAGGGATTATGCTGCTTGGCGTGTAGATGGTCCCCTAAGAAAATCATTGTCCCCAGACTAATAGTTGCCGCTGCACATGCGCAAACGTGAAATCCTTGTAAGAGCCATAACTTCTACTTTTCCAACAATATTCAGAAATTGTGTAGAGTCCCCTATGCAAGGTACTTAGAGATTGATGTTTTGTAATTAACTACTATGCATCGGATCATTTATACAATCGGGTTTACGGATACTAGGAAGTTTTTTCCGTTTTTCGTGGTTATTACTTCCACAATCATGGTAATATATGATATATTCGGATTCAGCACAAAAATTTCTGAAATCAATGCGTTTTTCAAAAATTAAAATTGTCCAAAATTAAGTATTTATTCATATATATAATGAATACGTGCGAATATTTGTTGTGCCCATAAATGCAGTAGCCGTGTGGGCACTCTATGAGTTTGTGGAGACGAGTAGAACGTGAATATGGACTCCTAACATCTTCAAAGCAAACCCGGTGCATACAGTATGTTGGTATGCTACAATGAAAATCGAAAAAACCAAGAATCGTGTAAAAAAAACTTTCTAAAAGAAATTGCAACACCATTGTACCTTTTCTTAACCACACCTTCGACTGAATGATTTCTTTGAAAATTCGCTCATTAATTCATGCTGCATGAATGGACTTTTTTCTCAATTCTTCCTTGGAGTGACAAGTGATGTCCCCAAAATAACACATTCAGCTATACCATGTACTGTGAACACTTGGAAGGAAAAGCCGCATGAAACGTATAATGTCAGTTGTATTAACAACCAACTATTTCAATATTCAACTATTTCAATATGATACAACAACAACCAATACTAATCTCGGACTGAACTCTTGAATCTTGAGCTTCGTTCGTAACAGTAGGTAGGAACGAAAATCGTCGCTGTAAAAACAGCCAACTTTGATTTCTGGCAGAAATTAACCTTATCGAACAATCTAAGACACCTCTGAGATATGAGAATTTTGATCTACCGGAGTACAAGAGAGTAATCTCATCTTCGGAATGAGAAGATTTAAGATGAAGTTAATGTTTGTCCACATTTTGAACCGAGGTGCTCTCAAATCGCTGGAGACAACAGTTCTGAGCGCTTTATTGTTGTTCGTCATTGTTTAGGAGATTATTGAATGATATCGATGAAGCGCCCCTCACGAGTTTCCCTACCGACAAACAATAAGGATGCAAATGAATAAGAGAGAACTTCAAAACGCAATTAGGGAGACAGAGGCGGTAGGTTGATTAAGCTAAAATTACTCGAAGTTGGGTCATGTCAGAGACCCAAATTACCATTTGAGTGGTTCAATTAGTTAAAAATTGCCAAAATTAATGACCTGTCACAGCATTAAAGACTTATTACACGCAATACTCGGAGAAGAGCCAATCACATTAAAACATTGACTCGATTAGCCAACGGAACCCTTTTGTATAAACGACCAAGTTCGCAAGTTCTCCTTTGAAGAAGATGGGTTGAAAGGAGCTTGGGAAGGAAGCTTAAATGAAAGGAGAGGTTGGTAAGATACACAAACTCGCTAACTTCTGGAGGACCTTCAATAGATGACCGGCTCACAGAATTAATGATAAATTAATAATGGGCACGCAGTGAAGTTTCATGATCAAGTTGAATGTGTTACGAACTATACACGAATCTCATATGCCGTTTAAGTGAATTGAGATGAATACCAGTACACCGTCCTGTACAAAGGAAAGTCCCATTCGTGTTGCATTATGTGAATTAGCGTGTTTCAAAAAGCCATTTAAGCTAAATTAGCAATTTTTGAACTGGGCCAGACTGTAGATAGCCAATCAGAATACAGGAAATTTATAAAAATCAGAATGCAAGGAAGAATTCAGGAGCTTCACCCAATCAGAATGTAGAAACCTCCAGTCAATCAAGATACCGAAGCCTGATTAAATCATACAGCAGGAGCTTCATCAAGAGGCAATCATAATCCAGGAACTTCCAACCAATAATAATGAGGGAACTTTCATTCATCAGAATAAAGAAGCCTCAAGCAATCACAACGCAAGAAACCTCCAATCAGTTAAAATACAGAAACCGCCAACCAATCAAGATCGAAGCCTCACTAAATCATACTCCAGGAGCTTCAACAAGAGGCAATCATAATCCAGAAACTTCCACCCAATAAGAATGAAGGAACTTTCAGTCAACCAGAATACAGAAGCCTCAAGCAATCACAATGCAAGGAACCTCCAATAAGTCAAAATGCAGAAACCGTCAACCAATCAAGATCGAAGCCACACTAAATCATAGCGCAGGAGTTTCATCAAGAGCCAATCATAATCCAGGAACTTCCAACCAATAAGAATGAGGGAACAAGCAATCACAATGCAAGGAGCCTCCATTAGTGAAAATGCAGAAACCACCAACCAATCAACATCGAAGCCTCAATAAATCAGACCGCAGAAGTTTCATTAGGAGCCAATGTGAAAATAAGAACTTCCTACCAATAATGAGGGCTCTTCAAGACGATCAGAATGTAAGAAACCACCAATCAATCTGAATACCGATGTCTCATCAAATCAGACCACGGGTGCAACCAACTAGAGTGCAAGATCATCCAACGAATGATAATGTCTAAACTTCCAGTCAATCAAAATGCGATGATCTTCAGCCAATAATAATTCAAGAGGTCTACCTATAAAAATGGAAGGTCCTGCAAGCCTCGTCACATTGAAGCGCAGTGGTCTCATTAGGAACCAATCATAACGCAGATTGTGGAATTTGCAAACAAATTTTTGGAATGATCTTGTTCCAGAAGAAGTGTTAAAAACAAAACGCTGCAAATTATTGCACAAAGGTTTATTACTTTTCTGTGTAGATCACTCGCCTGCAAAGAACACTGCTTTGCCATTGTAACTACCTACTAACCAATCAAGTTCATTTATAAGAAATAATAGCTTCTAACTCAACTCGATGAAATAGGGGGTTGTGGGTTCCTTCATTAGGAAATTTTATTACTGGTTGCTAAGGACCCAAAACTGAGTACAGCTCGAAGAATCGAACAACGATCGCATTTTGGTCAGCTAAAATTTGAACGGATATTAGACCTCTTCTGGTATTCACACTCGTGTTTCTGATTTATTGTAAGTCCAACCCTTAAGATCTCATTGGGAGCGAACAGTTAGTCCTACAGGGCTCTGGGTGGTCTCATTCGATTCTAAAAATTGAATACTATTTTAAATGGATGAAAAGACAATCGGCCTTTAGTAACTAAGGAAAGTGCCGCGTACGGCGGACGGCGGAAAAATGTTTATTCGATTTTCAGATTCTACGTATCTTGAAACGTATACCAACAAATTTTGAGGGAGTTACATTTTTTTTCTTGGTCGACTCCAAAGGTTGAATTGAAAATAATAAATCAAAACTGGACACGTTCTCACCCCAACACTGCTTCTGTCCTTTAAACAAATGCGAAGTAGGTCTTACTTATGTGACGTGTTTTAATAGTTTAGTTGTTGGAATTCAGGTGATCAATGGGAAGATTACACAGTAAGTTGCACATGGGTAACATTCGATGCGTACATCACCTCGATTGAAGTTTCTTACGAGTATATTCACAACCTGATAGGGTGATAAGTTTGAAGAATGAACTACTGAAGATGATGCAAATGCCAGAAAGGGGGAGTTAAGTATGAAAGAAAAATAATTGGAGTCATTATTGTTCTCCACTCTAACAAGGGTGAAATTCGATCTGCCCTGGAGGGTTAGAGAAGGTCACGCGCCGGCTCCTCCCGAAAGCGGTAGTAAGACGAAACAGATGGTATAATTATTTGAGGATATCACCGAGATTGTTTGGCGTTTCTCGTTCAACTTGTGATCACCGCATTGTGTAAATGGAAGGCCTTGGTAGCCTCATTCATTTTCACTAAAAACTGAATCGATCAAATAGACGCTGTACGGACCTTCCCACAACCAACATTATTGACATAGGTGATATTATTATGTTTTCACTCGGATACGTGAAAACAATTGGAACTGTTGATATTTTTCAAAAAGATCCCCACGAAATATGATTGCATTATTAGTTACGAAAGGAACTTTATTCGAAGTCTAACTTTTCCCCTAAAACTCGAAATTTATCCGTTACCTAGTCGAGGTTCAGTTTCGAATGGAGAGGGTAGGGTGCGATTGAGAGGTATCAAGAAATGCGGTGTAAATTATGATGAACTTGACAACTTTCTGACCGGATGATTGTCAAAATGATTGAAAACGTATTCCACATTTTGCATCCAAGTCTACAAAAAGTTGCAGAAGCAGTGTTTACACTTTTGGGAGATGACAAGAAAAGTCTTCATTAATGAACATTTCTGCCTGCAGATTTCAGGTTTTAGACCTCCCTGGTCAACTTTGGTTTCATGTCTGTTTGTTCAACTGTCTTTATGGTCGCAAATCCTTGTTCCGCTCAAAACTGTTCACAGTTCGGTTTCGATTAAATTTTCATGAATTGTTCGGATCACACCGAAGATGGATCCCTGGTATATGCATCACTGACGGATCGATAGTACCGCACAAACATGAAATCCGCAAAGCATAATTTTTTATGCGCCTTGATTTTTTTTTAGATTTTTAATCTAAGGTAGACCTCATCCTGAGAATTTTGGCACCAACCGTGACCGTCTAGCGTGAGTAGATCTGTTTCTATGATTTTTCAAAGTTTCGACCGTTTATGACGTCACGCGCCCCTCTCGCCTGGGTGGGACCCTCCAGCCCACTGTGACGTCATAAACGGTCGAATCTTTAAAAATTCATAGGAAAAGATTTACACACGCTAGAAGGCCGCGGTTGGTTCCAAAATTCTCAGAATGAGGTCTACCTTAGCTTAAAAATAACAATGAACAGTTTTGGTTTATCATTTTCAATAATAAACCTTTGGAATCGACCAAGAAAAAAAAATTTTTAACACCCCCTCAAAATTTGATGGTTTACGTTTCAAGGTACCTACGTAGAATCCAAAAATCGAATAAAAATTTGGCCGTCCGTCCGCCTTACTTTCCCCACTTAGCATTGACCGATTTTGATGAAGTTTGGTATGTAGGCTCCATTTGGGGTCTAGTTGTGCCCCGAAGAGTTTGGTTGATGTAGGTCACGTCTAAGGGTTCCAAAATAAATTTTGAAATTTTAAAAACGCCCTAACTCAAAAAATTTTTATATAAAGGTATGGTTTTTCCTTCAATCTAGGATTCTATAGAATTTTTAGAATTTTTTGAGACCACGCGGAGCTCTGTAGGACAAACCGTTCGCTCGCTACGAGAATTTAAGGGTTTTACGTACGATAAATCAGAAACTCGAGTGTGAATCGCAAAAGAGGCCGAATCTCCGTTCAAATTTTAGCTGACCGAAATACGATCGATGTTTTTCTTCAAGTTGGATGGTTGGTGGCGTTGCAGACGAGTGATCTATATGGAAAAATAATAAACCATTGTGTAATAATTTGCAGCGTTTTTCCTACCCAGGCGCACACCCTATTACCTTGGAGAGCACCTACAGGGTGCGGTAGCATAACTTCCTCTTTTCAAAACTGAATACTACGAATTGTAAAAATCAGAAAGTTTGTAATTTGGTTTTTACAATGTTTACTAATCTAACCTAATTTACAATGCTAACTACACTGATCTAATTTACTACACTACTAAAATTTTGTTTTACTTAGTTTGGAAGATAAAATCACTTAGGCGGCGTCCCCCATTCTCAATTCATTGAATATACCGGTTTCTGGCGATTTCAAGCATAGTGTTATGTTGGAAATTCCTTCCTGATGTCGTCCTTTAAATCTTAAAGGATCCTTGGACGGTTCACAAAAACACGGAATTTAAAAAAAAAAACAGAAAAAAACCACACGGGGACAACAAATTGGGAGATCCAGCCACTGCAAATCGCCCCTGATTGAGATGAGGCGTTCTGGGAAGTGTTCCCTCAAAATAGCCATCGCTGCTCTTGCGGTGCTGTTACACCATCCTGTTGGTAACAAATTTCCAAAAAACAAAAACAATAATACTGTAAAACCCAACAACAACAAGATGACTATACAATGCGTTTTATTCCGTTTTGAAACCCCCTGTATGAGGGGACTGAAGTTCTAACTATCCTTTGCGGAATTTTTCTTCTTTTTTCTACCATCATCTTGGGCCAATATGAGGAATCCTTATTCCAGAGCGTAAGCGCAAACTATAGCAAACTCCCTTCATACAGCGTCTACCGCATAGACCATAAAAAATCTCTCTGATTGACTTTTGTCTTACAAAAGCTAAACCATAAATCGTAGGATTGCTCTGAAATGAAAACGCTGCAAATTATTACACGAATGTTTATTATTTTTCTGTAAAGATCCCTGCTTTTCCATTAATAGTACCTACTGGCAATAACATCGTTACCCAACAGTAGTGGGTGCCTTCATTACATGGGAGCGAGAGAAATCTTCAAAGCTATCAAAATCAAAATAGTAGCTGTATGGGAGAGTAGTCAGCCTTGTGGGTGTGGCGCATAGCTGGAATCGTTAAAAATATACTATCGACCTCTTGGTTGAAAAAAAAATTCCCAAAAAAATACTCTTCACATCACCCCAAATTTATAGATCACCCTCACGTAAATTGATATTTTGCTTTCGAGTCTCCCAAGGTAGCTTTGTTTTCACTTTTCAAGGATGAAAAAAAAAGTTCTCCAAAATCAAAATTTTCACTCGCGTTTTGCGTTTTAGTCCTTTCTGAACAATTTTGGTTCCGTGTCTGTCTGTCTGTCATGAATTCCTTGTAACGGGCATAACTACACGAAGTTATTGTCCGATTTCTATGAAATTTTCAGGGATTGTGCGGGTTGGTGTGTAGACGGTCCCCTATGAAAATCATCCCCGGACTCATAGAGAATCTCAAATCCTATTCATTGCATTACTAGGCCTCAATAGCTCCGAGGTAGCGCACAGAACTGTCCCCCAGGGGTCCCGGGTTCGAATCCCAGCCGAGGCTAAGTATTTTTTGATCCAATCACATACATCTACTCTATTAATTTTTCATCCGAATTTGATGAAATTTTCTAGGATTGTCCAGATTAGCGTGTAGATGGAAGGTACTTAGAGATTGGTGTTTTGAGATTAACTACTACCTATGCATCGGATCATCTATATAATTGGGTTATGGATACGAGGAAGCTATGTGCCACACCCACTTGGCAGACGTTTTTTCTTATTTTCTGTAAACCATACCAACATACTGTATGCATAGGATATGTTTTAACAATTTTAGCTGTTCATAATCATGTTCTCCTCGTCATCCCGAACTCATAGAGTACACACACGAACGTTAAACACGAATACAACACCCCCTCCCTGTGAGCTATCCCAAGAGGAACTCTTGAACTCTTGGTTGAGGAACTCTTGGGGAGGAACCCCTCCCCCCACAAATCTACAAAGGGTCAGAAGGAGACGTGTTCTTCGCAGACGGGTGATCCTCATTGGAAAATAATAAACCGTTGTGTAATAATTTGCAGCGTTTTTTGATTCTACATACCTTAAACAGTAAACCATCTTTTTTGGGATGGGGGGGGGGGTTATATCTTTATTAAAAATAAAATGGCAAAAGTTCAAGAAAATTACGTAGGTAATTCTTCGGTTTTAGTCATAGGTGTAAACATTGATCAACTTCTGTTTTATTACAGACTAAATTAATAATAAAATCCTTACTAGCATTATTGGAGCCATAGAGCTAAACGTAAATCTCAACCACCACCCTTGTACGTACCAAGAACTTGCCTGCCTACCTCATCAGCTGGAACCCACGCACTATACGTCAACTTGAAAATTTTTGATTATTTCTTACCTCTCGCTTTGCTTCGGTCTTCATCACAGTGTGTGACAGATTTGGCTGAGGTAGATCGGTCGTGGAGCTTCCGTAGTTGCTTTTTATGTTTCATTCTTCGGTTTTGAAACCATGTTTTGACCTGTGGTATTAGAAAAGTCAAAGATTAACAACGAACTCCAACTCATAAATCAATTACAAGGCAATCATCACGAAGTTTGAGGTTTGATCTTCGGAAATGCGGAGAAGGCCTTGTTGCAAATTCCTCACACAACCGACATGAATACACTCCACCTCTAAATTACAGCACCAACTTCCATTTCTTCGTTTTTCCCCTTCTTTTGGTTAATTATTTCCAATATTGAACTTGTGGAACCGAACAAGAAAAAAAGTCTACCAAGTGGGTGTGGCACATAGCTCGTATCCATGACCCGTATCCATAACCCGATTGTATAGATGAACCGATGCATAGTACGAGGGTGGATCAAATATAAACGGGACTCTGACCTTTGAGCGCCGACGGTTGACAGAAGCGTCACTTCGAGATTGTTTGAACAGGTTCATTAGAAGTTGGATGAGGGGGGCGTCTCCCCCTTTACAACCTTTCATGAGTAGTTATCGCGATGTCTGAACAAAAGGTGCCCGTTTCCATTGAGCAACGAATTATCATAAAATTTCTTACCCGTGAAAGAGTCAAACCTTCGGAAATTTTTCAAAGGTTGACTGCCCAGTTCGGGGACCAAACCCTCTCTAGGACCCGTGTGTTTGCCTGGCACAAAGAGTTTCAGGAGGGAAGAGAACGAGTAGAGAATGAGGAACACGATCGTCGTCCCCGAAGCAGCATTACGGATGAGAACATTCAAGCGGTTCGTGACATTCTTGAAGATGATCGACGTGTGACTGTCTCCGAAATCGCTGAGCAGGTAGGGGTAAGTTATGGGAGCTGCCAAACGATCATTACAGAGCACCTATTATTCCGTAAAGTGTGTGCCAGATGGGTCCCTCGCCTTTTGACTGCAGATCAGAAGTTGAGACGTATGGAGGTCTGTCAGAGGCTTTTTGCAAGGTTTGAGGAAGAAGGGGAAGCATTTTTGGCTAGCATCGTTACCTGCGACGAAACATGGGTCCATCATTACACACCCGAATCGAAGCAAGCCAGTATGGAGTGGCGGAGGAAGGGGGAAACAGCCCCAGTGAAAGCAAAATCTCGACTGTCTGCTGGCAAGGTCCTTGCAACTGTTTTTTTCGACTATCGAGGCGTTTTGCTCATTGATTTTTTGCATGAGCGAAGAACAATCATTGCTGCCTACTATTGTGAGCTGCTGACTCAGGTGAGGGCTGCATATCGCAGCAAAAGACGGAATCAACCAATTCGTGACGTCATCCTCCTCCACGACATGCAAGACCCCATACTGCAGCTCTAACTGTTCAAAAATTGGAAGAAATGCATTGGACTCCACTTGATCATCCTCCCTACAGCCCTGACCTATCGCCCTGTGATTTTCACTTGTTTGGGCCACTTAAAGAAGCCCTAGGCGGACAGCGATTCGAGGATGATGAGGGGGTCGAGGGGTTCGTGCGCAATTGGCTTCAGACGCAACCTTCATCGTTTTTTGATGCTGGGATTAAAAAACTTCCTATTCGCTGGGAAAAATGTGTCACAAAAGCAGGAGACTATGTAGAAAAGTGACATATACCCGCTTTTTATTTTCTAACAAATAAAATTTAAAAAAAAATAAAGTCCCGTTTATATTTGATCCACCCTAGTAGTTGATCACAAAACATCAATATCTAAATATCTTGCACAACCTTCATAGGGGACTCTACACGTCAACCGGAACAATCTCTGAATATTGTTGGAAAATGTAGAAGGTATGGCTGTAACAAGGAAATAACTTTTTGCGCATGCGCAGCGGCTACTATCAATCTGGGGGCGATGATTTTCATTGAAGACCAAAAATCCACGAAAAATCCACCAGCAAAATCCCCGAAAATATCATCGAAATTCAATGAGAAATGTAGAAGTTTTTTGGCTGTGCTATGTTTTTCACGTTTGCGCATGCGCAGCGGCTAATATTAGTCCGGCGGCGATGATTTTCATTGGGTACCATCTACACACCAACTTGCATAATCCCCGAAACTTTCATCGAAATCGGATGAGAATTAATTGTTGTGGCAAGAAATTTTTTTCATGCGCAGCGGCTACTATCAGTCCGGGGGTAATGATTTTCATAGGGGATCGTCTACGGATGAAATTTGGTAAGTATGTCGGCTCCATACTGGGTCTAGTAGTGCCCCGAAGCTTTTGGTTAGTGTCAGTCACTTCCAAGAGGTAAAAAGTGGGGGGAAATATTTTCAAAACGCCCTAAATCCACAGCTATCTTTTTTATTAATTTTTAATATAAACGATTTTTACGAAAAAAAAACCAATGAACATTCACTAATAAGATAATTAATCATCCTCAGTAGGCAAATAGTTGGTACACCGTTTACTCTGGGTAGTGTAAAAAAACACTACCCAGAGTAAACGGTGTGACCAACTATTTGCCTACTGAGGATGATTAGTGAATGTTCATGGTTTTTTTAAATCTATTTATTGCTTAGAAACTATTGATACCACCGAGACAATCAAAAATAGCTAAACTGCGTTTATTGTGACATTTATGAGAACGTGTGGGCCAGCCAGACTTGTTCCCTAGCGTGTTGGGGACCCAAATGTCTCAGTTACCCTGAGTTGGACGAATTATATGAGTTAGAAACACGAGTATGAATTCGACATGAACGTTTGCTGACGGAAGTGAGCCAAATTTCAGCTGATCAAAGGCGATCTTTCTCGTTTGTTCGAATATAATTTCATGTCATTCACTTGTGCTTCCTTAACAAAAAACGCTGCAAATTATTACACACTGGTTTATTATTTTTCTATAGATCACTCGTCCGCAAAGAACACGGCTTTGCCATTGTTACCACCATCCAACATGAAGAAAAACATCGATCGTATTTCGGTCAGCTATAATTTGAACGGTGATTAGGCCTCTTTTGCGATTCACACACGTGTTTCTGATTTATCGTACGTTCAAACTTTAAATTCTCGTAGTGAGCGAAGGGTTTGTCCTACAGAGCTCCGGGTGGTCTCAAAAAATTCTAAAAATTCTATAGAATCTTAATTTGAAGGAAAAACAATACCTTTATATCGAAATTTTTTGAGTTAGGGCGTTTTCAAAATTCATTTTTGGACCCTTAGAAGTGACCTACATCAACCAAAATCTTCGGGGCACAACTAGACCCCAAATGGAGCCTACATACCGAATTTCATCAAAATCGGTCAATGCTAAGTGGGGAAAGTGCCGCGGACGGCGTACGGCGGACGGACGGCCAAATTTTTATTTCACTTTTCATTTTGGTTTATTATTTTCAATAATGAACCTTTGGAATCGACCAAGATAAAAAAAATTTCAACACCCCCTCAAAATTTGATGGTTTACGTTTCAAGGTACGTAGAATCCAAAAATCGAATAAAAATTTGGCAGTCCGTCCGCCGTCCGCCATACGCGGCACTTTTGCCACTTAGCATTGACCAATTTTGATGAAATTTGGTATGTAGGCTCCATTTGGGGTCTAGTTGTGCCCCGAAGATTTTGGTTGATGTAGGTCAGTTCTAAGGGTTCCAAAATCAATTTTGAAATTTTGAAAACGCCCAAACTCAAAAAATTTCGATATGAAGGTATTGTTTTTCCTTCAATTTAGGATTCTAGAGAATTTTTAGAATTTTTTGAGACCACGCGGAGTTCTGTAGGACAAACCGTTCGCTCGCTACGAGAATTTAAGTGTTTTACGTACGATAAATCAGAAACACGAGTGTGAATCGCAAAAGAGACCTAATCTCCGTTCAAATTTTAGCTGACCGAAATACGATCGATGTTTTTCTTCATGTTGGATGCTTGGTGGCTTTGCAGACGAGTGATCTATATAGAGAAATAAAAATTAATAAACCATTGTGTAATAATTTGCAGAGTTTTAGTTCACTTTTATTCATTCTTCTAAAAGTTGAAAAATTTCAGATTTTGTTCAATAATTGAACAAAATCTGAAATTTTTCAACTTTTAGAAGAATGAATAAAAGTGAACAATTAGTGAACAATTATTGTCAACTCCAATAATTCGACTAATTATACATCTTCGCTTAAAAGAGACTTTGAATTGAAGCCCCCCCCCCCACCCCCACCCTCAACCACCAGTGTGCCAGTTGCTTTCTAACTTGACTCACAATCATGTTGATTTTATAGAATGATTCAATTCATTCAGTTCCTTTTCCCATCATCAAAACCCGTAGATTCGCCGAGGTACAAGCTGAGGTTCGATGATGAAAACTGATGTTAAAGAGGTCACCAAGAGCCCATTCACCCTTTCAACTCCACCCGAACTATAAAGGAAAGGTGGTGGTGAGAGAATGAAAAAGGTGAAGAGCCTGACAGGCGATACTGCTCCGGAGGATACGGGTAACTTCAACCTTTCCTAATCAATATGTTATTCACCCGTGAGAGGAGGGTTATCGGATCCACTCATATCGTCTTTCGTCGCTAATGAGTGAGTACGAACACCAATGTAAGGATGAAGACATTCACCAGTCTGGAGTCAATTAAAATTCAAGTTGCGACACTCATGAGATGAAGTAAATTCACTAGGGACTTCTTGGTAAGGATATTTGGCGACATAACTTGATTATTCATCATTCAATTTAGTTTTACTTTTGACTATCGACTAGCTAAACGTCCAGTTCAGTGATCTGTAGACCCACCTGAATGTGCGAGCGAAGCGAGCGTTCTACCTAATCCCTATTAAAACGAAACGCTGCGAATTATCACACAATGGTTTATTAGTTTTCTATATAGATCACTCGTCTGCAAAGAACACAGCTTTGCCATTGTTACCACCAACCAACACGAAGAAAAACATTTATCGCATTTCGGTCAGCTAAAATTTGAACTGAGATTAGGCCTCTTTTGCGATTCACACTCGTGTTTCTGATTTATCGTAAGTCCAACCCTTAAGTTCTCGTAGGGAGCGAACGGTTTGTCCTGCAGGGCTCCGGGTGTCTCTAAAACTTCAATACTATCTTGAATTTATCGGAAAACAAAACCTTTATATCGAAATTTTTCGAGTTAGGGCGTTTTCAAAATTTAAAAATTCATTTTTGGACCCTTAGAAGTGACCTACATCAACCAAAATCTTCGGGGCACAACTAGACCCCAAATGGAGCCTACATACCAAATTTCATCAAAATCGGACAATGCAAAGTGGCAAAAGTGCCGAGTACGGCGGACGGACGGCCAAATTTTTATTCGATTTTTGGATTCTACGTACCTTAAAACGTAAACCAACAAACTTTTTTTTTCTTGGTCGATTCCAAAAGTTCATTTTTGAAAATAATAAACCAAAATTATATCGCTACCTTTGACAAACATGGAAACAATATGTATAAAGGCCAATAACTGAAGTATGACTTTTGAAAGAAATCAGTGTACGGATAACGCTAATTACAAATGATAGTGATAATAAAAGAAACGGCATGCATCACTATATTCCGAGTTAAAATATGCATGTCCCAGGACCCTCGGGAACTGGAAGGATCTTCTTCTACGATCTGTTCTTTCTCCAGTTCAGGATCCATTATCACCGGGATGGGAAATAAAATGCGAACACCGTACTAGTAGTTCGATGTCCGAGTGTAATTAAGGGTGAAAACTACACAACATGAAAACGAGTAGGTACCTCATACACTAGGTTAACAAGTCCAGTTAGTTGCAGTCACTACACCCAAGGATCCGAACCTGACTACTGCTCGTAATATACAAATGCGTGTCTTGTCCCGCTCATGGATGTGGTGACAGGTAACAGTTCAAAATACTATGTACTTGGGTATAGCGCCTGTGACGACTCAAAGAGTCTCGCAGTACAGGATTCAAGTACAAAAGGTCCGCATGTATACTCGACTTTTGAATGGTTGGAGCCTTTATGGAGACATTCGTCTCACAATTACAGGAAGATTAGAGACACGCCAACCAAGAGTCACTTGAATGATTTGAAAACTCGTGAAGAGTTTAGAATTTCAAAAAGTCCTGAAAGTAGTGTGCATATATGATAAGACGGAAACGGAGATTACGCCTCACCATTTGTGATGCGAAGTGTTACGGATATTTGAATTATCTGATAGCCCACGTGGATATCGAGCAAAATATTCGGCCGTACAAACCTGAGTTTCCGAGAGGTGAAGTGCGTGAGCAAGTTCGACCCTTTCGGGGGTGGAGAGATACCGCTGAGCTTCGAATCTTTTTTCTAATCCCGTCAGCTGTTGATCGGAAAACACTGTTCTTGCTTTTCTTCTCCTATAGTGTTTACTACCTACATCGTTGCTCCCGAAAATGCCGCTCATACCTGCAACATGGAAAATGTATACGAGGTGTAAGCCAAGCAGGTCTGCAAACTGCAGGAGTCGATTCTACAACTAATTTGCAACAAAAAATGTCTCTGAGCAATTTTTTTCAACCTCTCGTTTTTCCAAGTTTTTTTTCAATGTTAGGATTTTTTTAATGATTTTGACCTTACGTTACTACCCTAATACATAAAACCCCAACCGTACGTATGTACACGTCGCCGATCGCGAGGAGTCAGAGGGGAGAGAGTCGGAGGAATCGGAGGCGGGAGGAGTCGGAGGAATCGTTTTTGCCTGCTTTTAGTAGGCTTTTCAGCTAGTCGGTCATAACATCTTTGCAGCGTAAATTCAACTTTGAGATTACCGTTGAAAAAAACATTAAATTTCCTATCGGTTAGATGCCTGACATTTTCTTTGAGTCAAGGTTTGATACATGAGGAAGCCCTCTGAAAAGGAAATTTTACCTAATATGGGAAACCTTGAGTTTTTTTCAATCGGAAATAAACAATGAGAAGCAATAATTTTACAAGATGCGAGAACAGAGGCTTCCCGAAACACCTCAGACCGTCCAGCCAGAGCGCTGATTCTGTTGAAAAAATTCATGTTTTTCCACGTTCAAACATAAATTTCTGCAATCAGTTCCACATAAAAATAAAAATGACTAGACAGTCGGAAAGCTGAGATTTTGGGGCAATTGGGGAATTGTGGGTTGCCTCTCTCCCGGTGGAATTGTACAGATTTATACACCGATCCCCATTCTACCTGCTCAATCCCTCTAAATTAGAGAATCCATCCTTTAATGGCATGGTATCAAAAATTCGACTTTCTTCTATATTTTGATACAATTACGCTTCAAACGAAAATCGCTGAAAACTTTGACAAACTTAAACATATTGCCAGAATTTTGGTTTGAAAAGTACCAAAAATGCATGGTATCCAAAAATTTTAATTGGAAGGTCAAACACCAGCAACTCCTCTATATTTTAAATCAAAATGAACTGGAAAATTTGATTCAAAAAGTTGATTGGAAAATTTGATCTCAAATTTGATTTAACGCGTTAGACAAGGATGAGGATTCATTTCAATCAAATGAAGGATTATTTTCATTTTGAAAAGGTTTCATTTCATCCTGGAAGGATTCCTCTGATTTAAAAAAATTCATTTAACCCTGAAAGGATTTTATGATTTTGAAAAGGATTTATTAAATGTTGGGAAGGATTCCACCTATCTGGTTCGTAAAAAATGAATTCGTCTGGGAAAAGTTTCCTTTGACTAAAAATGCTCGATACTTATTGTAACTTATAATTCAAATTGGTATAATTTTGATTTTGAGATGAATTCATTTGACTTGAGAAAGGATTAGGATTTGATTTATTTGATTTTGATTGAGAAAGGAAGAAGATGCACTTGAATCAATTTGTTATTTCATGTTGATTATTGATATTGTGATTTATTACTTTTACATCGAATACCTACTTACTATGTCCAGAGAGGAAGAAGGAGTCGGAAGGCGATTTGTGAATGTACGAAGTGGGGTAGGTAAGAAAAGCTGCCGCCATAGCGGCCTGTGGGATGATGGAGTAGCATTCGCTTCTTGGATCACCGACACCTCCGGTCACCTGAAACTCACGAATCGAAACATATCATTTTTGAAACATATGACTAAAACTAAAATCACATGCAAAATTTGCAACAAATTTGGACACACGTCTCGAAATTGCTGGCATAAAAACAAGAAAAATAATAGGTAAAGACGAATAAACTTTTCTAGCTAGTCAAATCTGCATATCCTTAAATGCAAACAAGGATAAATCTCAACAATCAAGGTGTTTAGATAGTGGTTGCACATCACATTTATGTTCTTCAAAATCTAAATTCATCAATCTCAATGAAACGCCCAAACATAAATTACAATTAGCTTGAAAAAGTCACGAAACGTCCATTGAAGGCGGAGGAAAAGTAAGAAGCACAATATATCTTACTATACCGAAGAAACTCTTGAAGAATTCGATGAAAATGAAGATGAATGGAAAATAGCAATAAAAAATGAAATCAAGGCACATATAAAAAAAACGTGGAAAATAACCAAAAGGACTAACCAGAAAAATCCTATAGGATACAGAATGATATTAAAAGAAAAATTGAATGCAGACGGAACTTTGGATCGAAAAAAAGATTGGTCGCACAAGGATTCACTCAGCATCCTGGTATTGATTTCGACGAAACTTATTCTCCAGTCGTGAAACTCAAAACAATAAGATTTCTAATGGGGATAGTGGCTGGAGAAAACTTAGAAATATGCGAGCTCGATGTCACAACGCATACCTGGATGGAGATGTAGGTGCAGAAATATACATGAAAAATCCGGAAAAATATCTGCAAGAAATCCTAATAGAAGAAAGGAACAATCAAGAAATATTTGACAGGACAAAAATCATGGTAGAAGATCACAAGGGACAAAAAGAAAAAGTATGCCTACTGCAAAGATCTTTGTACGGACTGAAGCAGGCAGGTAGACAATGGTTCAATAGACTTGATTCCCAACTACAAGCACTGGGGTTCGAACCATCATTTGCAGACCTTGTCTATACGTACTCGAGAAAGGGGGAGACAGAACTCTTTTCGCAGTATACGTAGATGATCTGATTTTGGCTTCTTCTAACAAATCTAAATTGGACGAAATTAAACAAAATTTACTGAACTGTTTCGCTATGCGAGATCTTGGATCTATAAATCATTGTCTCGGCATAGAATTCAAGAAAACTCAAAACTCAGTGCAAATGACTCAACAAAAGTATATTGAAAAAATACTCAACAAATTCAAGATGGAGGAATGCAAACCTTTATCAACACCCATGGAACCAGGGTTAAAACTTGAAAAGGCAAAACTGGACGAGACAGCGAATACAAACGTGCCATATCAAAATCTGATTGGGTCACTCATGTATTTGGCAACAGCAACCCGTCCAGATATTGCGTATGCAGTTAGCTACTTGTCGCAGTCCAACTCATGCTGTAATAAGCCAGTTTATTACCGCGCCCCTCAGGCACAACAAATCTCCATGTATTATCTACTTCCATGCTTCCACTCACCAAGCAACACGCAAACCGAACATTGATGTCCGCCACAGCAACTCAAGACACCGAGCGCCCCACCATCGGAACCCTCCCATCTCCAATTCCAAGATGGCCGAGGAGATAAAAGGGCCTTCCCCCTCCCGCCACCTTCAGTCTACAGTCACGCGTCTCAATGGTGTTTTGAACCTAGCTGCATGACTCATCCCCTTCTCCCTTTAACGAGACCTTACGAACTGAGAACTTACCGGTGGTGATCCAAGTGCGAACATTCACATTCAATAGTCGGAAGTGTCTACCCGCCAGTTAGTGTTTGGTACTATCCTGTCTAGCCACGGCCCAGGATCTTACAGCACTACCGCCTTCTCCTTTAGGCCACCAGATCGACCCAGAACGGCGATCAAACTCCAAACCGAGGCAACTTTGCATCGATTCCCGGCACCCCCTTCTACAGCCTTCTAGGAAGAGGCCCTGGACTACTTACCTGCTACGTAGATTCATCGAATCCAAGCTCGGCTTAAGGGTAAGCCCATTCCCTCAGAACCCTAGTAAGCGCTTACTTCTCAATAAAATCTGGCAGCCACCCCCTCTATAAAACTGTCCTGTCAAGTAAAGAGAAGTATAAAAGTAACGAAAAACCTGTAAAAATTGTAACATAAAGAAAGTCTTTAACTCCTACAAGGTACATTGCAGGTAAAAAGGTTTGGTAATTCCCTGTGTCCTAATACGACCCAGGGTGGTGGCAGCATACCTCTCAGGAATTTCAACCGTTAGGTAGGAGTATTGACCTCACGAACCCTCAGTTCATGATACCCTTCTACCTGAGAGATTCCTAGGAATTTATAGTAAACGTAAAGTAAATAAAAAGGGACTAGGAGTAGAATCATAGAAATAAGCATTGTCAACAATAACAGTAATTTTTATTAGAAAGCATAATTATTTAAATAAACTCATTTTCATCATTCCAGTAAGCCTACCTACGCCCTACCAACGCTTGATTTAGTTGAGAATCGCCTATTTCACTTTCAACAGATTTTACTCTGTAATTTATTTCTAGTCCCGTAATTTCGAACTCTTCAAGTTCGAAGTAAATCAATTTTACAAACCAAACGAATTTTCACCTATAAAAATGCCATGGAAAACAACATTGGTCGGCTGCAAAACATGTCATGAGATACCTGAAAGGGACTAAAGACTTGAGCCTTGTATTCAGAAAAACCGGACAACCCATCGGAGGATACACCGATGCAAATTGGGGGTGCTGTAACATCGACGGTCGCTCATATACCGGATATTTCTTCACTTATGTCTGCAATTAGCTAGGAAGCAAAGAAACAAAGAACCGTTGCTCAATCCACTGCGGAAAGTGAATATATGGCGCTAACAGAAGCCGCAAAAGAAGCAATCCATCTAAAAAATCTTGCTAATGACATTGGGATTCGCCACGACTGTATTGACCTGTTGAACGACAGTCAGGCTGCTCAAAGCTGGGCAGCAAACCCAAAGGGTTCGCGCCTGATTTTATTTTTTTAATTTTTAATCGAAAGTAGACCTCATTCTGAGAATTTTGACAGCAGCCGTTCTCTTTTTGGATGAGTAGATCTTTTTCTATGATTTTTCAAAGTTTTGAATGTTATGACGTCACGCGACCCTCCTGCCTGGGCGGGACGGGGGGTCCCACTGTGACGTCATAAACATTCGAAACTTTGAAAAATCATTTTGAAAAAAGGTCATCATGCTAGAAGGCCGCGGTTGGTGTCAAAAGTCTCAGAATGAGGTCTAGTTTAGATTAAAAATAACGATAAACAGTTTTTCCGACACAGGCGCACACTCCATTACCAATGCAAAATCAAAACACGTAGCATTTCATACGTGAAGCACTGAAGAATGAAGACGTAAGCATCCAGTACTGCCCAACGGAATTAATGCCTGCGGACATCCTTACCAAGGCAGTGCCGGCTTGCATCTTGATGGAATTTCGACGTCAACTGGGATTGGACAAGAACCCAACAAACAATCTCGAGAGGGGGAGTGAAATAGGTTGATTCACTCGATGAACGATAATATCTGTTATGTCGGCGTGTTGTCGAGTGAAGGCGATGGTCTTCTCGATGGATTTATGGTTTCTATTGGTCCCTACTCAACGAAGGTGAAGGATGGAGCAGCACTTTCTGCCCCGCGCGTTTCCGCCTACCGTTTGCAGGAGTGCTTATAACTTTTGCTCAGCCGCAACCCTCGGCGCGATTGCTCGCCGACTGGAGGGAGCCAGTACATTTACCTAGGTACATTTACCTAGGGGAAGACAACGCTGAGCCTACCAATACCTCCGAGGAACATGGGGCTTCCAAGAGGTGATGAGGGAGAGCAAGAAATAATCAAGTCGATTTGTTGTAGATGAATGCATGCAGGTGAAGCCCTGAGTCCTCCTTTTATACTACTTTAACAAGGTAAAGGGAGAGTGGAGGAGGGTGAGGTCAGATGACGTGTTTGTACCCTGTACCTCACTCTACCTACCTGGCACAATGAGTCACTCAGGGTTTCCCTTGTGTCCTTTATTGGAGAACTAACATATACGAGTAAATGAGCCATTACAATACCATTATCTATTCAACACCCGTTGGTAATTTTATTCAACAGATGTTGCACAGGAAAATGTTTTCCCTTTTATTTTTCTTGCTTGTGTTGTGATATCAACAAGTTGTATACAAAATATAATTCACCAAATATTCAAAAACAGTCTTGAAGTGCCAATTCGTTACATTACAAGTAAGCCTGAACATTCACTGTGTACAAATCCAACAACGCAAGTATGTTTGGGCCCTACAATCCCAACACAAAAGCGCTGCAAATTATTACACAAAGGTTTATTATTTTAGTTTTTTTATTTTAGATCACCCGCCTGCAAAGAACACGGCTTTGCCATTGTCACCACCAACCAACATGAAGATAAACATCGATCGGATTTCGGTCAGCTAACATTTGAACGGAGACTCTTTTGCAATTCACACTCGTTTTTCTGATTTATCGTGAGTCCAACCCTAAAATTCTCGTAGGAAACGAGCGGTTTGTCCTACAGAGTTCCGCGTGGTCACAAAAAATTCTATACTATCCTAAATTGATGGAAAAACAATACCTTTATGTCAAAGTTTGTTGAGTTAGGGCGTTTTCAACATTTCAAACCTTATTTTTCAAACCTTAGAAGTGACCTACATCAACCAAAATCTTCGTAGATTTTTGGATTCTACGTACCTTGAAACGTAAACCAACAAATTTTGAGGGGGGGGGGGTTAACAATTTTTTTCTTGGTCGATTTCAAAGGTTCATTATTGAAAATAATGAACCAAAATGTACATATACCTCTAAGAGACTAAGAGAAGGTAATATTGTCTCATACGCATCCTTTGCTAATCATTTCTGAAGCAGTGCCGTTCTTGAGTAATTTATTTAATCGTTCAAATAACATTTTTTAACTCACGCAGTGCTGCTAGTAACAACTAGTGACTTCGGTTTAATCAACCTTCATTATCTCAGAGACTCCGCTCGGATGGCCTAGCCGTGGATTTCACATAGCATTCACTGCTATGTACGCCCAAAACATTATTCATACCCATTCATTATGACTCACTGCTATGCATAAAACTCATATTGAAAATAGTGGATTGGTGTGCATCCAAAGTTGCGTTTCCAGAGTTAGGTAGTTAATTAACTTACTAATTATTAATGGTGTTCTGCTACCTCTGCATCAAAGTGAAGCTCGTAATCTTTGGATCTCATATCAAAAATAGCTGGTTGAAGCGCACCCTTCGCTTCAATGTGAAAAATATTATTTATACTCTACCATTTCGATTTTCTGTAACTTGTGCTTCAAAGCAAAAGCATATAGATACCTGACCTACAGATTTAATTCATACTCTTTCATTTCAACATGCTACACTACAACTGCATCAAAGGGAAACTACGTAGCTGGTTAGAGTGCATTCCGGTAGCGATGTACGCTTGCGGAAATTCTAGTCATACTCATTCGATTTGAAATGTTACTACTGCTGCAGGAATAGACCTCTTAATGACAATAGTCAGCTGAAGTGCATCCAATACTACGTTTACCACAATTATCATTCATCCATTTCGTCATTTTGCTGTTTATGCAGGGAAGGGAAAGCACATGTACCCTTTTTCAGACCTAACACCCTTAATATCTTATACCGTAATAGTTGGAGTGAATCCACTGATGAGGCAGAGCAGAAAATTTCATTCATGCTCATTCAATCCGACATGCTGATACTTTTGGATCATAGGGTAGCGCATACCCCGTTATAGTCGTCATTATAAATGAGCAGGACTTGATAAGAAGTCTTACTCCAAAAACGAATGAATCCATTTATAGATTATGTATTTATGAGTTTTACATATTTACTTGAAATCTCGTCATTTAAATGTTGGAAAATGCTTTGACATAGATTTATTACCAATGTTATATCTCGAGTACCTGCACTATGCAGGCTTGGCACAGGCTCCTGTTTACAGTATGCTCACTTCTGCTTCATTGGAAGTGATTCTACAACTATACAAGATCAATGGAATCTTTACGATTAACTTGGAAATCTTGGAAACTTGGAAATGGTGAGGGGGGGGTCGCTATTTCTTGCTCAAAGTAATATAAATGACATCGAGTGAAACAGTTTTATCGCTTACCAACTGGTTACACCGATCTAATGCTTATCCAATGGGACGTCCCCTGGAATGCATGCATTACTACACTATATGTTTACTGATATTTTGTGATATGAGGGCTGGACTCGTACCATAATTACAAAATCTAATAATGAACTTACCTTGTGAAGTTCGATTGTAATTATGGTAGTGTCCAGCCCGAATATCACACTCCCACCCATCCCTACCCGGGAGATAAACTACGATTTCCAATATGAATAATTATTCTTTAAAGAAACTGGCAAAAATCAGGTACCACAGAGCACTGTAATGGTGCGTAGCCGAAGTCCGTCGTAGAATTTTAGAAATTCTAATCTTTAAAATTAACGCGGCTAGCTAGTCCAAGCAAACCTACCGTGTTTTCAGTGATATGAGGGCTGGACACAACTCCACAAGGTAAGTTCATTTGATTTTGTAATTATGCCCGGCGACAACAGAGTTGTAGGAACAACATCACACCTACCGATTATTATTGTGAAGTAGCCGACCAATGTTGAACTACTTAATCTCTCCAATTAAAGCTAATACAAAGAATGAAACCTTTCCTTTTAAAGGGCGAATGCCTGATGTGGCAAAGTACTTAATAGGACTGTTCCGTTATGAATTTTCCCATCGACGAGATTACCTCGCTGTATTCCTGGTTTTCGGCATTAGGATGAAAATCTCCTCGTCGTTCATCGAGCTTTTAGGGCGATAAGTAGGGGAAGCGAGGGGTGGAGGGCGGCAGTGCTGTACGAAGAGCCGCGGCGCGCATGTGTGGCTGCTTGCCAATCCAATAACGACCAATACAAGTGAAGTCATCAGAGGGCTTGTTAGATGTTCAACCCTCGGGGGGATGCGGGGGTGCTGGTGGAGGGAGGAGTTACCTAGTTGCCTCAACGGGCGATGCTGGCGGGCGATGAGGCTGTGGAAACATTGAACCTTTCTCTCGGCCTGTTAGAACCATTCGCTCTTCACGCCAACGAATAAACAGGACTGGATCGACAAGGAAACAGCTGGTCTACTATAATTCGATGTTGTCGCTCCTCTCCCGCAGACTGCCATTCGTTCTCGATGGATTCTTCGATAGATGATGACTCTGGAAACGTACTAATTTGTGCTAATTAACACCGTAATTAGGCGATATTAGAATACAAAATTGAGTGAGAATTTACCATCATCTGATGTCGATAAACTGAGTATATTTCCACTCAAAATTTGTTGTTTTCCGTTTTAAGGTACGAAGAATCCATAAATTGAAATTAACAATGTCCATTCGTCCACCATACGCGGCAATATGATGAAATTTGGCGTATGGCTCCAAATTTTGATTAAGGCTATGGTGGACGGCCACTTAGTGTGATTCTCAAAACATATATGGTGGCGGGGTCGACTACTTTGGGGAAACAGGCAGTGAAAGGACGTGTTGACAGCGTCTATTTTGGGGAAAAAGTCATTGATCATATTGGGGAAACATCGCCGAGACTGATAACTGTGCTCGATATCAGTTGTCGTTCACATGAAGTGCTGTGATGGATGTCTCCATCCAACATAAATTTATGCAAATAAGAGGAACCTGTAATTTAGAGTTTTCAGATTTAAGAGGACTCAGACAAAGTACATATAACTGTTGGAAAAAAACTTATGCCGATCCTCCTAAAATCTTATGATGAAAACATCACACAATTGAAGATGCACCTCATTAAAAATCCATTCTGATGATGTCATGATGACTTACTGGCCAAAGAACACAATATATTTTTACATTTTGAGCTCATTTCTCGTTTCCTCAAAGTAAACATTTCTGTGCTGAGGTGTTTCCCCAAAATATTCGCATTTCTTCCTCAAAGTAGTCGTGTTTTTAGTGAGTTTCCCCAAAGTAGGATCCCCCATGGTGGCGAGGTCAAAAGTAATAAAGATTCTGCTCCGAAAGTTACGAACTTTTTTTCAATCGGAAAACGCGAATGCGCTTTGAATTTATAAATGAAGGTGGCTCTAATAGTAGGTTTTTGATATTCCACTTCAATTTCGATTAAATTCTTGTATCTCTTTATTATTAAGTGTTATGAGGTAAATCATGTCCAGCCCATAAATCTAAATCATTTGCACGAGCATTCAATCCCAACCCCAATAAAATCTAACAATTATTGGCGACGGCTGACAAAATATTAAATTATCTTGATAAGGTGAATGAGAAATCAATTTATTGAGGGCACAAGAATGAGTGGCTTCCTTCCCTCCTTGATGGGGGCAGGTACCCTCCAAGCGACCTGTTTGGCCACCCCTTTCACATCAAGAGTTTAGTTTACCTGAGACCTTCTAACATCGTATTTCACCACTTGGAGACTTGCTGCTGTGTTCAGGGGAAATAGCCCAGACAAACTTTGCACAAAAGAGGCAACATCTTAAGGCTAAGTGTCCCCGATTTTAGTACGATTTTTTTTTGGATAGATGTCAGCACCTTCGAGGACAAATTTAAGTAGCTTCCCATTTGTGAACAAAATGGAATATTTAAAAGCTGCTTACACATACTAACTTAGAAAGTAACTACAATTTTGGTTAATTATGTTTGAAAATTTTAAAATCAATTTTGAGTAACAATAATTCAAATAAACCATGTTAGAGGCAAAATTTTGGAAACACCCGCAAATAGGACATTGAAGAAAGGTATGACAATCACAATCCGCTTATCAGAATTTAAAATTTAACTACACCTTCATCGGCATTAGTAAAATTGGCTAAAATTATTAAGGCAGTAATGAAGGAGGGCCCCTTCCTCTTCAAAATGTTCTAGGAGAATTGAAGTGGGACCTTACTTTCGGCAGGTACCTAGTAAAAAGGTGTTGGTATGAATGACTCTCCCGAAGGGTCTGAACTCCATTCAATCTTTTCGGCTTGAGGACAACTTCAACAACCATTTGAAAACGTTTGCTAGCCGCATGAAAATCTCTACGTGCGGTCTCCTTACGATACCTAAATGGTTTGAGAAAACGGGGATCGAGAGTTCTTTTGAATGTAATTGGAACAACAATGACCTCTTCTACGAGGTAGGCTCAGTTGTATGTTGGTTTTTATAATTTTTCCGGCCATTAAAATTTGAATCTAACTATATTTTATCAAAATTAAAATGCCCAGTCGTAAAACGTGATTTTAGTTTAATTAAATAATTGTGTTCAAATTTCTAGTTAAACAATACAAGAAGCATATTATACTATATCTTTGACGCTCAATATTATAATATTTTCAGGATAAGTGTAATGTGACTTGATAAAAATGGTAAATCGATTTGAAATAAATTTCAACGCAAGTAAAAAACGTCTGCCAAGTGGGTGTGGCACATAGCTTCCTCGTATCCATAACCCGATTGTATAGATGATCCGATGCATAGTAGTTAATCTCAAAACATCAAAACAAGTTAATTTGTAACATCCCTGAAAATTTCATTGAAATCGGATAGAAAATGTAGAAATTACAAGGAAAGGACGTTACAAGGAAATTCACGTTTGCGCATGCGCAGTGGGTACTATCAGTCCGAAGGTGGTGATCTTCATTGGGGACCATCTACCTAATCCGCATAATCCGTGAAAATTTCATTGAAATCGGGTGGAAAATGTGGAAGTTATGGCCGTTATAAGGAATTCACGTTTGCGCATGCGCAGTCGCTTCTATCAGTCCGGGGATGATGATTTTCATAGGGGACCGTCTACACACCAACCCGCTCAATCCCTGAAAATTTCATTGGAATCGGATGGAAAATGTAGAAGTTATGGCCGTTACAAGGAATTCACGTTTGCGCATGCGCAGTCGCTTCTATCAGTCCGGGGATGATGATTTTCATAGGGGACCGTCTACACACCAACCCGCACAATCCCTGAAAATTTCATTGAAATCGGACAATAACTTCGTATAGTTATGCGCGTTACAAGGAATTCATGACAGACAGACAGACACACAGACACACAGACACGGAACCAAAATTGTTCAGGAAGGTCTAAAACGCAAAACGCGAGTGAAAATTTTGATTTTGGAGAATTTTTTTTTGTCGACCTTGAAAAGTGAAAACAAAGCTTCCGCTACCTTGGTAGACTCGGAAGCAATATTGTCATAAAATATAGTGTTATTAATAACAAATAATTATGAGATTGGCGGGTACAATCGCGAAGTGAAGCGATTTCCTACCACGAATGGTTGGTAACTGAAACCATGGAGTATTAGGGGGTATTGCATAGTACTACTTTGTTATTAGTACTATAATAATTTAAAATCCCACTGAAGCCAATCCGCTCTGACTGGAAGATTGAGTACAAAGGATTGATGGGGTTAGACCGAGTCGACCCTGTTGTAAACCATCTAACTCCTAATAATAACGAACTTAGGAGCATCACGCCAGGTATGTGGGACTCGGTGAACTAATATTTCGTTTACGTTTGAATGACAGTGAAATGATCCTAAACCATTGGAACCTAATGAGGGAAATTTCAACGGTATCCTTTAAGGGCTTTGAAGGAGTCGGGAAGTTGTCTACCTGTCTGTTTCGAAAGAATGGTATCACAGATGACTTGAAATGAAATGCCTGGAATTCATATTTACCTCTGGCTTTAGATCAAACGCTAAATTTTGGTGATCATTTCTTTTCAACCTTATGGTAAAGTCGGAAGCAACAATTTTTATCGATAATTAAAAATACAATAAGCTACCATTTCATTGACATTGTGAGGATACGAGGATCACAAGGGATTTCGTCATTTTTTGCTGAGCAGCTCCAAGATATATTTCCGGGTGGCTTCGTGTTGTATACTGACGGTTCAAAGGCGGCAGATGGTTGCGGTTGTGCCTTTTTCAATCCACAGGTTGGGACCGGCCAGTCCTTCAAAATCTCTGATTCGGCCTCTGTTTTCACTTGTGAGATTGTTGCGATTCGACAAGCGTTGCAGTATGCTATGGCTAGCAATGCACCTCTGATAGTTGTCGTATCTGAATGCCGTAGCGCTATAACGAAACTGGCAAATTTTTCTATGAAAGCAGAGTTCAATCATATTCTCATGGATATATTGAATATAGTGTTGCTATTGAGAGAAGCGGGACGACAGGTTCATTTTGTGTGGACAAGGTCACATTCCGGGGTTTACGGTAATGAAAGAGCTGACTCCATTTCCAATACTGCTAGACAAAATGGTTCAGTCTTGGGTATAAGTCTCCCATATACCGATTTGTACGCCGATATCCGTAAAGAGGTAAAGACAAGATGGCAACAGGTATATGATCACACTAGAGTGGGAGTAACATACCGTGAACTGAACACGAGAATTGCAGTTAAACCTTGGTTCGCGCAATTTGATTTAAATAGACCCGATATTAGAGTCATTGCTCGCCTGCGCTCCAACCACGCATTATGTGGTGCCTACTTGCACCGTATCGGACAACGATACGAACCAAAGTGCGAGCGATGTTCCCAGGAGGATGATACCCTGGAACACATATTCATGGTCTGCCCAGCACACAATCAAGCCAGGAAGCGAATGCTGGACACGGCGGTTGAACATCTAGTCACCCCTTCGAACTTAGATAGATAGATAGATAGATATGTTTATTTTCGCCATTTTGTACACTTTTACAATAATATAAATGCATCAAGGGATGCAATTTGCTCAGATTTCCTAAACGACATTAGGCTTGGCCCGTGTTGTAGGGTAGGATCTTTGCAAAATCGCTCCATATCGGTAAATAAATTGATGTCTACTATACAATTACAGTAATAAGTAAATTAATAAACAATACATGATTGGACAGAATTAAGGACGCATTTTGATAATCTCCAACATATACTTACTTACTTTAATATTCTCTAACTTTAATAATCTCTAAACTTAAATAGTCTCCTATACATATATGCTGTTTAATAGCCTTTCGCATCTAAAGCCCCCTTCTGTAACTAGCCAACTTAACACTTGCTTTTGGTTTATTATTTTCAATAATGAACCTTTGGAATCGACCAAGAAAAAAAAAATTTTAACACCCCCTCAAAATTTGATGGTTTACGTTTCAAGGTACGTAGAATCCAAAAATCGAATAAAAATTTGGCCGTCCGTCCGCCGCACAGTGGTCCAAATTACAAATCTAGCTGATCAAAAATTTTGGCTACTATCATGATGTGGTAACTTACAAGTATATCATGTTTTCTTATTGATTTTCAAACGGCAAACACGATGGCCAAACCAAATTTGAGCTAAACTTTTTATTTGAAAAGATAATGTAGGTTATTTCACAAAAAATGAAGTGTTTAGAACTGCGTTGGTAACTTATTTTTATTATACATATTGCATATAATATCATATCATATTATAATAATCTATATATATTATTATATTAAACAATCACATTTTATGACAATGACATGTCACTTAAATTATTTTCAATGTCATCAGAGTCACTGCTGTCACTCGGAATTGCAGGAGCATCAACCAAAAGTTCTTGACCTCGCTGTCGAGTTGACCCAAGTCTTCAGTTTTGAGTAGAGGTCTCAAACTCGTTATTATGCGATCTTAGGAGATTAATAGATTGTGCAAAATGTCACAGTTTGTATTAATTCGGGAATTTTTTCTGGAATATCCTTGTCTGTAGTTCTTGAACTCCTTATGCCCCATCTCCACCACATCTTCAGATAACTTCTCCCATTGAATAGCTAATCATTGTCTCCGTTTCAGAGGGACAACAATCTTTTTTGGCGTTTAATACGACGTTATATGAAGGATACAAAGGGTTTTTCTTGGCATTTATGGCACCTTAGCGAAGTAGTAGGTATTGATGTTTGGTGAGTCGAGCTCCGACGATTAATGTCAATGCTTCCTGAGGAGAATGTAACGTAGAATTGATTTAAATTTTTTTCTTGTATTTAAAAAAAATGTTTGTTGCTCAACCTGGTGACGCCAGCACCTCACCTAACAAATATGCTGCGTCCTTTTTTCCACCGAGCCTCAACTTCAACTTTAGGGCGAAGCACAGTTCCTCTATTGAGAGATTTTCAACTGGTACCAGGTGTAGGAATAGTCGGATTAAAAGGTTTTAGGGTACCTTGTAACCAACTCTCATACTTGGCACAGAAACGCTTTGAATTCCTGTACCATTTTACCCAGAAGCGTTTTAAAATTTTCGAAAAATTGCTTATTGCAGAAATAATTTTTGATTTTGTAACCTCGGGGTACCTTACATCGTACTTGTTCGAAATGTATTTAAAAATAATCTTATCACCTTTTGCGAGTTCAAAATTCTTGGCCTTCAACACTTCAAACAACTCCAAGCGGGTAATTACGATTTCAGACGACACTGACAACAAAAAATTAAATAACTTTCAGGAACGCAAATAGACGCAGCTGGTTGTGATTTTATTTCGAAGTGTATCAGTTAAATAACGTATATTTAAAATAATTTTCTGGTTCTGAGTGGTTCCCTAAGATTTAGAGTATTTTGAAGGGGAACGATTTAGTCATATTTCTTCTTTTTTTAAGTCATCGTTCAAACCACTAAAACATTTTTGTTTTTAATAGAAAACTTTTAAAATTGTGTTCTTCTTACCTGAATGAGAGAAATTCATCTTGATAAGCTGGCGAAAATAGTTTTACTACGATTAAGTCTTGACTCGAAGAAAGCACTGAAATAACTGGCTCGGAAGCGATCCGTATTATCTGTTTGTTTACATCTCGCTCATGGACTTTGGTCACTTGCCCCCCGGGTTTTTCCTTTTGTTCTGCTATCAGGAACATGTTACAATTAGTTTAGGATACATTTCATACGGATTTAAAGGGGTCACCTTTTTCATTTTTGATCAGCTAGATTCGTAATTCGGACCACTGTGCGCCGTACGCCGCACAGTGGGCAAAATGGCCAATCTAGGTGGACGAAAGTCAAGTCAAAACATGGGAATCTCTAATATTAGTAATTGTTCATTATGAGTTCGCAGTCCCCAAAACGTTAATATTTTCATCGTCAAAACCTTCTATGGCTGTAAAAACTTCGATCTAAAGTGTCGCCGTTTCCTGTTCGAATAAGATCGTATTATCAGCTACTATGAATCCCTAACTTTTCTCGTCTACGCTGCAGTTAGTTGTAGGCAGAATCGTTCCAGGCTTGGTTTCGGCAATAATGGAAACCATTGAAAGGAGTAAGTACAATTTTTTCCTGCTAAAATTGTAAAAATAGCTTCTGATACTGTGTGTTTATAAGCAAACGCCATACCGTATTTTAAAAAAAAAAGATAATTGACGTCTTGGAGTTAAAGTAGCACACGGCCAAGAGTTGCCAAGGAAATCCGATTTATTTTCGTTTCTTTAAGTGTTCTAGTTTCGGTATTCAACCACCTTTTTTTGCGATTTTATGCGTTTTCCGAGTTACTTAATAATATGGTTGATTTTCAGGTATAAATATCACGATTCCTCGCCATCAATTTGTCGAGAAATGGAAACAGCTACCGAAGAAAGATCGCCACGAAAACCTCACTAGGTATGAGATTGGGTTAGGTAATCTCGACGATTCTTCAGAAATATTAAATTTAAAAATTATCAAAAAAGCTGCGATAGACATTTCGAAAAATCGGAGAGAGGTGGGAAAATTGCCATAGGAAAGAAGACTTTTTTCTAACAAATATTCGACATGGCTGAGTGGGAAAGAGTTTGAAGTTGTCATTTCCTAGAAAATTACTCAAGCTATCATGAACCAACCACCTGTGCGTCCCAAAAAACCGTCTGAGGACTCAGGCGATAAAACAAAAAGAAGAAAAGTGAAAGAATTGTTGACTGCTGGTCCCGAAAAGTTATGCTTTGCGGCGCTCACTGCTCTCTACTCAGCAAAAGACAGGACCACTAGCCGTATCTTGAAAGAAGCAACTTCAAGCAAATCAACAGTTGAATCTTCTACAATGTCGAATAAGAACATGACTATAATATTTTCAAATTCAATATTTCAGAGTTATATCCGTTTAACACTGTAGTGATGTCATTAATCTCAAAGTAATTAATCAGTGCCTACCTAATCATAATGTCTAGAATTTAAGATAAAACGTGTACAAAAATATCATGATATATGCCTACTTTCATTGAAGTCAAGAAATATTTTCATTATTTTTCCCGTAATCAGCGTCTTTTTATTCAATTTTGAATAAAAAACCGACCTAAAAATAATTTTGACCACCTAGATTGGTCATTTTGCCCACTGTGCGCCGTACGCGGCACTTTTGCCACTTAGCATTGACTGTTTTTGATGAAATTTGGTATGTAGGCTCCATTTGGGGTCTAGTTGTGCCCCGAAGCTTTTGGTTCATGTAGGTCACTTCTAAGGGTTCCAAAATCAAATTTGAAATTTTGAAAACGCCCTAACTCAAAAAATTTCGATATAAAGGTATTGTTTTTCCTTCAATTTAGGATTCTATAGAATTTATAGAATTTTTTGAGACCACGCGGAGCTCTGTAGGACAAACCGTTCGCTCCCTACGGAAATTTAAGGGTTTATATTGAAATATATATATATATAAATCAAAACACGAGTGTGAATCGCAAAAGAGGCCTAATCTCCGTTCAAATTAGAGCTGACCAAAATGCGTTCGATGGTTGGTGATTTTGATTTTTTTGTTGATTTTTTTGATTTTTATTTAATTTTTTTTTTGATTTTTTTTTCTTTTTTTCTTCATATTGGATGGTTGGTGATTTTGTAGACGAGTGATCTATATAAAAATAATAAACCGTTGTGTAATAATTTGCAGCGTTTTGTATTTTGGTCTAGTGAACTTCTGGGGACTTTTCATGCTAGAAACAATTTCTCGGTGTAACACATGTAGAATGAAGATCGGGCTGTGCGTTGTCAGAGTCAGTCTAGGTCTAGGGCCAATTACATTCCCTGCGGCGGCATATCTAGTATCGTATTTCGGATCCCTTAGAGAAACTTCAATTAAGTTGGGTGTCCTAAAGAATTGCAATAGTAGATTTTTCAGATGAACTTCCACCAGTTGGTTCACTCCCGCAGCCTTTCGGTTTACAAAGCCATCTGCTCTTTTATTCGTGAAGAAGGTATTAGGATTTAATTTTAGAAAATTAGAATTATTTTGACTTGTTATCTTTATTTTCTGTTACTCTATTGTAAAAACCTCTTAATTTTGTTCATTAACAAATAAAAATCTCCATGGCTATGGTTGACGACTAATGCCAACTGAGGGGGTAAAAAACAAGTTTTATAAGCATGAACTGTTTTTACAACAATTTACATTTGGATATTCTATGATACGTGCGCTATTACTTCCGAGTCTAGCAGGATAAAGGAAGCTTTGTTTTCACTATGCAAGGTTACATAAAAACGTCCGCCAAGAGGGTGTGGCACATAGCTTCCTCGTATCCATAGCCCGATTGCATAGATGATCCGACATAGTAGTTGATCTCAACATCAATCTCTAAATGCCTTGCACTACCCTCATAGGGGACTCTGCACGTCAACTCTCTGCGGGAAAGATCTTGAGAAAAGAGAAAAAATTTCATCGAAATCGGATGAGAATTGTAGAAGTTATGGCTGTGGCAAGGATTTCATGACAGACAGACAGACGGACAGACAGACACGGAACCAAAATTGTTCAGGAAGGTCTGAAACGTAAAATACGAGTGGAAAGTTTAATTTTGGAGAACTTTTTTTCAGCCTTGAAAAGTGAAAACAATGCTTCCCCTACCTTGGTAGACTCGGAAGCAAAATGATCTTATCTGATGAATGTTAGCCGAAACTGACTGCTGAGCCACTGACTTCGACCGTAGCTACATATAACTGAGGAGACGAACTTTCATTTGTTTCATATACGGTAACATTGGCTCACTGCCGTCTCAATAAACCGTAATGGGAGTCATTCTCAAAACTGACGTTTTTAGCAATGGGAAACGTCGAAAAATCTGAAGGGACTAATCGGTAATGCGCCCGCATAGATATAATGCCTTCACATCAAGTTTATGACGGTACAGACATATCCTTCAAATAATGGTGCTGAAAGGTTTCTCAAAGATTCGTGCATTATTATTAATTCGTTCTTTCCGGATAGTGCGTTTAAACTGGTAATTACATGATGAAATTATTGTAGGTATCCTGAATTCGTATTCTACGAATGATAACATAAATTTGCTTGCCAACTATTCCATTTTTACTGAACGAGTGTTTTTGATTGAGCATATGAGTTATCTAAATCCTCCATTCTTCCGTGTCTATCATAATAAATGAACAGAAAACATGATCCCCACGCTGAAACCGATATTAACGGTATATAACGATAAGCTTTTGATTGGGCTCAAAAATATTTCCTGTGAGCATGGTCCTCCATGGCCAACACGTAGGTATGAAAGAGGTGAGAAACTTTTACTGAAGCTGTGGTGACTCATATTTGCTCAAAACCCTTTTCCTACCGACTGCAGGGCCAGCGACTATTTCACGTTCCCCCGAGACCTTTCGAGGTCTCCTCATCCAGGCCTCGGTGGCCTTCCCTACTGCCTCATTAATTTTACGCCGATTTTACTAATGCCGATGAGGCAGTAACTAAATTTTGAATTCTGATGAGCGGATTATGATTGTATGACCCTTCTTAAATTCCCTATTTGCGGGGTTTTCCGAAATTTTGCCTAGAACCCTGTTTACTTACTTTACCCTGTTTAGTTACTCCAAATTAATTTTTAAAATTTCCAAACATAATTAACCAAAAATTATTTATCAAAACCTGCAGAACGGCGTTCGCAGATTTCAAATCCAAGTTTCCAGTAATGAGAAAACGGTAATTCAAAATGTGATCATCTCAAGACGCTACTTGGCGGCGGATTCGGGCACTAAAACCGGGACACTTAAGTTAAACGCGCATTTGCGGACTTCAGCTCTTGTGTTTTAGACCTATACTGGGAGTATATAATATATACTATATAATATATATATAATATATAATATATAATATATAATATATAATATATAATATATAATATATAATATATAATATATAATATAATATATAATATATAATATAATATATAATATATAATATATAATATATAATATATAATATAATATATAATATATAATATATAATATATAATATATAACATAATATATATATAGATTGCTATATTATAGCAACCCTCAGAAGGCGAGCATAACATTTGACGACTAAAAAGCATCAACTTCGAGACAAATTATACTCAGGGGAAAAGGAACGTTTCACTCGACGAAACTCGTCTTGTTCATTTCTAAGTTGAATTCTAAGTTCTAAGTTGAATTTTGAGGCCATTGCAATTGCTTAATTTTTTGAAAATTCGCTAAAATATTGATGATTTATTGAATAACAGAACACAAATGTCATCATAATCGGTTCCCTCATTCTAAAGTTCTATTTCTGAGGGAATTAGGATTGAAGTGGCTTGGTCGTGCTGAAATATCACAGGAGGGTTTCGTCATAATGTTAAACTCCCCTGATCATTGGAGAACCCTAATAATGGACCCTGAGATTGCGCGAGGTTATAGAAAGATTTGTGAGGGAGTTCAATTACAACTGAGATGATGAGATGGTGAAGCATTAATACAATAAAGATTAGATACAATTTTAGTAGCTGCGAACCGGAATCATGTATCTAATGTACTTACTCTGTGTGTGCTCGAAACACCATCAAAAGCGATGCTATTTCAAATTTGAAACAATATTGTTAAGTATGCGAACATCATAACTACTAATTTACTATTGGCTATTATTCATTATGCATAATGGGGAGTGTGCCTGATTTTTTTTAAATTTTCAATCGAAGGTAGACCACATCCTGAGAATTTTGACACCCGCCGTTCTCTTTTTGGATGAGTAGATCTTTCTTTATGATTTTTCAAAGTTTCGAAGTTTCAAAGTCGAAAAAGGTCTTCTCACACTAGAAGGTCAAAATTCTCAGAATGAGGTCTAGTTTAAATAAAAAATAACAATAAACAGTTTTTCCGACCCAGGCGCACACCCCATTGCTCTTTCGAGGTAAATTATGTTTTTCTTTGTGTGCTTGACTCACAGGCTGACGGCTTTAATGCCATGCCTGCATTTATTACCTTTGTGATCGGGAACTTTCCCAACTTGGTTCAAGTGTTGTTAAACAACTTCCATGTCTCTCAAAAAAAAAAGTTACAGTTCCTGCGTGTCAGTCACACATTTTTGCTTCCTCACTACCGAAGGTAGGGAAGCTTTGTATTCGTGAAAGAAGTGAAAAAAAAAATGTCCTCCAAAATCAAAATTTCCACTTGCTTTTTGCATTTTAGAGCTTCCCGAACAATTTTGGTTCCGTGTCTGTCTGTCTGTCGGTCTGTCTGTCTGTCGGTCTGTCTGTGGTCAATCCTTGTCCCGGGCAAAACTATACTAACCTGTGGTCCGATTTTGATGAAATTTTCAGGGATTGTGTGGGTTAGGTCCTAGACGGTCCCCTATCAATTTCAGCACCTTCGGACCAATAGGAGCGAGTGCGCATGCGCAAACGTGAATTTCCTGGAACCTCGGTTTCTCGGTTTCTAATGAACCGATTTTGCTCAAATTTGGAGGTTAGTTAGGGACTAACTTCTAAGAGACACCCTATAAGTTTCAATCAAATTGGTCAAGCAATAGCCGCTGCGCATGCGCGAACTTTAAATTTATTGTTACAACCAAAACTCCGCAACTATTCAACCAATTTCGATGAAACTCTTTGAATCATAATTTTTTCGCCAACTGATTCTATACGTCCATGTTACAATGAGTGAGGAAGCTATACTGCCCACCCTACTTGGCAGACGTTTTTACTCTGGTATTCAGTTAGGAGGTTTATACTCACGTTATACTTAAGTTAATAATCAATCTATTTTCATTATTTTAATTTATAATTTATTTTAAAATTTATACTTTTAATATAAATTTATTTAATACCTATAATTTTCATATTATTTTAATATAATCTATTAAAATTTAATTTATTATTTCAGCAATTTATTATTTTTATTTAATGTCCTTTAATATCATTTTAATTTATAATTTATGTAATTTATAATTTTTATAATTTATTTTAAATCAACGCATTTATTGTAAATTATTCGTAAAAATGTTTGAATTGCGCCAATAATAAATTATTTTCTTTCCCTCTTGTTCTTGTGATGATTTCTTACATGGCAGACACATCTTATTGTTGAGTTTTTCAAACTTATTCGTGGTCTTCCTTCCTTACAAATCCGTAGCCCATCAGCAAAATTAAGGCAACGCCCTTCCTCCCAATTTATTTTAACAAACGAGTGCCAATAGAGTCGTTCCAACGTCTTAAGTAGAACCCTAATTGGCGCGGGATTGCTGATGGTCGGTGAAAGCCGATTACTCGGCGCGTTCCCCTCCCCCAATTCGTAAACCAAGAAGTTAATTATGCAGTTGTCCACGTGGCTCAACTCGCACACAGTTTACTATTACTAATCCGAGTACACACCGACCGTCGCTTTCCCCTCTTCCAGCGGGCTTTACAACAACGCGATTAGTCCGGTTCCGGAACATTCTTCGTAATAATTCTCAACCTCAACAATTTACCATTGTTTGAAGGTCAAGTTGCACGACCTTTGTCCGCCTAAAGAGCTGTAGGAACGTCCTTATGCGGTTGATATGGAGTGGAGAAGGACAACGCTCAACTAAGGAAGAAATAAAAACTTCAAATCCGTTTCAGACCATTCTGAATCCAATCCTTAACAAATTTACAAAATCCCAAGTCTCATCTTCCAACCGTTCGGGTAGTTCTTTTTTGTTCGTTAGGGAAATTTATCTTTTTGTGCACTGAGTCGCCGAACATTTCAAAATTGAAGGAAAGGAGAGGATTAATATCAAAAAAGCAAGCGTTCAGAACAAAATCTTGAGTAGGTACTTTGCCCAAGTCGCAAATTCCAACCGATTTTTTTAAGACTATTTATTGAACATATTTCATTGGATATATTTGTACATAAGATGGTTGTTCATTTCACAATATCTTCTATTTCATGTAAGTAATTATGGAGATGTAGGGAGGTAATGTCTTTTGAAGTCTGTGACGGAGTACCCGTTACTCTGTCACCTGATTCGTGATTCGATGGATCGATTCTTTCGCTCTATCGAATCACTACTCAGGGATAGCCCTCCAGTCTAATTCCAGACACCGATCTGTAAGTACATTACTTTCATACTAGATCACTTCCCTTACCCTCGTGGTTCAAATCCGAAGATCTAATAGGTAAACTCTATTGATACTTCTTTCCCCCCTCCATATAGATACAAAGCCTCATTGATTATAGGATAATGTATCCATTTATCTTTCCTACTTCAATTTGTATCTTTCATTCATCATCCCTAGTCCTAGGTTGATATCCAACAAGGAATAGGTATTCAAACGAAACGTATAGTTCTCTAGGGGTAAAACACAGCAACGATTAAATTATTCTCATTAATTAATCAGATTCTCCAAATCCCCTAGAACAATACTGTTTCAAGTCATGTTAAACTTCCTGCTTTATTACGAGTATTTTCAATAATAAACCTTTAGAATCGAGAGAGAAAAATTATATATCGGTTCCTTTATAGCTTACTAATTGTACCCAAGGTTTGAAATTGAGGGAAAATTCTCATTGTACCTCCGGATTTTCATGAATTATTCTCTGTATCACCATGGAACTAATAGTGGTGCCATCATGGTGCCAGGACACCATATTATTATTTCGCTTATTTCGTCTTTGTGTGTGTGTGTGTTTCACCTTGAATAGGTATGTTAACTTCGAAAGATTGCCTAGAAAAACTAATAGATGAATGTTCAAGGTTACGACATATTATCGCTTTGGTGCCAGACAGGCATGTTGGGTATCGTAGATCATGAATTTTAAAATGCTCCTCAGATTCGAGGTTCCCATGCCGCTAGAAATGTTATGGTGGATAATGGGGGGGGGGCCACTATTTCTTGCCTAAAATACTAAATAAATTACATCGAGTTAAACAGTGTTATCGCTCACCAACTGATTTGAATTGACCTAATGCTTATCCAATGGGACGTCTCCTGGAATGCATGCAATACTTAACAATATGTTTGCAGATTCGGATTCTACGTCAAATTTTATGAACATTTCACTTCGAGCGCTCAAAGATGCACAACCCAGGGACTGTGCCAAAATTGAAATGAAGGTAGACCTCAAGTTTGACACATACTTAGCACAGTTTTTCTACGCTGAATCGAGTGGTGATATCCCTTTTGATTTGATCTCATTTTATCGCATTTACTGCTGAAAAAGTCTCTTTTTGAGAAAGAAATCATCGATTTCCTTAAGAAGGGTAATGAATCAATAAAGTGCAAAACGTCTGCCAAGTGGGTGTGGCACATAGCTTCCTCGTATCCATAACTCGATTGTATAGATGATCCGATGCACAGTACTTAATCTCAAAACATCAATCTCTAAGTACCTTGCAATACCCTTATAGGGGACTCTACACATCAACCGACACAATCTCTGAATATTATTGAAATATGTTGAAATTATGGCTGTGGCAAGGATTTTACGTTTGCGCGTGCGCAGCGACTGCTATCAGTCCGGGGATGATGATTTTCACAGGGGACCATCTACACGCCAACTCGAACAATCCCTGAAAATTTCGTCGAAATCGGATGAGAATTGTAGAAGTTATGGCTGTGGCAAGGATTTCATGACAGATACACAGACAGACACGGAACCAAAACTGTTCAGGAAGGTCTGAAACGTGAAACGCGAGTGGAAATTTGAATTTTGGAAAACATTTTTTCCTCAACGTTGAAAAGTAAAAACAAAACTACAGCTACCTTGGTAGACTCGGAAGCAAAAAATTTTAAAATTCATAAACTTGTAAAATAACAGGTAACTTCTACGTATCACAAAATTTTGCAAAGAATTTTCGGTCTTTTAATAACATTTTATTAATTATTAATAATTAATAATAAATCGATGATTTCCTCCTTGAAAAGTGACTTTTAACTCTGTAAATGTGGTACAATGAAATCAAATCAAGAAAGGGATATCACCACTCGATTCAGCGTAGAAAAGCAGTGCTAAGTAATATACCACACTTGAGGTCAACTTTCATCTCAATTTTGGCTTGAAATATTACGGCACTTTCTTTACACACATAGTAAATAACACCTGGTGAAACTGTTTTGTGCAGAATAAAGTTATGAGTAATTATTAATTCATGTTATATTACTATTAGAATTGAACGTTATCGTGAGGACACAACGCTCGCCAAAGCAGGACGTCTCATCATACCGTACAACATCGTATAAATTCCCTACTACTGAAATTCATGATATATTTAATGCCGTATTAATTTCGGTGAATATATCTCGCATGGATTCCCTCTAAAATGATTTTCATGATCCGCCACATAACTTGGGTTCGTGTTAGTTCGAAGGAAAGTTTCCTCGTTGGTCGGCACGAAACCACAATAAACGATCGGAAAAGCCGCATGTGGAGTGAACCAAGCTACCAGAAAATTTATAGAGTTCGCGGCGAACTACAAGAGAGGCCGCTATGGATGACTAACACAATATTGGTCAGTAATTACATTATTTCATTGAAGGATGCAAGGGTTGAATCTTCCTCCCACGTTGGGAAGATATAAAAATGTTTGCCGTTTCTATCTTTATGAGACCCTTCGATGAATTTCTCAGGTAAACTTTTTTCGAAGGCAAGGAAATGAAACATCGATATTGATCTATTAGCGAACTAGAATGAGGTCAAATCCAACGCGGCCGACACTCTACTGGCACAAAACTTCACCGATAAATTTGCATTGATATTTCGTAATTCACGCTTTTTTCGAAAAAATTACGTTTGTTTTCCAAAGTTTGCGGCTTTTTTCTTGTTTTATGATTCTTGTGTATCAGCTTTAACATTTCATATATCTAAAATTGAATTTGGTTACCAACATTTCTTATTTAAAACACCTCGAAAATGGGAAGGGGGGGGGATTTGGAAGCGGCCCTGAGCTTTGAATTTTGATACCCCTTTTTGGTTTATAATTGTAATTTGATGTATTGAATATATTATTATAATATAATATATTATTATTATTATTATTATATGTGCATTATTTTAATTTTTAAAGTTCATCCAGAGCTCTGTAGGACAAACCGTTCGCTCCCTACGAGAACTTAAGAGTCGGACTTACGATAAATCAGAATCGCAAGAGTGAATCACCAAAGAGGTCTAATCTCCGTTGAAATTTTCGGTAACTAAAATGCGATCGCTATTCGAGTTGTATCCAGTTTTGCGTCCTTAGCAACCAGCAATCAAATTTCCATATGAAGGAACCAAAACTCCTTATTTCTTCGAATCGAGTGTGAAGTGTTTATTCATCCCAAATAAACTTGATTGTGAATGTGTGAAGGCAGTACGTGTACAAGGTAGGTAGGTAGTACCTATGGTTGTTTAAAAAAAAAAAAAAAAAAAAACATTAGTTACAATGGCAAAGCTGTGATCTTTACAGACTAGTGATCTGCAGCGTTTTCTCTGCGAGGTGCCCCAGATTTTTTCAATTATCGTGGTTATTTGAATGCCTGCAGAACATGAGGAGGTCTTGAGCATAAAAACGCTGCAAATTATTCCATAAAGGTTTATTATTTTTCCATACAGATCACTCGTCTGCAAAGCACACAGCTTAGCTATTGTCACTTTTTTTTCCCTTTTTTTCCCCCCCTTATAGACAAAAGGTTTATCCGACGGAGGGGGTACGCCATAAAAAAAAGAAACAAAGTATTATTGGGGAGGACGCCCAGAACTCACCCAACGCCGGCCCTAGGGATGATGGAAGATGAGGAAGGTGGGGGTGGGAGAGAGGGATGAAGGGAAGTGCCTCTATAAAATGACCACCAGTTCAAATATGAGCCGAGCAATACACCTCTGGTGACACAACGAAGTACACCGACTGAGATGCCCAACTCGCGCAACTCCGAGCACTTTTCCCGCACCTCACTCCGCGCCATGACAAGGTTGCAGCCATCACCCTGATGTTATTGGGTGCCACTCCTTTTAGCACCGACACCGCTTGCCGTGAATCATTTGTATCAAATTTCCTTATCTTAGCCCGCCAAGTCTGCTCCATGTCCAAGCTGCCATTGACAACTTGGACATCCAGGATAATGCAAGACTGGTCGGGCTTGACGGCAACGATGTCGGGCTTCTTACCCTGGTCACTCGGCATGTAGTAAGTATAACCTCTCCCTCTCAACATCCCAGCCGCTAGATGACAAAGCACCTGCTATCTGCTTGGCGACCGCATCATGACGTAGAATGCGGCCCTTATCAGACCGACGACACTGCTGCACTACATGGTACAGATGTTCATTTCTACTCCGACAGGCACGGCAAAGGGGTAGAGTTGTCCCGCGACTACCTCTCGAACACCTCACCGCAGTTGGCAAAGAAGCCACGCGGACGGCGTGGAAGTACCAACCATAGCTACTACTTACCTGTGTGTAACTTGTAGCTACTACAAGTGTGTTTGGAAGAAATTAACGCTTCACACTCACCTCGAAGAAATAGGGAGCTGTGTTCACTAGGGAATTTGATTACGGGTTGCTTAGGACACAAAACTGAGTACAACTCGAAGAAGCGAACAGCGATCGCATTTTGGTCAGATAAAACTTCAACGGAGATTAGACCTCTTTTGCGATTCACACTCGTGTTTCTGATTTATCGTAAGACCAACTCTCCCACCAACCAAGTTCTCGTAGGGAGCGAACGGTTGGTCCCAAAAAGCTCCGGGTGGTCTCAAAAAATTCTAAAAATGCATTACTATTTCAAATTGATTTAAAAAAATACCTGTATGTAAAGAGTTTTCGAGCTAGAGCACTTTTGACAATTTAAACCCTCATTTTTCACCCCTTAGAAGTTACTGACATCAAACAAAAGCTTCGGGGCACAACTAGACCCCAAATGAAGCCCACATACCAAATTTCATCAAAATCGATTCATGGTAACTAAGGAAAGTGCCGAGTACGACGGACGGACGGAAAAATTTTTATTCGATTTTCGGATTCTACGTACCTTGAAACGTAAACCAACAAATTTTGAGGAAGAGGGGTGTTCAATATTCTTTATTGCACCAAGTATAACTTATCAACAATATTATTTCGAAAATATGGATATATATTCAAAACTAAGATACATCACTGAGTTTTGTTGATTATGGTGGATGTTTCACTTCACTGCTTCACAAGTAAGCTAGGTCAAGTGGTTTGGTACGCTTCAATCTCCTGATGACATCACTTGTATCAAGGAGTTGGACAGCTTCCTCGTTGATGTGACATCTTAGCCGCTGTAGGTGTCTCACAGCTTGTCGCTTTATAGTATCGTTTATTGTTTCGATCCGAAGCTCATGATGGAGACGTTCGTTTCGAAAGTACAGCCCCAAAGCTGAGCTCCATATGTCCAGACTGGTTTAAGGACTTGGTTGTACAATGTAAGCTTGTTCGGGATCGACAACAATTTTTTTTTTTTTTTTTTTTTTTTGACATGGGCTTTCCATCCAAGTTTGGCGTCTAGTCTCATACCTAGGTATTTGGCATCATTAGCATTCGGAATAACTTTTCCCATGGAATGTACCGGAATATACTCGATTCTCTTGTTAGTGAAATGGACATGTACCGACTTAGTTTCATTTATTTTGATTCTCCATTTTGCTGTCCACTCTTGTATGCTGGATATTGATTGATTTAACTTGTTGGTGGATTCAGTGTTACATTCTCCGACGGCCAAAATCGCTGTATCCTCTGCGAAGGTGGCTGTAGTGTTCATTCCGATTTCTGGGAGATCACTGGTATAAAGGACATACAAGAGCGGTCCAAGAACACTCCCTTGTGGGACTCCTGCCCTGATTAGCTTCGGCTCTGAGTAGGCGTCTTCTTGCTTTATTCTGAAAAAGCGATTGGTGAGATAAGACTGAAGCAGCTCAGCATACTTTATTGGTAGATTTTTGCGCAGCTTGTAGTTGATTCCCTCGTGCCAAACTTTGTCAAACGCCTGAACGACGTCAAGGAAGACGGCTGAGCAGACTTTTTCTTTTCCTCAAGGGCTTGTTCAATTATATGTGTTATTCAATGGACTTGATCGATCGTGGAATGTTTCTGTCGAAAGCCAAACTGGTGCCTTGGAAACAGCTTACGTTCTTCGATTATGGATACTAGTAACAAGATGGTCGAGCTCGTGTTCAATTTCTTCTGGTGATTGTAAGGACTTACTCAAGTCAACATGTCTGCATATTTCTTGCTTGAAGAGCTCCCAGTTGGTCTTCTGGTTGACTAGGGCAGGGTTGGATGGCTTCTGAATGATTCGATCACTGAGTGTCAGTATGATGGGTGAATGATCTGAACTGAGATCAAAGTTTTCTTCGACTAGCAGGTAGTTCGCTGAAAAGTTTCTCGTAATGAAACTTATTGTTTAGTAATGCATGCATTCCAGGGGACGTCCCATTGGATAAGCATTAGATCAGTTTAACCAGTTAGTAAGCGATAAAACTGTTTCACTCGATGTAATTTATTTATTACATTAGGCAAGAAATAGTGATCCCCCCTCCCATTATCCACCATAAAATTTCTAGCGGCATGGGAGTCTCGAATCTGAAGAGTATTTTAAAATCCATAATCTACGATACCCAACATGCGAGTTCGAGTTTACCCCCCCTTCACCAATGGTGCCAGTCTGGTACCAAAGCGGAAATACGTCGTAACATTGAACTTTCATCTATTTGCTTTAGTAGGCTAGTAGGCAGTCCGTCGAGGTTCACATCCGTATTCAAGGTGAAACACAAAAAAAAACCACGAAACATGCGGTATATGGTGTCCTGGCACCATGGTGGCACCACTATTACTTCCATGGTGGTACAGAGAATAATTCATGAAAATCCGGAGGTACAATAGTATTTTTGCTCAATTTCAAAGCTTGGGTACAATTAGTAAGCAGTAATGGAACCGAAATATTGAAAAATCGGATATTTTGTGAATATTATCCCCCCCACTCATCCCCTCCCATTGCGAATTTTGGTACTCTGGTGAAATTATGTACAATTCAGAAGTTATTTGAGTCAAACAAAAAAAGAAACACGCAAATAGGTTGGAAATTGAGGCCTGGGCTGAGTTTACAAGATTATGCCCGCAAACGCACGTTTTTAAGCATTAACCCCCCCTTAAAAAGGGAAATTCAAAATTCCGGCGCCGTAGTGCACAACAAGATAGTTTTCCGCGTCGAACAAAAAAAGAACCACGAAAATCGGTTGAGAGCTAAGGCTGGGCAGAGTTACAAGATTTTATCACACACACACACACACACGAGACATACACCTATGGTTTTTTTTTCGCGGATTCGGATTCAGAATGGTCTATAAAACGGATTACTGTGTGTTTGTTTTTTTTTTCTGTGAGTGTTGTCCAACTTTTTCCCTAGATCGTGATGACGTCCGCGACGCCAGGAATGGAGTCGGACGAAATCCAACCTGAAATGGTTGTTTACTTTCATGTTTGCTTACTTTACTTACTAATATCACCTAACACAAAGTTCCAATTTTTTTACGAACCATGAATTTATTGAATGTATGATTTGGTAGTTAGATAGATTGTTATTTCGCCAGTTTGTACACTTTTACAATAATATAAATGCATGAGGGATGCAATTTGCTCAGATTTCCTACCGGACATTAGGCTTGGCCCGTGTTGTAGGGTAGGATCTTTGCAAAATCGCTCCATATCGGTAAATAAATTGATGTATACTTTACAATTACAGTAATAAGTAAATTAATAAACAATACATGATTGGACAGAATTAAGGACGCCATTTTGATAAACTCCTACATATACTACTTACTTTAACATTCTCTAACTTTAATAATCTCTAAAATTAAACAGTCTCCTATACATATATGCTGTTTAATAGCCTTTCGCATCTAAAGCCCCCTTCTGTAACTAGCCAACTTAACACTTGCTTTTTGTATTTTGGTCTAGTAAAACTTCTGGGGACTTTTCATGCTACAAACAATTTCTCGGTGTATCAAATGTAGAAATGAAGTCGGGCTGTGGCGTTGTCAGAGTCAGTCTAGGTCTAGGACCAATTACATTCCCTGGCGGCGGCATATCTAGTATCGTATTTCGGATCCCTTCGAGAAACTTCAATTATGTTGGGTGTCCTAAAGAATTGCAATAGTAGATTTTTCAGATAAAGTTGTCTAATAGTAAATACCTTAGCAATATCAAATAGAATCTACGGAAGGGGTCCTACGCGGTAATGACAACATCATTTTTATGATAATTTTCTGCCGAACATGTAACTTATTTATATGGGTGGAATACGTTCCTCCCCATGCTATTATGCCATACTGCAATACAGATTGCAACATGGTATAATATATGTTTTATTGTTTGCTTCGGGAGCGTGTGTCTAACATTGTAGAATATATATATATATTTCCTAATCTTATCATGGATATAGCCTATATGGGGCTTCCACTTAAGATCTTCATCCAGAACTAGCCCCAGATACTTATGCCTTGCAACTCTTTCTATCGAATCACATGAGCATATTTGATCTTCTACACAAGAGTGCAGGATTTTTTCAAGTGTTTTTCCTCAATTTGTGACTTATATATAGTTGGGGAATGTTCGTCATAATTGAAAATCTACTCAGTTTGCTGATGAAAAATAGTATAAACACATCCCTGGAACATTTTCCTGCCGGGGAAAGCAACTGCTTGTGGCAATATCATATTAGGAGCTCTCCCATACTGAGGCATTCCCTTACATTTGAGGAGCAGTACGTATTCAACGTTAAAGAAATAAATCATTTTTGTATCACTTACCTATGGACATATTTTTCCGTCCTTGGATTCCTCTTTCGTCTATTGGATCAATAAATACACCGAATTTCTCCATCCCTGTTTCGAGAAACTGATTTGATTTATGGTAATGTCGTTATCCCGCAGACCTCATAAAGGCCGTAACGTCGTATCGTTACTTCCGAAGAGAAGTCGGCGAGGCGCAGGATCGGGAAACTCAATAGACTTCTACGTTCTACGTGCCCCCTCCGTCTTTCTAGATAATCCAAATTACAAGAGGTTTTCGAGGGGGGCCGTTCAAAGGAAGGCCCCAGGATTGTTATTACAGGAAAGTGTGGGGGTGAATATGTTCCATTAGCAGTTTATTGGTTGAATGATCGAATTAAGTTTCGATTGAAAAGATTGACAAGGAGCATGGTTTTGATTAAAGATAGGAAGGAAGCCGTCGGGTCCGCCCCGTCCTCTAGCGACGTCGGTTTCATTCAATTTGGTTCACGAATTATTAAACGGACTTTCCCTTTCATAACGAGATTTGTCCCCGCGTTTCGAGTATATTATTGTGAATTGCTCTGAATACGGCCACTCGTAAGTTGTCTTTCAAGTTAAAAAAAGTCCGATATAAATGAATCACGTTCCGAAGTGCCGCGTTCCTATCTTTAAAATACCTTATCCACAGCTGATCCTTTTAATTGAACGATTATTCCTTCTATCGTTTCAACTGTAGTATTTCATCTTAATGAAACAATAGAATGGTTTAACCTTTTGCGGACGCAATACTGACCAGGTGAATCAAGCGTTGCGGTCGTATGGCATGTGTCACATGGTATTTCATTAGATATCGGAATTTCCGAACACTTTTACAAAAATTGTTAGTGTTCCAAATTGAGTTAAATTTTCCAAATTTCTCCGACTGTTTGGAGCCGAACAGCCGCACGACTGTTCCGCGTGGTCTTGATGAATGGCTGGACCCTACGATCAGTTATTTTGGTTTATTATTTTCAATAATGAACCTTTGGAATCGACCAGAAAAAAAAAATTTGAACACCCCCTCAAAATTTGATGGTTTACGTTTCAAGGTACGTAAAATCCACAAATCGAATAAAAATTTGGCCGTCCATCCGCCGTACCCCCCCGTACGCCGTACGCGGCACTTTTGCCACTTAGCATTGACCGATTTTTGATGAAATTTGGTATGTAGGCTCCATTTGGGGTCTAGTTGTGCCCCGAAGCTTTTGGTTGAGGTAGGTCACTTCTAAGGGTTCCAAAATCAATTTTGAAATTTTGAAAACGCCCTAACTCAAAAAATTTTGATATAAAGGTATTGTTTTTCCTTCAATTTTGGATTCTAGAGAATTTTTAGAATTTTTTGAGACCACTCGGAGCTCTGTAGGACAAACCGTTCGCTCCCTACAAACATTTAAGGTTTATATTGAATATATATATATATATAAATCAAAACACGAGTGTGAATTGCAAAAGAGGCCTAATCTCCGTTCCAATTAGAGCTGACCGAAATGCGATCGATGGTTGTGATTTTGATTTTTTTTTTTTTTTTTGATTTTTTTATTTTTTATATTGGATGGTTGGTGATTTTGAAGACGAGTGATCTATATAGAAAAACAATAAACCATTGTGTAATAATTTGCAGCGTTTTATTCGATTTTTGGATTCTACGTACCTTGAAACGTAAACCATCAATTTTGAGGGGGTGTTAAAAATTGGTTTTTCTTGGTCGATTCCAAAGGGTCATTATTGAAAATAATAAACCAAATTTGGCCGTCCGTCCGCCGTACGCGGCACTTTTGCCACTTAGCATTGACCGATTTTTATGACATTTGGTAGGTAGGCTCCATTTGGGGTCTAGTTCTGCCCTGAAGAATTTTGTTGATGTAGGTCACTTCTAAGGGTTGAAAAATAAGGTTTAAAATTTTGAAAACGCCCTAACTTAAAAAAAAATATATAAAGGTATTGTTTTTCCACCAATTTAAGATAATATAGAATTTTTAGAATTTTTTGAGACCACGCGGAGCCCTGTAGGACAAACCGTTCGCTCCATACGAGAATTTACGGTTGGACGATAAATCAGAAACACGAGTGAGAATCGCAAAAGAGGCCTAATCTCCGTTCAAATGTTAGCTGACCGAAATGCGATCGATGTTTTCTTCAAGTTGGTTGGTGGTAACAATGACAAAGCCCCGTTCTTTGCAGACGAGTGATCTATATAGAAAATATAAACCTTTGTGTAATAATTTGCAGCGTTTTTTTTTTTTTTTTTGTAACTCTTCTAAAATTAATACTATTCCACTCTTAAAAACGCTGCAAATTATTACAAAAAGGTTGTTTATTTTCTATATAGATCACTCGCCTGCAAAGAACACGGCTTTGCCATTGTTATCACCAATCGATCGTTTTCTTCAAAAACGTCGATCGCATTTCGGTCAGCTAAAATTTTAACTGGGATTAGGCCTCTTTTGCGATTCACACTCGTGTTTCTGATTTATCGTAAGTCCAATCTTGAGTTCTCGTAGGGAGCGAACGGTTTGTCCTACAGGGCTCCACGTGGTCTCTAAAAATTCAATACTATCTTAAATTTATGGAAAAACAATACTTGAAATAATGAGTTTGGGCAACAATACCTAAATTTTTTGAGTTTAGGGCGTTTTCAAAAATTCAACCCTTAGATGTTCTTATACTTCGAAGCCCACATACCAAATTTCATCAAAATCGGTCAATGCTAACTGAGGAAAGTGCCGCGTACGGCGGACGGACGGCCAAATTTCATTCGATTTTTGGATTCAACGTACCTCGAAACGTAAACCAACAAATTTGAGGGGGGGGGGAGGGGTTAACAATTTGTTTTTCTTGGTCGATTCCAAAGGTTCATTGTTGAAAATAACAAACCAAAATGAGGTAAGATTCGACCATTTTCATGGGTTCTGATCGGCGGAATTCTTTCATATTTTGATCAAATTGTGTGCTGCTTACCTTACATGCACGCTGCAAAAATTTAAACTGCCGCAATTCAACGGCTTAGGTAGAATTTCACTTAGAACGCGACGAGTACACCAAAGCTAGGACCCGCATTTTCCATTTGATAAGACAAGAGTACTATCACAGTACAGTACACCACAGTGGGGTGTTTTTCCTTCAAGCCGTTATTATGAACTATGAAGAATAAATTTAAGAGCATTAAAAGTAATAAATAGGAACTGCTAGTTTCTTGTAAGAAATATTTGAATATGAAAAAATGCCCAGAACCGCGCCGTGTTTGAAATAAAATAAATAAATTAATTGAACTTCATTGGCAAGTAGCAAACTTGTGAAAATAAATATTTAGATAAAATAAGCCACAATACAAAGGTTCTCGCAATATTTTATTGACTGATTGAATAAAAGAGTTGAAAACTAACAATTATGATCACAACTGCAACATTCTCAGCTGCAACGAGTTTCCCATTAGGCAATTTATTAATTTGGAGGAAGCGGAAAAGTTTTGCTACCCGAATTATTGAAACGTTTTGTTGCTAAGGTATCTGCGATGGGGAAATACCACCCAGAAATTACTTAGAAGATCGTAGTAATAAGTAATTGAGGGTAAAGACGGCTGCATGTCTCACATGCCATACGTCCAGTAGCCATTCAACCTCGTCAATAGAATACGTCCAGGCTAGCAATGGTCGGCTGCCTGTCACACACATGCCATACGATCGATATTTTATCTCATTTTATGCGCCGTTCATGAGGTGGTTGTTTCACTTTACGAGAATAACCCAGTTACAATATTAAGCAAAATTCCCGTTTTACAAAATGTTGTGATAGTTGAACAAAGTTTCATTCATACTGTACGAATAACGAATTTCATAAATCTATTTCATTCATAACGAATAACGAATTTCATAAAATACAAAGTTTCATTCATACTGTATGAATAACGAATTTTCACCAAACAGGCCATGTTGGACTGTTTTTAGGACGTTCCACACTAAGACGCCCAAATCACACACTAAGTCTTTTTGTAATCACATACAAATCCGTTTTAGAGCATTCGAAATCCGCGAAAAAACATAGGTGCATGTCTGTGTGCATGAATGTACGAGCATGTATGTCTGTTTGTGCATGTGGCAAAACCTTGTGTACTCTACCCTGGCGTCAATTTCTCATCGATTTTCGTGGTTCTTTTTTGTTAGACGCAGAAATCTATCTAGTTGCGGGTTAATTCGTCGGGATTTCAAAATTTGTGTTTAACTGGGGGTTATTTAGTTAAAACAAGGCTCATTCTGACAGTATCGAGCGCTCTACCTACCCCTCAATTCTCAACCGATATGGGTGTTTTTGGTTTATTATTTTCAATAATAAACCTTTGGAATCGACCAAGAAAAAAATGTTTAACACCCCCTCATAATTTGTTGGTTTACGTTTCAAGGTACGTAGAATCCAAAAATCGAATTAAAATGTGGCCGTCCGTACGCGGCATTTTCCCCACTTAGCATAGACCGATTTCGATGAAATTTGGTATGTGGGCTCCATTTGGGGTCTAGTTGTGCTCGAAGCTTTTAGTTGATGTAGGTCACTTCTAAGGGTTGGAAAATAAGGGTTGAAATTTTGAAAACGCCCTTACTCAAAAAAGTTTGATATAAATTTATTGTTTTTCCATTAATAGTATTGCATTTTTAGAGACCACGTGGAGCCCTGTAGGTCAAACCATCCGCTCCCTACGACAATTTAAGGGTTGGCCTTACGATAAATCAGAAACACGAGTGTGAATCGCAAAAGAGGCCGAATCTCCTTTCAAATGTTAGTTGACCGAAATGCGATCGATGTTTTTCTTCAAGTTGGTTGGTGTAACTATGGCAATGCCGTGTTCTTTGCAGATGAGTGATCTATGTAGACAAATAATAAGCCTTTGTGTAATAATTTGCAGCGTTCTTTTTTGATCGACTCAAACAACTTCCCAGTTGCATATTACTTCATTGGAGTATCGAAATTTGCTTGAAGGGGTGAGTAATATAATTATTACTATAATATAATGTAATGGGGAATAAATAATATACACAAAATATACGGTTTTTAAATATTTTGGTTCCTATAAATAATGCTTATTATGGTATCCAAGCTTTGAAAAGTGAGGGAACGTTTTCAATACACCTCTGGATTTCAATGAACTATTCTTGTGCCACCATGAACAAATCAGTGGTGACACCATGGAGCCAGGACACCTGCTCTACCTTCAATACGGATGTGATCTTCTACGGACTAGCTACTAATAGATTTCTATATAGATTAGAATAGACTTTTCTATTTCTGTTATTTTTATAGTCCAGTCAAATTAGCAGTTAGGGTTTGCATTAATTCCGGACAAAGCGAAACTTTTATGGGTGACTTGTGGAAGCCTATGGAACATGTTTTTAGTATATTCTACTAGATTCTCCTTGTGCTAACTTTTTGGTGCCCGAAAAACCGCGATTTTTCGGCACTTGTTTCAGTTTTTTGCCTATAACTCGTACACGATGCATCCTACGGAAAATTTTACTCTTTCCTTTATTAAACAGGATGAATTTCTGCGTCGAATGACCACCTGAAACGTTAAGATCGGTTCAGCCGTTTGGCCGAAATCGATCGTTGAAGTTTTGGCGATCAACCAATTTGGGAAACATCGCCAAACTTCAACGATCGATTTCGGCCAAACGGCTGAACCGATCTAAAAAATGAAGGTGGTCAGTCGACGCAGAAATTCATCCTGTTTAATAAAGGATTGAGTAAAATTTTCCGTAGGATGCATCGTGTACGAGTTATAGGCGAAAAACTGGAACAAGTGCCGAAAAATCGTGGTTTTTCGGGCACCAAAAAGTGAGCAAAAGGAGAATCTAGGAGATGTTTTTTCTTTTGCCTTTTCTATTATTATAAGTACTTCAGTGCCTTAGGTCGAACACAGACGTTTCACTTTGATTATATGACATTTTTTGATTGCAACACCGTTTTCAATACTCATAATTTCGTTTACTCAGAAGTTGTTTTGTTATTCTATCATTTGGTAGAGGCGGGTGGGAGGGGGGGGAGGAGAGGGGATGCTTTTCTTACACCAAATTTGATTCTCTACAACTTTGATTATGTGACATTTTTTGGTTGGATACGCCGTTTTTGATGTACAGGCCTTGAAACTTGAGCGTAACCCATTTTTCAACCAATTTGGGGAAAAAGCGGCAAAATTCAACGATCGATTTCGGCCAAACGGCTGAACCGATCTTAACGTTTCAGGTGGTCATTCGAAGCAGAAATTCATCTTGTTTAATAAAGGATTGAGTAACATTTTCCGTAGGATGCATCGTGTACGAGCTAT